>VXBU01005729.1:390954-566318 GCA_013400315.1 Bombycilla garrulus
GGCGGGGCCGCGGGCGGGGCCTCCGCGCAGCGCTGACCTCATAGGGGAGCCCAAGGGAGGGGGCACCGGCCTCGGGGGGACCACGGCACTGCGATGGAGCGCCGGCCGGTCCGCAACACGGCGTGCGGTGCTGTGAAGCGGAGTTCCAAAGGATGCGCAGGATGGGGGTCTGCCGTGGGGTCCGGCTGGGGAAGCTCCCCGGGGAAGCTCAATGTACGCACACTCGCATCCAGCCCCTTGGTGCCCTGTAAAGCCCTGTGCAAAGCCGCACCGATCCCTAAGAAACGCAGATCTGTATCCAAAGAGCCCAACAGAGCCCCACAGCACGGGATGAAAAGACATCTGACCCCAAATAGACATGGACACAGCACGGCCCAGGGGTTCAGTGTTCACCCTCAATCCACATCCTGACCTTTCTCACAAAACTGTCCCCAGATCCGGATTTCACAATGCCAGTTTTGCTCCACTCCAAATGAGCAAGCCTGAATGCCACTGGACTATCTACTCCTCTTGTCTTGTGCAACACACCCCCCAGAAACGCTCCCCAAGCAGCATCACAGGCACGTCTCCCTCGGTTAACAATCCGCTGCGTTATGGAAATAATTGCACGGGAGGCACAGCTGTTGTGCTTGTGAAAATTCATATTCACATAAGCAAAACAGATAACTGGACACCTTCGTATTTGTGAAATAAATTGCCTATTTTGATGTGCAAGCACACGTTTCTACACACCTTTGAAAGTTTGCCCAGCAGGGCTGTGGTGTTTGGAGCGATCACAAAAATCACATTACAGCCTCAGAAGAAGCGTGTGTTGGTGTCACCAGGCAGCATTGACTTGTTCACACCACATGTAAGTTCATGACATGCTGGTGGGATCCTCAATAAATGCCCTGCATATTCATTTTTTGCAGCACTGAGAAAGGATGCCCAGTGTGTCATTCTGTGAGTACCAGGAACATACTTGTCCAGGTGCCTTCCCAGCACACATCCTGTGAGACAGCCATGCTGTTAACAGACATTCTTGCAGCCTGTGACTGACCCCAGAGCCTCCTGAAAAGGAGCCCCTTGAAGCTCACACTGCAGTTTGTTTTTTTTTTTTAAAAAAAAAGAAACAAAAAAACAAACAAAAAATAAAAATAACCAAACAAACAAACAAACAAAAAAAAAACAGCTGCATCTGTTTTTACCTTTGCAGAGCAGGCACAGAGTGTGTATGACAGGCAGAAGGTGCAAGGTTCCCACAGATCACACACACGACACTGACTGAAACCTGCTAAAACAGCCCTGCAGAAAAGTGGGCCACAAGTAACAGTACCAAACGGAGCCAAAGTCTGAACAGGTCTTGGTCAAAGAACTGTGAGATTGCAAAAACAAATGTATTTTAGGATAATTTTTTCCTCCACACCATTCCACGCTGGCTGAAAAATTTCTTCCCCAAAACAGTCTACAAGAAACCCCTTCACACATGCAGAATTTCTTTTTTCTCCAGCTCCTTCTTTCCAAATAGCTCTGGTAATATTGTCTAATAAGTGTCTGAATGGCTGCACAATTGGTAAAATTCAATCACTTTGCAGATGTCTGCACAAAAGCCATAGTCTCCTGAGTGCACTTAAAGATTACCAACTCTTCCAAAGCTGGAACAGAAAAATAGGACAAAACATTGCCCCCTAACACCTATAACATAGACTTTTAAAGTTACTAAGCTCCCTCTGCTATGCTCACTGCGTGCACAGAAATCTGAAATGTCTTTAAATAAATGTGATTTTTTTTCCCCATAAGGCTTGCAGAGGAAGTATCAAGAATACTGACTCAAATTCTATGCATGTGCATAGGGCCTGAAAGGTATCACAGCTCTGTACATGTGGAGGGAGAGCAGCAAATCTTTGGACAGTGGACAAGTAGAGTTTGGAAACTTCTTATCTATAGCAGTTCACACAAATGAATGTGAAGCAAATTTTGCAGGATCATGCTCTCCTTGCGGAAAAGAAAAAAAAAAAAGAGGATTGTTTCTCAAGCCATCATTGTGGATGAACACAAATCAGGCTCAAACAAGGTTGTAGCTGTTTGCTGTATCTGCAGACAGCCAGTTCACTAGTTCTTTTGCAATTCAGAAGAATTGTGGAAGAATAATTAAATTTACCTGATGCCTGCATATTTTTCTGTTAACTGCAAGCAGCAGGGAAGACTCACACAATTCTGTCTATTTCCTGGGTTCTGAAGTTTCCTGTTAGTGTCCTTCAGAGGAAGAAATGCTCCCATGGAAGTAAGGCAAAATCAAATTCTTGGGGAAGACTGGAAGCCTTCCACTGGCACAACATAAAGATTCATCCACAATCCGCAGTTTTCAGGTCAAGGCTGGGTCCTTACGGTGTCTTGCTCCCAGGCAGCTGTACATACCAATGAAGCCACCAAAACTGAGGCCGTGATGAGCAGCAAACCAGTGTGGTGAGGAAACCATGGCCCTTGCAAAGCAAGCTCCGGACAAAACCGATGTCCTGCAAACGCTCCTGGCTCATATACCCTGGAGACTATCCTGTTGTGCCACACAGTTCAAAACACACATACCTGGAATGCCCAGGACTTTCTGACAGAGAAAAAAAGGTGTGCTGGGGAGAGAGAGGTCTGTGCATTTTGACAGATGGTAAAGACGAGGTAAAACAACATCAGAATCAGCCAGCCTGTTAGTCCAACCACTGTCCCTGTGCCAGGGGAGGCTTTGGAGGCCCGATGGATAAAGAAGGAAAGTACATTGGCAGCACATTCATAGACAGAAGTTTGATGAATTGCCTGCCCTCTGTTTATTGATGAATGGCTTCTTCAGGCACACAGGTGCGCTGAGAATTACAAAAGCTGGAGAAAACAAAGGGACATTGGGACAAGCCCAGGCAGGGGCATTTCCTAGTGACAAATGCTTATCTCGGCTAGAAAGGAGACATATGAGTAGGGAATATGTGAAAATGTGGTAGGAAAGGGAAAGAATGAGATTCAAGAGACAGATGCCAATAAAAGGACTTGAGGGAGAGAGACTGGAGAAAGAGGAAAGACAGAAAAATGAGGAGAGAAAGTGAGAGCAATTTTTGAAACTACAGACAGAGGACAGGAAAAATAAAAGAAAGTTTAAAAAGGGTGATAAAAAATGGAGAAAGGAAAAGCTGAAAAAGAAAAAGAATTGATGGGGTAGAAAGAACAGCTGAAAGGAAACTAGCTGGAAGAGCAAGGGAGACTAGTTTAGGAGAAGAAAAAATAGGAAGTAGTAGGAACAGGAGACAACAGTGAGGAAAGGGAATTAGCTTCACCATGAAAGGAGTAAGGTAAGGAAAGACAGAAAGAGCAAGAAAAAGAATTAGAAAATAAAGATTTGCAGCACTATCAACTCTTGCATTTGTCAGTGAAATACTGCTTGGAGTGCAAGTCCTATTGAGTCTGGGGCAGAGGCAAGTGTGAACATGCTTAGAGATAAGGTGGAGGCTGGACTGTGCTTTACATATAGGAACTACTTCTGTCTTTATTAATGAGACTGGTGATAGCAGGGGGCACTGGGTACAGGGAACATGACTTACACACTTCAGCCCAGCCACCCAAAACCAGAGGGTGCTTTTGAATCTCCGAGAGATGAAACAACCAAAGACATAGGGTTAACAGAATTCCTCACCTACTCTAGGAATAACTAAACTCTCATCTGCCTGGAGAGCACTGGCAGGTGAAAACAAGATGGACTTTGCAAATTCTAGATCCAGAGCCCATTTTGGACTTGGAATGAACCTCAAAGCTCAACAACACTTAGACTCAGTGTTTTGGTTACAAGTACTGCAAGAATTTTAAAACTGTATTTGGATTGCAGTTCAGATTAGGAGAACTGCTAATCCCAGGAAATGCTTAAAGTGCTGCATAGATTAGGGTTAATCTATAGTGTGAAAGAATTAAGTATCCAAATCAACGTGCTGCTGAATATGCCAACAAGAAAGTGCTGTGGGGAGGCTGTAACATCATGGAGCAGAGCTCACCCTATTACAAATCTAGCTACTGAGCTTTATGAAGCAGTAGACACCGTAAAGAATGAAAACAAATAACACTTTAATAATGAATTACAATAATTGAGTTGAGGGGAAGCCAGGACATGAACCACGGCCTCAGAGCCCAACTGAGTTAAAATAGTACAGAGAGTGGAAATATATAATTTCAGACAATGCTGGGTGCTTATTTCTAAAGGTGAACTGAGAGCTTTTTGAAATGACACGGCCAGAGTGCAGGGCTGTGTATTTCTCCCATTGATAAAATCACTAACACCAAAATGGTGTGGCTCTCGTCCTGCTTTAGAGCAAACAATGTGGGCACAGCAGCCCATTCCTTCTCCTGATAGCAGTAATTCCCAATGCCACTGATTGAAACAAATTGCTGTCGAAGCCACTAGTGTGGCTGAGCTTTTAAAAATATATTTTGCACAACATTTTTCATGTTGTTACTCTCCTTTTGTGCTGGGAGAGAAAAAAAAAAAAAGGGGGGGGGAAACAATTCCTGTTCAAATTCCCAAAGTATCTATTTGTTTCATAAAAATTTCAGGTTTATGAGCGTTTCTCAGGCTGCTTAATATGCAAATGGCATATTTTGGTATCTCACTTCACTTTGGCCCAGATTTCTAAGTGTGTTCATTAGTTCGGATGTTTGATGTTTTGTGCAGGTATTTTTAATCCTTTTTGGTGTCTAATTTATTTATTTTACCTAATTTATTTTGGTTTCAGTGCGGTTTAGGTGGGAATTCTATTCTGGGAATTCTTCATGCTTATCTAGACATAGGAATAGTAATAATAGTAGTACAAATAGTGATAAAAATAACAGTAAAAATAATAATGAATGATACCTTAATGCTTATCTTAACCACCAAAATGTCCTTAGAGGCTTCCTTTGGCTCATGGTTGAAGTCTACATCCAAGGAATATTTCAGAGCACTTAAAAGCACCATCTGTTGTGAGATCTGTTGCACAAGGTTGTTCACAAGCATCCATTCATCTTACCAAAATGACTCCACAGGTGACTTCTGCAGGCAGGGCATTCTGACATCTCAACACAAGAAATGGAAGATATTTCACCAGAGGAAATGCCAGGCAGTTTCAGCAGGGACATGATGTGATCCCATCACACCAAGAGCAGCAGACACGGACTCCCCTGGCTGCTGCTTCACCTAATCCCTGGAAAGCCACATGCAAAGGGACAAGTTGCCATGTGTTAGAAAAAGCCACCAAAACCAGTGGCCCCCGAGTGAAGCCTTCTAAAGTGGAAACAAACTTTCCCAGATATGAAAGACTAGCAGTTCTTATCCCTACAAAACCCAAAGTATCACTGCAAATTCTGATAAATACAAACCCAAACTTCATGTGAGTGGCAGGGGTACTCAATATATGATCAAGGCAGGTAGGACAGATTGCACACTGAAGGCACAACTAGAATGCTGTCGTCCTTATTTAACACTGATTTTTCTATTTCTCCACTCATGATGTAGGTAGAATCACACATGGTAAATAAAATTTGGAGAAAACAGAAATGAGAAGGTCTGAGCTCTGCAGAGGTGTTAAGGGTGCTGTTGCTTAAGGAAGAAGTCAGAAGATATCTGTCCTCTTGTCATAGTCTCCTATGCCATCTGCATAATGAGACTTGTAAAAAGTACACGAGTTTATCATGTTTCATTATTTTCTCAGTGTGTTTTCTTTTGTTCTAATAAAATACAAACCTGTTCCAGACACCTGCAAAGCCAGGGTTTGTCCAGAACGGTGCAGGGGAGCTGACAAAGCACAGCACCAGTTCTCAGGCAGTGCAAAACTACAAGATTCAGTCTTTCCCCTTTTAAAGGGGGAAAGAGGGAGAGGCAAAGGAAAGGGACTTGTACAACAATATATTCCCATTTACTGTTAAACTTGACTTTTTAGATGTTCAAATGAGTATGAAAGGAAATCTAAAGAGAGGTAATCCATTCCCTACTGCAACTAATCCTTGAAGGCAAGGTTTACATGGTTTTTTGTCAGGAAAATAACAAAGAGTAATTTCAATTGACTGGTAATGAAAGAAGAAAAAATTCCCTAAAGCTGCTGGGAAATCCTAATGGTGCATGAATATGCAGTTAGATGGGCTCACTTCAGAGGGATGAGAACCACTGAACCAAGTTTCTGGAATGGCTATTACAGAATTTGTGGTAGTAAATATCACCATGTAAATCCCGACCTTTCCTCATCCCTCCCAGGGGGGAACCACAAATGCTTTTCATCTAGCCGGTATTTAGGAAGACAGTTTGGAAACAGGGGTGAAAAAAGAGTTAGCTGAAGATGTAGGAGCCACTAGGGCTAGCTGGTGCTCTTGCTCTAGCACATCAGAACAGGATCCCCACTTTTCATTTTACCATCAGACTGTCTCTTCTCTCACTGCTTTTCCTGTTCGTATTCCAGAAATGACAAACAGCAACTGGACTGACAGTGTTACTTGAAATTAAAATAACTGTTAAATGCGTTTAAAATCCAGAGTTCTGCAGCTTTGCGAGCTCCAGTGGGCAGAGTGGCTGCCATGAAGCTTAATCCTCATTGCAAATGCTCTCTTTGTTCTGGCTTTTCTGCTCCTGTGCTCATGAGGTGTTACATCCCACCGAGAGCCAGTCAGGACACTCTGCCAGGGCTTGGAGTGGTCCGTGGAAGTGAAGGACTGCTGCAAA
This sequence comes from Bombycilla garrulus, assembly GCA_013400315.1. Lineage (NCBI taxonomy): Eukaryota > Metazoa > Chordata > Aves > Passeriformes > Bombycillidae > Bombycilla > Bombycilla garrulus. The sequence continues at coordinate 397,649 of VXBU01005729.1, forward strand.
CCAGTGTCCTGCGGGAAGAGCAGTGCCTCCCAAACATGGGGGAACAGCTGCCCAGTGTGAATGGGCAGGCTTTGCTAGCAGGAGGACGGGGACAAGCACGAGCTCCCCTGCCCAGAGGAACTCCCAGCCCAGGGCTGTGTGCTCTGCCCACAGTGCTGGCACAGGTAAGTGGGACACACTCACACCTGGGACTCACAGGCCCTCTAAGTGGTCATTAAAGAGCTGTGTAGAGGAGTGTCAAACAATGAGATGGTATAATGGACAAATGCCACAAACATAGAGAATCGTGACCTCATTTCACGTGTGATTTCATCTTAGGTGACCTCACAAGCCCAGCTACTCCACCACCTGCTCAGCTTCGTCTGGTTTATGCTCCTTTTACCCTCTAGATCCTGAGGAAATTGATTAATTTGTTATTTTTCATAATCAGTCCCAGATGGATGATAGCTGTCAGGATTTTCCAATTGTGTAACGTTTATCATTTTCCAAGCACTTTATACACACAAAGCAGTTCATCCTCACACCACCCCTGTGCCTTAAGCATTAGTATTTAATTTTTACCAACTGGAAATTCTAACGGGAAGTCAGAGCAGTCCTCACAGTAGCTAAGGTAACAACAAAATTCAGTACCATCCAAATACACCTGCAGCACATCAGACTTTCCTAATGCAAGCACACACACCACACTGCCTTCAAGTAGTTTTTCTTTCTTATTTACATATAAAAATCCTCTCCTCAGATGTGGTAGTTCTTCCAGCTTTCTGGTCTCTGGTAGAGTTGAAGAGCCAAACTCCCAACTTGTCCACAAGTCAGCTTTCAAAACACTCGAAATGAGTACAACATTCTTGTGCCTGAAGATATTTTATCCCAAATGTGTTCCAAGTACCATCAATAGTTTTAAAAAGTCTTCTTTCTAATTTTTTTTGCTTACTAAGAGATTACAGATTCATCGAAATTTCTTGTGGGTATAGAACTGAGGTCCACTGAAAATCAGGCCCCAGCTGAGCTTTCGTGAATTTTTAAAGTAAGCAATTAAATGGCTTGTAAAAGAGAGGTATTTCCAAGCTGACATCAGGAACTCTTGGAAAGAACTGAAACTCAGAGGGGCTGTGTTCTCAGCTGCAGTGGAGCATTCAGCAAGGTGAAACTCCTTCCAAGCACATGCAGTGGGGAGTAGCTTGATTTATTAATAATAATGGCCTTACATACACAGTTGTTGGCAGATGAAGGCTTTTGAGTCACTTTTAACAGCCAAAAGCAAGTAAAGAAGAAACCCTGGGCAGTAGTTAGACAGAATTCGAAACCTGTAAGCCCTTCCTTGGGCAGTGTTTCCTCCTCTGATCTTGTCCATACTAGCAAAGGGCAGTGGAACTTGGCTGAGCTCTGCCAGAACACCACCCCTGCCACCCCTCAGCACAAAAAAGCTCTGTGACCCCTCTGCTTGTGGAAGTCATTCACACAAAAAATTACATGAATAAATCCTCTACAAAAGCACCTTTTTTTGACGAGAATATCTTTTCCTTAATTCCTTCTAAAAACGTTTTCCCTGCACTGGCCTGCGTGACCCCAGAGCTGATGCTCTTAAGGATAAAGCTCTCCAGCTCTCAGTGGCACAACCCTGCCTGGCATGTTTGCTTTCATGTCTGACAGTGCTTGGGAAAAGGCAGGTGCCTGACAGTGAGGCTCAGCACAGGTAAATTAGAGGTGCACAGGACCAGCCAAAAATCCTGAGGAAATCCTGAGGAAAGCAGCTGGAGGCCTGCCTTCTGTCAGCATAAGACACTTGTTTGGCACAACAGGAGGTGTTCTCCTGCTGGGACTTGAGTCCCAGTGGTCTCTGCTGAGGGTGGGTGGCTCTGCTTTGCTTTTCAAACTGACAGATGGCCTCTGGGGACACTGCCACTGCCACTCACTCCCTTGCAGCAAGGTTGTTAAGCTTCAGGTCACTCAGTACTGAAGGAAACTCAAGTTTAATGTCCTCTTCTCCCTGAGAAAAGTCCACTCCTCCCAGACCCATGGAGAGAGCATTGCCTAGCAGGAGGCTGCTCTGGGGAAGAATAGCAGGTTCTCCTTCCTAGATATTAATTGCCTTTTACTGTACTCCTGGCAGAAGAAGGGAGCGGGTTTCTCCTAGAATTTCTAGGCAAGATTAGTGGGTATTATATCCATTAGTGGATATTCCCTTCCAAAGTGGAAACTGAAATGGGATATAATCTTCCTTTTCCATGAAACCAGGAACATGGCCACCAGCGGATCTTTCAGAGAGGTAAGGGGGCTACATCAGCTGTATGGCCTCAGCATAGCCTGGGAAAAAAATGTCCTTGTTGGCTTCATCTGGACTGGAATTAGACATTAATGTACCTCTGCATTGTAACTCCTGCTCATTCTGCTCCTTTTTGCAATAAAAGAATTAAAGGTTGAAAAAGGGCCAGAGGCAATGGGAAATCTAAAGCCAGTTGGAAGGAACAACTGCTCTGGAGGAGCATGCGTTGACTTTACGTTTTCAGTCCCTGGCGTGGGCTCCTTCTGACCAGGCATTATGGCAAAACAATGGGGAAGAGAAACTTGCATGGGATCAAGTTGTTTTAGTAACACAACAGTGTAAACATCCTACATGTGAAACACTGCCCATACCTTCTTGTTCTGCTTTCTTTTCTCCGGGTGACTGTTGTCTAACCTGCTTCATTAATTCAGGCCAGTGGAAAACAGTAAGTAAAAACAGTTTGTTTGTGACGTGGGCTTGTTCTGCTGCCCCGGTCTGAAGGGTTTGTGGCTATGTACCACATCTCATGAGCACTGGCTCAGAAATGTGAGCCAGTAGCAGTGGCTCAGCAAGGCAATGCACATCAGCTGAGCTATGGCTGCTCAGTTATGTCAAAGCTTTCCATTCCATGGCATCCAGGTGAGTCTGGCAAACAGGGAATGAATCTGGCATCCAGGCTTCAGCACAGGGGAGGGACTTCTATTTCTGCCTAATTTTTAATCTCCAAAAGCATGAAAAGCTCCAATAAAGTGCGGCAAATGGATGACACGTGCTGTGCTCTTCTATGGCCCCACCACTAACAACTGAGGGCTTATGTTATTGGTGGGGAGGAGAGTTGAGCTATTAAAAGCCTAATTTATGTCTCTTTCTTAGATGTGTGACTCAAACCAGTTTTGCAATCAGTTACAGGTTAACTAGCCAGGGTTAGGCAGGGTGGGGCCTGCAGCAGATTGCAAAACTGGTTTATTCAATGTACAGAGCGAGAAAACATCCTTAAAAAAAGGCATTCTAGAGGAAGACCAGATACCTTGCTGTCAGTTATGGCATGTCATGCAACAAAACAGATTTTCAGGCCCCTCAGCGCTGGTGCCTCGCTGGCTGATGCCCTGGCTGCAGTGCTGAGTGCCCCTGCATGGCTGCAGCTGCAGAGCTGCCCTGCCTGCAGCCCGGGGCACAGCCTCACCTGCAGCTCCTGTGCCAGGGCAGTTGCTCAATGCATCACACAGCGCACAGCACCCCCGGCACTCGGGGCACGGAGCGGGGGAGCATGGGGGGCTCTCCTGGAGATCCACAGGCAGGGAAAGAAATGGAAAAGAGCGGTCCCTCTCCGCAAAAACAGAGAGAGATTGCAACAGTCTGCTATCTCCTGCAGGGTTCTGCTCTTTTCTAGAAGACAGAAGGTGAGGGTGCAGGTTGTTTTTACTTGTACAGCTCTATGTGGATGTGGGATGCACCACACAGTTGGTGAGCCTGAAAGCTCTGCTTCAGCCTTAAACTGAGGAAGATGCAATACAGAAAGCAGGGGGAAAAAATCGTTAAATTACATGAAAATCACTTGTATAAGTGTTGAAATATGTGACAGATGGTTTCAGAATCTTGCACCCTCTCTTGTTATCGAGGCAGTTCTTTTTATTATTTCCAGACAATACGATGTACAATGTAGGCATTGTACAACACTCTCAGAGAAAAGATGAAGTATATGATCTGCTTTTCTTTATGCAGCCAATAACATCATTGTACTCAGGAGTTCTTCAAGCCTACAGCCTTAGATATGTCATCAGAAACCGAGAACCCTGCTTTCACTTGCATTAGTGGGCCTTTCGCGTTGCTCCAGCAATGTAAAAAGGTCCTAAATTTTAAGTTAAAAATGCACTTTAGCCAGTTTCACAGATATCACAGAGTATTCTGAGTTGGATAGGATTCACAAGGACCATTGAGTCCAACTCTGAAGTCTAACATTGTCATAGCAGTGAACATTTGTTGTGGTGAGACGCCAGAACAGACTGGTGGGTCAGAGGATCTTCCTTGACAGGAAGTTTTTGGGAAGTTAGGATCTGTGTGTGCCAGGGTGGTCTGGGAGCATTTGATCCTATTTCAGTGCAGGGCTAGACTGAGTGATTTTCTGAAATCCCTCACAGTTCTGCAGTTCTAAATGTTTCTGGTTTCTTAAGAGACAATTTCTTTGTGTGTCAGTCAGTGTGGTCTGGTTCTATACCCAGAACATTGTCCCATATTTTTGTAAAGGCTGTCAGCTTACCCACTGTAGTAGTGAAAATTAAAAGCTGCTTTCCTGAAATTGGCCTACTTCCTAATAAGGCACTAAAGAAAAGTATACAGAAAAGGTAGCACACATCATTTAATTAAGATTGTTTCTTCCGTGTTTGCTATGATGTAAACATATTTTCACTTCTTTCTCCCTCAAACTGTCCAGCCCAGCTGAGTTGTGAACTGTGATCCGAAGGACATCCCACTACTGCACTTTTAAAAAATGTAATTAAAGATTCCTCCTTTCATCTACATATGCCCCAAAACTGTTTGAAGTCCTGCTCTGTCTACATGGCAGACTGTTTTTTGTCTCAGAAGATGTCAGTTTTAAAACGAGGCTGCCACCTTTGGTTCTGAGCACAGCAGCCCTCCTTTGTTTCATAGTAACATCTGTTGGGAAGGCACCTTCACAGTGCTTCATAGCGAAACTCCAGATATAACAGCTTTAACATCTAGAACCAAAATCAGTGTTCAGGTTAAGTGCTAACCCACAGCTCTCCTGTCCCTTGCCCATGGAAGTGGCCAGTTTTAAACCAAAGCTCTTTGAGTGTCCCCGTGTGCCCCACAGAAGAGGCATGGGAATACCCTTGCTGGAACCTGCAGAGCAGCAGAGATCCAGGGTAGCAATCTGGTCTGGAGACTCCTTCATCGCCATCCCGCAGAGCTGCTTTGCAGGGTAATTAGCCCATGCTGTGCTCTGGGTTGCAATATCAGAGACCTCTCCTTGCCAGTGCAGCCCAGTTCCCAAATTTCCACGACGAAAACGAAACTTCATCTTGTGTGGACATTACTGTCAGCCTTTTGTAGTGCCTTATTCATGCTAGAGGCATCAGTCCCAAGGGAATCAGACTAGAGCTGGCATTTCCCTGCCCTGGAAGGGAAGTGGAGCAGCCCTTGGTCAGAGCTGTACTCTGGGTGACTGGAGTAATGAGGTTCTGCAGTCCATAACTTTTCACTGTGCATTTCCTCCCCAAGGAGTCACAGGCTGCTTTATTGAAATCACACACAAATAGGTCTCAGTGCATTTCTGGGCGGTAGATACTCGGAAAAAAACTCAGATAATTGTGAAATGCTCTGGTGGAACCTGCAGAAATGTGGGTTTTATTCCTGGCTGTGGGACCAGCTGGAGGGGTGACTTCAAAGGAATCTTTTAACCCATTGTTGTTTCAGTTCCCCTCGGCTGTAGAAGAGGGGCCCTCGCCTGCTCTGTGCTGCTCTGGCTGAGCTCCTTCTGGGAGCAAGCTGGCTCCTTCTGGAGCAAGCCCGGCCACTGTGACCTCCTACCCTGCTCCCTGGATAGCTGGGCAGCTTCAGCTCCAGTGGCAGCCAGGACAAGACCTTTACAAGCACCCTCATCCAAAAAACAAGCATGTATTTTTATTGTTGTTGTGGCTGCAGCTGGTTGACAGAAGCCCCATAAACTCTGAGGTTTTAAAACATAATAAAAATATTTAATGTTACCAGAAAAGTTACTTTGATGTGAAGTGCCAAGTTGGCATGGCCAAAAGTGACTCCTCACAAACACCAACAGTGCTCCTGCTCCCTCCACTCATGGAGAGGTTTGGGTCACTCTGCAAAGACCCCTTTTTCCTGACACCACGTCAGCTCACCCCTTCCCAGAGAAATCCTCAGCCAACCCTTCCTCCGCTCAAACCAGGCCACTGCAGCAGCTGTACTAGGGGCTCTGGGTTGTGCTGCCCAACCCCAATTAAGAAATTGCACTCGATGAGGCAAAAGATTCTTTGCCAACACCTCGTGCTCTGCACCCTCTGCCCATGTAGTGGCCATATCTGATCATTTAATGGAAGCCAAGCTCCTAATTTTTAAACTGCTGCCCTGTGGGTCTTCATTAGATTTGATCTGCAGTTATGTCTTATCTTGGAATGTTCTATCATAGCATGTGAAGTATTATGAAAGTTAGCATTTTTCTAGGACAATAAAATCTGCCTTTCAGAAAATCTATGATGAATATTTACGAAAAAAATTAGGTACAGTTTAGTCTATTTTAATTTTTATGACTCCTTTGGATGGCAGAACAGCTGTATTGGCTATATAACATATTTTTTACAGTTAGAAATATATAGCCATCTGTTCAGCTCATAACATGTGTTAATAGGTATCTCAAATTTCAATTCAAGAAATAAACATTTTAATAAATAATATAACAGCAAAAAACTTGCGTTAACTGATGGAGACCTAGCTGTGGTAGTAGTGCATCTGTTTGAGCTACTCATTACAGAATTATTCAGGTACAGAGTACTTGGCTCAATGGGACCTTTAGCTAAAAAGCCTTAAAAAACTGCATTTCCTGGAAGCTTGTGACTGAGACTAAAACAAAAAAAGACCCGGCAAAAAGATTTCCAGGTTTGTGTTGACACTTGGATACATTTTAGAGAGATGAGAGACCTTTAGAAATCATATACTCACCCAAGCTTCATGAATTTATCTTATGCTCTTCATGGACTGGAGATGGCCCTTTAGAGAACTGCAGACCCAACTGGATTTGGAGTTCAGGCTCTAACTCTAGAGAAAGAAAAAAGCCCTTGCAAAATACGTTAAGAGCATCAATTTAATTGTTTAAATTAATCTCAAATTGTGCAGCCCCTGTAGGACAACATCCTGCTGAAGTGGTCTCAGTGCAGCCAACAGTCAGCTCTGAAATTGTTCTGGAAGGTGAGTTAGCTCTGGGTGATTGCACTGGGTAACCTTGCCCAGGTAAGCATGAAACAACAGAGTAAAAATGTGGTTTGGGGGGTTTTCTGCTTCAAGAGGCTCTTTTTGCTGTACGGTAAAAAGAAGTGTAAAGAGCTGTAACTCCAGGTCTTTGGCTGCCAAGATGAAGAAAATGTCACTCTCAAGCAGATGGTACTGCTGATGCAGAAGGTCAGAGACTTGGAAATTCATTTAAACAACCCAAAACAAAAGGGAATGGTAGCAACAGTCAGTTATTATCTTTGATTATTAAAAAGAGGGTTGAGGAAGTACAGCAGAAAATGAAAGGCAGTTTATCCTTAGATTATCTGTAGAAAATATATTTGATTTCCTTAATAAGAATTTGAGGGATTCATAAGCCACTAAAAGCAGTGCTAGTCAGATCCTTGGCCTGACGGGTTCAGATCGCACCCGAGTATGGGGAGCCACAGAGAACACAGCATCGCCATAGTGAATGGTCTTTACGCCATGTTTCATTGCAGGGAGGAATGAAATGGGTGCTGGAGAGGGCTGAGTGCCCTGGCTGATGGTGCTCTGGCCCAGCCTTTAATTCTGGCACTGAGAACACAGAGCAGTTGACACCTTCTTCTCGCATCCCCAGGCAGCTTCCCACTCCAGCTCAGCAGACTGGTGAATTCCAGTCCTCTGTGGCTAGCATGGGGCAGATGCGATACTGGAGAAGTTACAAGAATATGACTTTATGATTTCATAAAGTACCTTCACAGGAACTAATTAGGGGGTAAGTTATTAACGGAGAAACCACCAAGTTATGAATGAACTGTCAGTTGCTGTGCCAAATAGCTTGCATCAGCAATTACAGTCCTAAATGTTCTGGGTAAAAGCACCCTTAATAGGACCCTTTCACGGGCTGTGCAGCCTCCATCACAGGAACAATTTAGTGGTTGCTTTGTCTGTGCCAGTCACAGAAGGGCCTGGAAGATCTGTGATCTCCATTCAGCTTCTGTGACACGGATTTGCACTCATCTTTGCTATTCATTAACCACTTCCCTCTCCTCCCCCAACTTTTTAGCTCTTATGCCTGGGGAGAAAATGTGATCCAAACATACTTTGGAACAGCAAGATCCCCCTGAGTCCGCTGAGCGCCTAATAAGATGCTTGTGAATATAAACTGCCCTGTTCACATTGATCAGTACCTTCACTGGTCTCACAAGCATAGAACTGCTAATTTTTCAGCAATATACCAAAAATTAATTGAATTTTTTGTGTGGGCTTTGCCAGAGACACAGGACTTTACACTTTTTTTTCTGTACCCTGCTGTGATCTCCCAGCAGCAGCTCCTGTTTCAGTGGTTTTCCTGGAAGCAGGAATCTGTGGGATTGTGGTCCATCACTCCCACCCCCTCCATTGAGTCAGGCTGCAGAATTCACCTCTGGCTCAGCCCCTGGTGCTGTGGCCACACTGAGGTGACACCAGGAGCCCACACCAAAGGTACAGCTCCTGGCACCCACACCATGCCTCTGGATCTCCAAGATTGCTCAGAAATGGCAATTCCCAATGGGACGACCTGCCAGCCCATCTATCTACAGGAGGCGAAACCAACCAGTAAGCTGTATTTTTTCATGCTCTCCTTATCCCTAGAACAGCTTGTTAAAATCCGAGCAGCTTTTAACAGTTGCACAGTAAAACACAAGCATCGACAAGCTTTTGCAAACACAGAGCTCCAAACAGAAATAATTCCCACACAAATAGCCTGGCACAGCTCAGCAGCACACACAGAGTTTGAAAACTCCTGCAAGCAGAAAGAGATGTGGCATCTGACTGGAAAGAACAACTTTCTATCTTGGTTTTAAAATAGAGTTTAAAAAAATTATCTTCCATTTTTATCTGTTCCTTATTAAGAGTCACATCAAAAAAAGAGAAATATTCACCCTAAAGTTTCCTAAGTAAGAAAGTAGCTGTTGATACAGTATTTCCTATGTGTTAGTATTCAAGCACTTCCAGATTATGATTAAAATATTATGAGCTGCTTTTATGAGCTGAAGTCATGTAAGGAGATTTATATGGGCCATTGCAACCTTCCTATCAACTGCAACTTTGTTTAAGGCTACTGTTTATGTTTTCAGAAAATACTGGAAATATCCAAGGTCTAAGGCACCAGAAAAAAGGAAAGGGAGACAAGCATCTGTCATGCTACATGGAAAATGAATCCTTCTGGCAACTCATGCCCAGCTCTAGATTAATATGGATTTACAATTAACATAATCAATGAATCAAGCAGTGTTGTAATTGTTTTTGCAGCTATTCCAAAACTTTCTTCTGCACAGACATAACCTAATTCTAACTTAGTGAGACAGAACAGCTTGACACATTTGTTATCTAAAGACCGCTTCAGCCAAAGAACATAATGAAAAAGCATGGGAACTTGACTCAGAAGCAAAGGGTCTTCTTTAATATTGGTTCTAAAAATAAAAAAGCCTCTCCCTCTTACAATTCTCATTATTTCTTAAAGGTCTAATTTTGCCCCAAGGACTGCTCCAAAAACACATTCTCTTTGATAGGATTGCTTAATACTGCTCAGTCAAGTGGGATTAGAGCCTTCTGAGGAAAAAAACATATTTCTTACTCATTTTCTTGACTAATTAGTAAAGCTTACTTTGGGAAACCTTAGTTGTAGATGTATCACTCACCTCTTCTTCACAGTGGGGATTAACAAGCAGTGGGCTCTTACCCAGGAGCAGTGACAGGCAGTTCTGTGACACCAGAGCCTCGTGGATCCAGTGCTGTGGCTGCAGTCTTCCTGTAGCAGCGACAAAGAGGGGCTAACCAAGCACAGCCCCCTCCTGGAGTCGTGCCTCCAACCAGTCTTCAGGGAGAACTGAGTGAATTCTCATCTTATGCACCAGCTGAGGGTAGGGAACATCGCTAACGCCACAGTTATGGAAGTAAAGTGACAGGAAGATGAGCAGACATGATGACAGATTCAGTTTCATGTCCTTTCTTCTCTGTGCTATGGCTGGACACACCTCGTTTGTGAGCATTAATGCTATTCTTCCAAGTTTCCTTCCTTAATTAAGTTTCTTTCCTTAAACTCAGTGAATTTGTACAGATACACAAAGTAAATAAAAATAATGTGCCTGAGTTTTTTTCAGCTGTGAAGTCTAAGAAGCAGACAAGGACTCTCACTTTGTGTGGTACTGGGTTTTCACTGTGTATTACACCATCAATACATTAAGGTATTGACACTGGAAACCATTTCTGATAAGGCTGAGACAAGACAAAACCAGACCCAGGGATCTAAGTCTACAGTTCTCATTAAATCAAAAACAGGATTGTTGTTAACATATATGCTAAATAATGACTCAGACCTTAAAAATCCATTATATTGATTTACATCTGTGATTTTTTTATTTTATATACCCCACTGTATTTAGAGTTCTATGCATGGGTCCAAGAACAAGACCCAGCCATTGCATTTCCTACAGTTGATTTACTGGAGTGTTTTTGTAATCCAGTAGATAAAACTGTCAGGGTGTGAGGCAGAAAAACAGGCTTTAGGAAAAAAGCATGAGACACAGCTGAAATGGACTTCCCAGCCCGAGGAGAAAGGGGTTTTTCCTGTTCCTCAGCACCACTGTCCACCAGCTGGGCTGGGACAGCCACACTACAAACAGCAAACAGCCACCTCGGATATTTGGCTGAGCCACAAGGCTACAGAAGGTCTCCTGACTTGTTTGGAAGTCTCTACAATTCTAGAACAAAATTCTCACATTTGTGGCACACTTTCGCTCTGAATTTCTGAAGAAAGGATTTCTTCCTTTGCCTAAGTGTCTGGTCATTAGAAACATACTGACAAGTGGTCTTTTTGTGTAGAACCATGGGCACCAATCTAGGTAACAACAGGATAACATGCTGGGAAATTGTCACTTCCTCATGCCCAAACAGCATCTTTCACTTGCTGGCAGAGGGCTATAGATTAAAAACAATCAAACAAACAAACAATCAAACAAACAAACAAACAAACAACAACAACAACANNAAAAAAAAACCAAAACCAAAAAAACCCCAAGAACCAAAAGAATCCAGAAAGACCATTCTTAAAGCACTGCCAGAGCTTCCACTCAGACAAGAGCAGTTGGGTCTATTATAGCAGGTGATGAAATCCATTTCCCTTCACTTGACAAAGAGGGACCTGATCATAGGATTTAATTGCTTGTTTCTTTTTCTTGAAATTCTGTCCTAAAAAAATGCTCTCTAAGCTTGACAACATTAGTATTATTAATTCTGCCTGACAGTATTTTGGGACTTCTGCAAAGACCCCTCAACTAGAGCTGAGATGTAAAAAAATCCTCTTTTTTCCTAAATGTAGCAGAATGTGATGTGTTGCCTTGTCCACCAACTGCGGTTGATTTTTCAACAGCTCCAGGATTTATGTAACACAGTTGTAACCATGAAGCTTCTGGTAAGCACAACAGGACCTCTGGGACCCTGCAAGCTTCCCTGACACTTCCAGAGAGGGGTTCTATGTCCAGATTTCCCTCTCAGGACTAAAACCACCACATTAGGCAGCAAGAAATCTGTGAGGAGCTTCTGAGTCCAAAAGATTTTAATGTAGCATTTTACCTTCCCCAAAACATCAGAAGGAGGCTGCAGAGGCTGCTGTGCAAACCCTTCACTAAGGCATCTGCTCAAAGCAGAAGATGTTCCTCCAGGGCCAGTGTAGGAACTGCCCCAGCTCAGGCAATGTGATGTCCCTGCAGGAGTGTTCCCCAGGAGCAGTGGGAATTGGCGCCTTTGGGTCTGTTTGGTGCACACCCACTGTGGATCATGTGAGTGGCTCTGGGTTCACTGCTGTGGCAGCACAACCGGCATCTCAGGAGCTTCTGCTGAGCTCTGTACCCAGGAAGGGGGAAGCCCCTTCTCCTGACAAACACCCCGCTGTCACAGGCTGCTGGGGTGCTTTGCAGGCTGCTGGCAGCCCCTGGGTCTTTGTGTGTGGGTGAGCCAGGCTGACAGCAGTGGGGCTGGAGCAGGAGGAAACGGAGAGGTTTTTCCTGAACATCCTGTGAAACTCACCAAGAGTTAAATGTTAGAAGATGTGGATGTTCACAGGCCTTGGCTTCCAAAGAAGATGAAGTCACAGTCTAGAGGGCTGTGGACAAACAAAAGCCTAGTTCTTCAGTTATGTTTGGGCACCCAATTCCTACTGGTATTGACAGACACTAGGCCTTTAAGGATGTAGGACAGCATTTCAGATTTAATTAGACCAGGAACTACCACAGTCCTATTGCTTCAAGCTCCTGCTTGACTCTGCCTTGAAGCCAGGCGTTAGGGAATGCTTGACACTGGCAGTGAGGTGGGCATATCTGAAAAGTCCGAGTAGATTAGCCATGGTCTGGATGGAAACATGGTGGAAGAATAATGAAAGGAAATAATTTTATTGCTAGAGACTTGGTTCAATGCCTAAACTTCAGTGTGTACTTCATTTCAGAAGTCATAAGCGGTCATAACAGAAGAACTAAACCAATCCAAACCTTTTCAAAATGTTTCGCTGATAAGAATGTAACTGTCTGGTTCCTTGCTATAACCGGAAGCAGATGTAACAGTTGTAAATAAGAATAGTAATATAATGAATTGTTCATAAAAAATGAAATTAAAACAGTAATTAAACCCAGATCTCTATATAGCAATGTACATTTGGTTATTAATCTTGCTGAGACAACATTCTGGTTAGGAAGCAGTTAAAATTTTGTGTTTTGAATTTGATCTTGTCTTGTCATTAAATGAATTTTAAAATTCTGTAGGTGGTATCTATTAAAAAACTTCCAGTCTGAAGCACATGGTTAGCATAGGACAAATGTTCTACACTGATATGCATGAAAGATCTTCCTTAAAAGATTTTCCTTAAATCAGAGCACCTTAAAAAGGACATGTTCCCTATCCTCCCATTGGGAAGGAGGTCCTGTGGTCAGGTAGAGCACTCTGGGCAGTTTCACAAGAAAATGGTTAACATGCATCACAACAAACTATCACGCTTTTGGAAAAAACAGCTCTGCCATGGTGTGTTCTGAATTACAGGCATGCCTCAAATGGTCTCCAGATGCCAAGTCACCAGTTCAGATATCTCATCTCTCCTAATGCCTATTGCATTTCTTCAGAAATTTGGGCACATTAAAAAAAGTATTTTTTTTGTGCCTCTCTTTTCCCTCTCATCCTTCTCCATCAATCTCACCTCCTTAAGGATCTTAAGCCTCCAAATGGCTTTGGGGGCAGCTTTTGCAAAGGAGTCCCCCTTTAGATGCTATTCTGACTCACCACAGTAAAAACATAGTCTTTTCTCCTCCTCCTATAGTAGTATGCACTCCTAATTTTGCAATACAAAATCCTTGATCCACACACATGCCTAATACAACTCCTCTGAAGTGAATAAAATTACTTCAAGAACTGTTTTGGCTGTTGATTTTAATACCAGAAAAGTTCCTCATCCAGCGAGAAACTAGAAACTTAACACAAACCTCGGTGTGTTAGACAGCCTCTGTGTCACCACAGCTCTCTATTTGCTTTTGAATGGGTTTGTTATTCACATCCGTTACTTCTAAATCTGGATATTGCATTTGTTACGCAAAAAAAGAGAATTAGTTTAACTGCTCGAGACGGGGAGTGCTGAGACAGCTGAGTTCCAGCATATGTTAACAGTCCAACTGCCCTCATTTAAAGAGATATTCAGACCTCTAATAAAATGTTCGTTTTTAAAGGTTTCCTCGCCTAAAGTACACGTAACTACCGTGTACCATTGCCATCTAGTGGAAAGGTAAGTAAGAACACAGGTTTTCTTCACTTAAATAGCTATCCCTGCTGATCTCTGAGGATTATTTTAGCTAATTTGGAAAACCTCTAGGAAGTGTATGGTTGGAGTCCATACGTGTGTCAGTGCCTGCCCTGCTCCCAGGGAAATCGATACCTTCCCATTTTTCTTATCTTTTGGTACGATAAAGAGAAGTGTTTGATTGCTGCTAGCAACCTACTGAAAAGAGGGGTTGTTTTTTCCTGAAACACAGGACACTTGGCTTATTTTCTCATCTTTGACTAAAAGTAACATTAAATAACTTAACAGAAATACAGCACGTTAGTGGATACCCAGGGTCGATGAGGATGTATTTCAGAGATAACTGCTATGACAGGGGAGGTGGTGGAATAGCAGAAATAGAAGTAACACTGCAGTAATGCAGGTTTTTGTCTGAAAGAATGATATTACCGCTGCTTTTTGCCATTAGAAGCGTAGGAAAGTTTTGGGAAGGCTGGCAGATTAAGCAGTAAATTGAGGAGCTTTTATACAAAACCTCTGGCCAGGCTGGAAGACTTGTTTCTTGTAGCCATTTGTTTAATGAGTTTACATCTGCTGTAACATTCAAAGAAGTCAGCAGAGCTCAAGTGTTTGACAGCTGCTCTTAAAAAACCCTAGGAGGGTGCACTTTGCTCATCTTCCTCACAGCCTTTAGAGAAGGATGAGAAACGTTACACAGACCCACTGGAAAGCCTCAAAGGCAAAATACATGATATCTAGTTTTACTAGATTCTTATCATATACAGTTACCCTAAAACTCCCACACATTTGTTTCTTAATGTCCCTCATGCTCCGTTAAACCTCACTACAGCAATGTTCCCATAGGAATGTGGCCACTTGCCAGACTCTCTCATGAACATTTCATTAATCTTCTTGGCTCTCATACAAAATACAAAACCTTATTTGTTAGCAATTTAACTGTTTTGCTCCCAAATGTGCCAGAAATGTGATCTTTGCTGTGCTTTCATTCAAGAATACACGAGGATAATTATAGAGTAAATGAAAAGAGTTTGTTTTTTGGTTTTTTTTTACATTTAGCAAGATACAGTGCCAAGAAAGGTGAACTGATTACATCTTGTTTCTGGAATTAATTTTCATGCTATCTTAGATGCCAAATCACTCTCGAATGTTAAAATCTAACTGAAACTCAGCAAAGTACATATTTAGATACAATTTTATTTCATTACATTGCACAAATATCTCTGACTTCTTTGAATAATTCAGATCATACCATATAATTGACTTACTTCAGAGGATAATTTAACAGAAAAATACCATTTCTATTTTCCAGAAGTCTGGCTTGACCCGTGCCCAGTGGTGTTGAGGAAAGACAATTGCTGGCTTTGCAGTAAGGAGGAAGAGTCTTGGAAAAGCTTTCAAAGCACACATGACTTGCTAAAGAGAAGGAAAGCGATTTAAAGGAGCTTCATATTCTGCAGAGAAGGGAAATTAATTCTAGACATCCAAATACACAACTTTTATTTCATAAAATGGGAAACTTCAGAGTGGGATGTGTGGATATAGCTGTCCTCAGGTGTATGTGACACTGTTAGGAAAAAAGCAGGTTTTATCACTCAGTTTCATGTGGGCTTAAAACCAACAGTATCACATATACAGAAATGCAACTTAACTTCAAGTGAGAAATAGCATCTTAATTTCCTAAGTTCCATTACCTTCATGTGTGTAAACTCTATGGGGATGATTTTTTTTAAACTAAATTACAAGAAATAGACTTAATGCCTCAAATCCCATGTTCACTTTGTAACAAGGGGACTGTTTTCAACAATGTGCACCCATGGCACTGAATGCAAAGAAATGTGCATCAGCAATGGATGGGGCGAAGAGTAAAGAGTGGATTAAGACTACAGCAATTTAAATGGACAGGAACAGAGAATTGAGGGAGATGGGTATGAACAACAGCACTTTCATGAATCTGTTTTCTCTTCTGACTTCTGTAAGCGCACAGAAGACACAAAAACACTTCAGAGGTATCCAAACTCAGGCTCTTTTGAGGTTTCCCCAGCACATTTCAGATGTAATATTGTTCTGCAGTGTAATGGGCAGAGACATGGAGCCACACATTTCACGGTGGGCAGGCACTAAACTTCAGTCTGTGAGAGCAGACACCTATTTGACCAGCCATGAAAGAAGCAATGGCTGCAGCCTGTTTGCTGGCTCAGAATTTGGATATTTTTCTTAAAACAATCCTTAGGAGAAAAGAAGAAGGTATTGCAAATGATGTTGGAGGGTTGTGGCAAGGAGGGATTGATACAGTTCTTTCAATTCTACCTTTAAAATTATAGCAGGAGGATGAGTGAGAGACTGTCCTGAGCGTGTGCATAGAATGTGAGAGGCTGGTGATAGAAATAAGAAGCTCTATCAGTTTTTACATGCAGCCAGATAAAGAAAGAGCCTTTCCCGCAGTCTGGAGAAAAGGAAGAGGAATGGCATGGTGTTTAAGAACAGTTTGGAAAGAATGAGTGTTTGGTGAAAAAATGGCATGATCAGCTGTATGGCTTTGATTGTTTGGATGCTGGGTTCAGCAGCTGCCTTAACCAGGGAGAAGGGACAGCTAGAAAATGAGGTGGGTGATAAGGCACCAACAGATGAAGGTGGTCTGGGGAGCTGGCAATTTTGGAAGGGTTACAGTAGTTGAGAAAAATTTGGTACAAAGGCCCATACAAGATCTCAGAAGAGTCAGTCAATCAGGAAATAAGCAGTGGCCCCCAGGAAGGCACCTGTGGTTCTTAGGTGGTGACAGGAGAGATGCTGCAGCTCTTTTAGCACAGGACTGGGAGCACTCACCTGCAGCGCTGCGAGGGTTAAAAGCAGAGAGAAGTCCATGTGATTTCTGTCCATGTGGCGCAGCCCAGGGACAAGGACATTTGTAACTTGCCACTTGGAATGAGCACTCCCAGTTTAGCTTTCAACCAGTGGCAAGGCCTAGCCAGAGCAGCGAGACACCAAACACAAAATTCAGGCAAAGCAATGCTGCTGTACACTCCTGGAAGCTGCAGGACTAGGAGTCAATAGAGTACAACTGACCTAATTTCTTATTTTGATTTCGTAACTAAAAACAACTACAGGGAACCCTGAGCACAGAGTCTTGTTCAACCCACGCCTTAATTGGACTGGCTGATTGAACTAGCTGGTTGGCTAAAATTGTATTTTGATTAAATTGTAAGACCTTTTCTCCAAATGGCAGAGCTCTCCTCCCTGTAATTCCCGAGAGATCTATCCGAGAATTGCAATCTAAAGAAGAAGAGAGTGCACAGCGTCAGGCAGCCTCTGTTGTTCCACTCAGCAAGTTATAAATAAATATAGAATACTTACAGTGCTCTGTACTAGAGCAAGCCAAGATCAAGGCCAAGTGTCACAGTCCTCCCTGCAAATAATTGCAGCATGCAATATAATCCCACATGCTCTAGCAATATGTAGTCTAAATAGAAATGAACAGCATAGAACTGGATTGTGGGTGGTGGAATTGTACCAGACCTTGGGAGTTTTATGTTAATTAAGAAATGTTGATTAATAGAGAATGGTAAGTTTTAATAAGCCAGTAATAAAAGAGAAATTGCATTTAAGTAACAGGCGTGTCTTGATTCCTTGGAACAAATCTTCTGATTTTTAATTGGGGGAATTCACCTGGTGGAAAATTTTGTCTGACTTAAGACAGCAATTTTCTGTTGGTGTTACTGTGGTTTCATTCTCCATCCCAGAGGTCTGCCTGGGTAACTGAGCCATTGAGAAAGAAGTCTTGAAGCAGCAGAAGTTAACAGTTTTGACACCAAAATTACTGGGTGAGGTTTTGTCACACTAGAGGAGAGAACAGAGGATCACAAGACTCCTGGGGATAAAAATGTTAAAGACCCAGCAGCGCAAGATAGTTCAGCTTAAATTCCTGTAAGTGCTCAGAAGGCAAATTACAGGTTTGCTGGGAAATATTTTAATGAAGGTGCTGGGACTGTTGTGCCCAGCAAGATCCATCCTCTTTCTCACATCTGGGTACAAATGCTTCTTCCCCCTTCCACTGGCAAAATTAAACATTCCTTAAGTACAAAGTGAAGGAGAACCCTGGATCTCTTCCATTACTGAGCACGCATGGTAACAGGAACATCCTGAGGTTTGAGGCAGATTTCCTTGTACAAATATCCCCAAAGGAGGGAGAGCTGACTCAGAGAAATTTGCCCATTACTGTCAAATTGTCACACCCTGGATGCAGACCTACAGTGCTTTATAGATTATAAAAAGGAGCTCTGTCCAATAGAGGCACATTCCTATATGCATAAAAAAGGAATCTAGACAGGTTTGGTAAGCCAACCTCAAACAATGATGCGGCATAAAAAATCCACTGTAGCAAAGGACAAATGAAAAGCATGGTCTAGTTATCAGCAATGGAATTTCAGAAGTGAATGCTCAAAACTTCCAGCTGAGGAATACACATGTCCCTGAAAAACAGCCTAACTGTTTATACTATCAGTAGATAAATCTGTGCCTTAACTCTGCCTCCTACCACCTGGGTAACTTTCTACAGTGATTGGGAGGTGCAGATTGTAACAACTCACTGCCACACTGCCTTCTCTTGCACAGGACAGTGTTCCCTCCTAGACAGAAAACCTCTGGGTCTGGACATAAAGCTCTGGCTAAATGAAGCCAAGTCTGCTACGTGCCTTTAATTTCCTTGCTTTGATGAAAGTCTTAATGTCACCACTTAAGCAACGAGAAGGTGGGTTAGGGCTTTATCAGGACTAACTGGCAGCAGGCAGAGCTGAGGACAGATCTCCATTAAGTGCTCTAAGCCACTGGAATTAAACTGTGGGACTGCAGAGTCTGGGAAGTAGTGGTCCATGTGCAAGTTTTCATTTCAGAGTGCCTCAAACCAAGCCTCTTTTAAAACCTGACCTTTTCCCTCCAGCTCTTCTCTCCATGCTCCAGGTAACCTGGGACCTGCGAAAGCAGAAACCCAAGTTATTAGTCACCAGACAGCTGGTGGCACACAGAGCACACTCCTGATTAATTTATCAGTCTGGGTTAGCTCATGTCCAGCTGGACCACCCTTCTTGCATTATATGAGCATGCTGCAAACTATAAAGTGGTCACAGAAAGGTACACTTCTCTTTTTCCTTCAGCCTCTCTGCTTTTATTCTTTAGAGATTGTGGTGGGGTGGGATGGCTCTACCGAGTACCTGAGTGCCTGCTTCCCATCTGCATTAAGAGTCCCTAAAGTGCCGTGAGGAAAGGTTAGTGATAAGTAAAATTCATGCTTTGATTTCTGTCAGGATTAGAGAGGAGTAGTTTTGTCTCTTTGTTTTTATTTCGATTCTTTTAAACTCGTGTAACTATAATTAGTATTGCTTCTGTTTTGACAGTGCTCTAAGTAGTGCTCATATTACCCTCCCTGCAATTTAAATTTGAAGAGTTTATTTGATTTCAGGATTGCTTTATAAAGAGAATGCACAATGACCCAATTAGAAATACTGATAAGGATACTGACCAAACGAGAAAGAGAGAGAGAAGGAGAGAGAGAAAGCGAAAGAGAGAGAGAAAGAGAGAAAGAGAGAAAGAAAGAAAGAAAGANAAAAGAAAGTTAGTTCTCAGGCAGCAAAATTATAAAAATTATGAAATGGGATGTTCCACCTTAAGACTGTGCTTCTATTGAAGTTCTAATCACCACAAATTCATTTTCCATTCATCTGAATCAAGACTGGGAATATTTTCCCAGTGTACTAGAATTCTGAATTTCTTCTTTTGTTTTTGTTCTTACAGTTTGCAAGGCAAACAAACCAACCAGATTAATTACCATACTTTAACAGTCTGTCAAATACAGCAGTTCTGTCACTTACCTTTCAGGCTAGTGCATTCATAGGAATCCTTTTTCATAGCATTATCTCATAAAAATACACATGTAAGTTTAGCACAAACCATAAAAATGTGTCGCACACTTCAGCTAATCTAGTATCTTTCATTTCTAAGGAGGATTTGGATGGAGGCCAAGTTAATTAGAACCAGAATAGAAATGGGTTCTATTCATATGAGTCATATACCTCTGACTCACAATAGAGTCTGTGCAGCTAATGGGTTAATTTGTCCTGATAACAGAAAAAAATGAAGCTGGAGGTTATGACTGTTTGGAGTGAGAGCTGGTTTCAGACAGTAGATGTACAATGTTTTTATGCCATTGAGAACACGGACCTGCTCTAATGATGTCCTTTCTGTCTATTCAAGTGCTGTAACAAACAGTTCAGAAAGATCTGGAGGTACAGAAGGCTTGAAAATGCAGCACTGACGCCTTCAAAGCTCTATTATTGTAACAATATGCACATGGAAGTGTTTAAGTTACTGTCATAGAAAGCAAAGTCTCAGCCACATGCAAGCAGCTTGCAATTCTGGCAATATTCCCCAGGCTGATGGCCCTGCAGCAGTTCAAGGGGAATTATTCCTCCCCCAGCCACCTGAGAAATCCACACTCACTTACCTCAGTGGCCCAATGCTGAGCACCCACATCTCTACCATGGAAATGTGGAAATCTTCCAAGCTAACAGCCTTCCTGCCTCCTCTGGTCCCTTTGCCCCTGGAGACTGGCACCCACACCAGCCTCCCTGGTCACTTTTTAGATCCTTGTTTGACACCACAACTTAAAGGCAGAAGGGCACAGAAAAGAGCACCCGGTCCCTGATCCACACGTCCTGGTCCTGTCATGAGACAGAGAAATTCACATCTCTTCTCCTCCAGCATTTCTGCAGCACTGCGAGCCTTTCAAGACAAGGACTTAATTGCAGTATCATCATTCATGTATCCAGTGTATCATTACATATATATTATGCAGAGACCTGGCAGAGAGGAGCAAAAGTAAAAGCTTAGCAGGAACTTTGCACTGAAATAGAGGTGACCAACATAAGTGTGTTTTCTCTTCAAAATGTGTTCGGGAATTTTAACACCTTTTGATTGACTGAAATACAGAAGCAGGACTTACAGGAGGCCCAGAAGACAGGTTCTTCCCCAAAATCCTTTTCCACGTTTTCAACAGCTTAGTCACCAGCTATGCTCCCTCTTCTGCTCTCCTTCTGTCTCAGATAACGTGGAGTTACTCTGCACACTGAGTTGCACTTCAGCTTAGGCATCAACAGTGCCCCTCCAACAATAGTAAAAACATCATTTCATACTGCAGGATTCTAAAAAGGACGAGGAACAACTCCCATGCCTGCAGAAAGTTACTAAAACCAGATCCTTTGCTTTCTGTATGAACAGCAATGAAAAGACTGAGGTAGTCAGACCGAGACCTTTGTGTTGTACTGCAGTGTTTGAAGAAGAGCAAATCTACTTGCTCTTCAGAACAAAAAACATAAAATTCAGGACAAAGGCTGCAAGTGCCTATGGTAGGGGTTAAAAATGTGGATCCTAACCAGGCAAAATTGCTTCTCTCCAGCCCTGAGTAATAGACTGGGATTGAAGACTGGCATTAAAACTCACCCTGTCTTTAGTGCTCCCTGTTGATTAGGCAGCTCTCCTTGGTGGTTTCAGCTTTACAAGCAGACCTAAAGATCAAACACCTGCTTCTGGATTCAGGCCACTCATACAGTGGCTATAAATGTCAATCTGGAGCACTTTAGATGCCTATATTTTGGACTGGTTTCAAGCTCTGCATTGATGCTCCTGCATTAAAGAGTTGCGAGAAAAACAAGTCTATAAAAAAATAGATCTAAAAATCTTCCTAAATGCAATTTAGATTCTGACACATACAATACAATTTCAATTTAAATGTTTTGCTAACATTTTGTTAGATTTGAAATGAACAGTACTGTTCTGCAGAGAATTGCACTATATCCAGCTGGGACATCCCCACTGAAATGCGCAGCACTGCAGTGTTAAAAGTAAAGGTGTACTTTGCTACTTTGAGTCAAAGACAGCATTTTCCTGACCTGCTGTTAATCATTTCAAACATATGTTTACACAATTGCTGCTGCCAACCCACATTCAGCTGTCACCAACCCCCACAGAACATAATAATAAACACCTTGCACACCCACAAAGGGGTTACTGGGAAAGGGCTGGGTGCACAGAGAGGTCTGGAAGTTTTGAGAACACAAAACACACAGCTTCCCTCATTTTTTGTCAGACAACTCATCCTTCGACCCAACAACAACATGCAGTCTTGATTTTCAGGTGCACATTTTATTGTGGATCATAACAAAAGGTTTCAGGAAAAGCACAGAAAAAAAACCAGCAAGAGTGTGTCTTTTACGTACAGAGTACATATATTCTGTGAAAGCTACTAACTCTACCAGTTGAAGGCAATGCAGCTTAACTTAAAGTAATAATTATTTTCAGATACATGTTCAGTAAATTTTGAAAATGTTCTTTTTTCTCAGTTAGTTTAATATTGAAATTGGGGAGCAAAAGTTTCAATGACTCTAGCATTGTTGCAGAGTGTGAGGTATTAAATTGTTAGACAGAAAAGAAAATCTCATTATTGCAGAAAGAAGGTCACAAAATATTTTCAGCATACATACAATTAGCCCTTATATATGCTGAATTACTCAAAACCTCTTTGGAAATGCTGTGGATGTTGAGGTATTTTAATTTTAAAATTTTGGTGACACTATCTCAATTTTTCATGTGACAAATAAAAATAAAATATCTTAATGCAAACTAATTGTAACTTTTTACAAAGGATTTCCTCAGTCTGTAATTGTACTTTGACTGTAAATAGAAAGACCACACTAATTCTTACAATAAAATGACTGAAGTCTACTAGGTGAGAGTGTAAACATCTTGCAAGAGGTCTTCAAGGCACTATGTTCTCCTTGGACGAGAATAGCTTGGCCATTCATGAAGGTTGTTTTACAGAGAGGAATAACAAGACCTAAGGCTGGCATCTAGTATATTAAATATCATATATAACTTTCTCCAATGAAATAAACTTCTAAAAGCTATTCTGCCTTACAACACTGTGGCTTGCAGTAAGGTGTCTGCTAAATGAATCTGAAACACAAATTTAAAACCATACCTCCAGAATAAAAAGTGAGAGCAAAAGTCAACCAAGTAGTATTTACCTCAATCATCATGGTCTGCTTAAATGCAACCCTTCCCCAGCACTGCAGCCCTCTGTAAAACAGAGGCTCTGGTGATTTCCTGCCACTGTGTCCACAATTCACTGAAGCAGATTAGGACCTTATCCAGCTCCTGCTGGGCCACTTGAATTCCTGAGCTGTGGAGCTGCAAGGGCTGCTACCCTCTGTAACATGGAGAAACTCCTGACTAGGAAATGTAATGGATATTCTGCAGTCAGCTCATTTACTAGGAAACTTGGTTTGTCTGGACTCCATCAGAATTACAGAGCAATCCAACTCTGGGCTTTACAAGTGTGTCTTGCATAAAATTATGCAAAGGTTCCCTTTCATAGGATTTGTTCTTTATGGAAAATAACAGCTAGTCAGCTGAGAAAGAAATCTGAAAGGAGCTGACCTCAAGATATTAGGATTTTAGGTAATTATTTTTACAACACCTTATTGACACACTATGAAAAATCTGTAGCTCATCTTTAAAAGAAAACAAAACCAAACAATAAGTTTTGCGTGGTTGAAATAGTACGCCAGGATCCATCAAGAGGGAAAGGATGCCCATCTCCAGCCACAAAACAAACCTAGACACCATACTGCTGGATGCAATGGGTGAATCAGAAGTCACAGAAAACAGTTCTTTTGGTGCTTTCACAATGCCCCAGCAGCAGCAAATGTTTCCTGCTTATTTGTTTCTCAAGGCAGGCCAAGAATAGGGGGCTCAGCTGCCTGTGGGCCTTGGTGTGACACAGCACTACAGACAGGCACACTGGTCTGGTGGGTGGGATCCAAATGCCACCACAAGATCTTCAGGCAGTGCCTTGGATTTACCCCACCTGGCTTTAGGATCCAAAGTGCTGAGACAACAGCCTTGAGCCCACAGCCTCTCTCTGGGACCACCAGAGGAATTGACCTCTCCAGGAAGCTGCTCATGTCTTATGTGAGCTAAACCAATCGATTTGGGTCCACTTCATCATTTAAAGTAATTACAAATAAACCTGGAATGGACTAAAATTTAAACAACTTCTATCTTGCTATAAACAGTGAGAATTCTGCTTTCAGCAACACGCCAGGACGTACTGCTGTGTATCAAGAATACAAGGTGTGGCAGAATTTAGCCCAGATAACTTTTCCCTTCCCTGAAGGAAAGGGCTAGCCCACACCAACTGCTGAAAAGCAAGCTGTCTACAGTAGTATTCTATATTTCTCTTATATTCTGAATCAAAGCAATAAATATTAGATATAATCTCTATATTAGATTTTGTATTTATCTGATAGCTATTTAAATCTACACTGTGAAAAATATAAGCAGTGACCCACTCTATATGGCAGCATATACTATTTGTGCGTAAGTGTTAAAACTATCACATGGATTTATATTTACATAGGACACTGTTGTTTATATAACAGATTTTAATTTACATAATTTCTTACCATAGGATAGATAATTGTGGAAAGGTTGAATATTGTTTAAATGTTTCTGCAGTTCTGCATAATTTCATTTCAGCATGAGGATTTAATAATTCTGTCTCAGTTTTATGTTTTATAAGGATGGAAATGGAGTCCAACAGATAAATCTCCAATGATGTTATACCAATATAGCACAAGAAATACTTATTTGCAAGTCCAGGCAAAGAAACCAGTTTCACTGTTCACTATACAGATATAAATCTTTTCTTTAAAGAAAGTACACTCCTGAAAACATAGACAATCAAAATCTTTTGGGACTGTTGAAATGTAAAAGCACTGTGGCTGAGCATGGTCTGCAGAAAAAACATAATTCATTTTTTAATTAGCTATTACAATTACTACTAGGTGTGCAAATGAAAAACTTGTATGTGAACATTAAAATAAGCTGAAATCGCTTCTGATATATACATGAGAAGTTCTGTTGCAGTTTGCTCAAAAAATGTTCGGTTAATTCCTATTGTTTAGCTTCTCAGATATTAAAGATATAAAGAAAAAGTTCTTTTTCATTGAGGTCAAAATGTTCAGTTATTTCTCCCAGTAAAGGGCAAATAACTGCTGTTTTCTGTACCTCTAATTTCAGAAACTCAGTTAAGAACACACAGTTAAGAAAATACTTTAATAAAGATATTAGAGTGCTTATTACAATCAGATAATTTCTGAGATCAGAGAACATTCAGTTATTGTCTTTTGAATTGAACACTGACCTTCCCTTGAAAAAGTTCATATTATTTCTCAGAAAAATAATTTCTTAGTCCCCCCAGCAGAAGTCAGAATCACCTTCTTACTAAATACCAGTTGGTGTTTAGCAAAGACAGAAAATAATTGCTGGAGTTCCCTCTGTACTAATGTTGTAGTGGAAAGCTCCAGATAAAAGAAAAAAAACAAACAAAACCCTGGAAAATGGAAACCTCTGTAATGCTTTACATCATGAGTAACATAGAGCTGTTATTGACTGTTCCTGCCAGCTCTGCCTCTCTCTTGATGAACTGGCCTAAGCCACTTCTGTCATAGTTAGATGGCTGTTAGCAAGTCTCCTTCCTGCACTAAGCAGTCCAAAGATT
The DNA here is from genome assembly GCA_013400315.1 of Bombycilla garrulus. Lineage (NCBI taxonomy): Eukaryota > Metazoa > Chordata > Aves > Passeriformes > Bombycillidae > Bombycilla > Bombycilla garrulus. The sequence continues at coordinate 423,281 of VXBU01005729.1, forward strand.
TCTGAAGAGCTATCTAGGAATTTCAGCCTGAGGAATTTTTTTCCTGACTGCGTAAGCCAGGATCCCAAGAATTTGTGGTTGCAAGGGAATGCTTTACTTCAGAAGTGAGGCAGGCAGTCTCTACCAGCTTCCTCTGGAAGCACAGCTGCTGCTTGGTACCAGTCTGAGGGAAGAATCAACTCCCATTTCCTTTCTGTGTCTTTGTTAAAGCTAAAACCAATCAGATAACAGCTTGTAATTGGTGGTAATTGAATAATAATAATAATTTAAAAAAAACTCCGTAGCCATGTAAAATTACCAAAGAACTTTACACTGTAAAGGCATCTTTGCAGATGGAAATAGTTTTGATCATTTCTAGAAAAGTAATCTTATTTTTTTGTGGCAAACATTATGCAGCAACATAAATTCATCATAAATTCAACCAAAGGGACAATTCTAAATTCTATTTACCAATGAATCTAAACTTTCAATCTGATAATCCTATGATTAAACTGCCAAAATAAAAACAAGCCATTCTTCTACTTTCTAATATTATGTAATAATACAAATATTATAGAAAAGCTCTATTATATAGGTGTGTCTTCCTGTTCTTTGCAAAAAAGATCTCTGCCTCGAACAAAAACAAGTGACAAGCTGCAAAGTGCCGTTCTGTGGAATGCTCAATAGCACATATTGAAGCAGAATATTACATCATAGTAAGTCTGAAGGAATGAGTAGCCACTTCAGTTTGTGCCCATAAAATTATAGCCTAATAATAGCACTGGAACTACATATTCACCAGGTTAAGTTTCTGCTCTTTAGTGTCATGTGAACAAATGTGTTTAACTGTTTCTCCCCATGCACTTTCCTCACAATTAGAATGGAACTATCTTATCATGGATAGAAAATATTCTTCCCCTTCCCAGATTAAAAAAAGATATATGTAAAAAAATAATAAAGTACTCAGTACAGAATATTCCTATGATTGGTTCCAAAGGCTGATTTGAATTAAACTTACTAATTTCTTTTCATTGTTGCTTTACCTATTAAAAATAGTGTGAAGACAACTGAGACATGAATTCTCCCAGAATATACCCAGATACCTTCCCCCAAACCCTTTTTTCTTTGTAAGTTATACTAGTTTTAAATCTACTATGGAAATAGTAGTGCTAGAATAATCAACTAATAATCAGAAATTCTTCAGGTAAATGGTTTAGTTCCTTTCAGGATAGAGATGCAGAGGAATACCGATGAAAGAATCAGCTAGTTATGATGTTTTCTTTGTTAACACTTCTTTGTGCCCAAATCAATTCTTCACTCCACGTTCCTGTATTTGGAAAACAAATTATACAGTACTCTCAGTGTAGACTTCAAGTCACAATTTACAATATCTAGAAAAAAGACAAGGGAAAACAAATTAGTACCTTCATTAGCTCCAAATGTTTTCCAGAAAAACAGTGCCCATTGTCTATCCTTTCCCTCGCTCACATTAATACCCGTGAACATTAGATCACAAGGATAGCAAAAAAGAGTACAAATATCAATAAAACACAATTTTCAAACTGGCAAGTCAAAACTCAGTGTTTTAACCACTGCTAGTTATACAAATACAGTATACAAATAGCTGCTGCTGCTGATGTTGAAATGTAACCAAGCTCAGATGCTCCTGAACCAAAGTGTGTCCAGGATTACACATACTTACATGACTTCATCTTCAATCAATTGTGGCTGAAAAGTAATGATTTTGAAAAAAAAGTCATCAGGCAGTAACCAGTGGAACCTTCCCTTTCTGTAAGAATTGTAGGACTTGGCACATTCTGGGCTGCAACATCCTTTATTAGGCCTAATTTCAGCAAGATTGGTAGAGGCAATTTAAAATTTTCCAGAAGCTCTAAAGTAGCTAGGTATACAAGTGCTCCTTGAACAAACATCTGAAAATTCTTTGAGTTAGCTGACATTCATGGCTGAACCAGTCCTCAGAAACTCAACATCTAAAGTAAAGGATTTATATGAAACAAAAAGCTAATGAATACCTTCTGTTTCAAAGAGCAGCTCTTGAGAAAGTCAATATTATTTCACAAGAAATCTATAAAACAAACTGACAAGTACTACTGCAGCAGTCTACACTAGTGCTTTAGTCAGTCTCAAACAGGGATTCAGAATTATCCTCAGAAAGAGCAGAGTGGAATTAGAATTGTCCTATCTCTTTCTACTGAATGCATAGGAACTCAGATTCCTAACTACGGCTCCTGGAATTGGCCAAAACCTCCAAGTAAGCCCTGTAAATGGTGTATTGTAACAATCAGAGTTTAGCCATTATATTTACCTACACTGATGTTTCTCACAGATTGGGAAGGGGTCACAATTTGCATAATTAATGCAATCAAACCTATGTGTGGTGTCCTAAAGTATGCCAGCTAAAGATACTGAATTTACATCCGTGGAACAAGGGTGGAAACACTCAACACTAGATTTTAGGCTGGGCCTGTGCATAGTCATGTAACCAGAGTCAGCATGGGTCTGTGGCTCTTTATAAATCAGATGAAAAATGCTTGGTATAAAATGAAGACGAAATGCCAAAAGCTGCAGGAAGGGTGCATTGCCCCCACAACATCCCACTGCAATCTGCATTACTGTTTGCATGTAACATTGGAAGCTTCCTCTTTCAGGCCAGCAGCAAGGTGCAGAACTACATTTTTTTGTCCAAATACGGAACTTCTATTATTAAAAAAGTAACTTTGTTAGGTCTTTGCAAAGACACCACCACTAAAAACATACCAGCACCACAACAGAATTCCACAGAAGGGCTCAAAGTAAAAGAAGTATGCTCCCAGAGAAAGACGGGTTATTTCCATTGCTACAAGGATTTGACCAAGTCATGTAACATTTACTGGTTGCAATTTTCTAAAAGAGAAACTTGGGTTTGGCTTTGATGTACACATTGCAAGGAGTAATCTGAAAAAGCTCAAACTGCAAATGAATTCGTTATAGACTCAGCAGATTAATGTTCCAGCCATTTTTAAAGTAAAAGTTCACAGAAAGCTTTTTAAGACCTTTTTAATTATACTGCAAATAACCCAAATAAACTGTTGACCCCATAAAAATCACTGGTTTTCATACTCATTTATTTAACTGCATTCCTTTTTTTTCCACTATATATGTTTTTCATATTCTAAACCACTTTTCAGCATAGTTTTTCCTCAAGAACCTCAAAGAAACAGTGTAGGAATTCAAAGAGTATTTAGTGCACACATTTAGGGTAAGATCCTTTTCAATACTCCTTTGCTCGCTGGAAATTTTAAGTACAGGCATTGTGCCCAATGTAACAACACATAAAACAGATGTGTTTTTCCATTCACATTGGGCAGGAAGTTTCATATTAAGCATTTTAATAATTGCACAAGAAATGTCTTATATATGCTGAAATATCCTTATGGCTTGATTTATACTGGAAAAATTAGCTGTCCCCTAGAGCAATAAATACCTGAAAAATTAAATGCCATAAGAATTTTAAACCTCCGCGGGGAGTAAGGGATCACAGATACCCTGTGTTTTACTTGGATCCCTTGCTTTCACTGTTTCTCCCTTCTAACTTTGACTATTTCAGACATAAAGGTTTGTGATACATTCACCAGTGGTTTAGTTAAGCATGACTGTGGATAAGAGCTCAAGCAATCAAAATAAGTGAAAAAGCCAGGCTGGGTAGGTCCAGATTTAATGCACAGGCTCAATCCTGAGATGCATTATTTTGCGTGCATGTGTGTCTCTGTTATAACCTGGAAGTTGTGAGGGATGGAAAAAAATCCTGAATGGAGCAGAACCTGATTCAGCAACAAGTGCCTGAATCTCCCAGGAGTTCTGACTGTTAGAAGCAACACTCTGACATTAGCTTATGTTAACTCCTCCAATCCAGTATCGTGGCAGGAAAAGCCTGCGAGCACCACAGAATGTAAGTCTGAAATTGGTCTTGAAAAGACACAGCTACATTGATTATTACAGCAGGTAACCAGCAGGAGCCCAGGTATCATTCCTGGTGGGAAGAGTGGAGAAGAAGCTGCACGTCCAGCTCCTGCACAGTAAGAAGTGGTAACTTTTCACAGGAGGAACTACAAGAAATACCCATTAGCCTGGTAAATCCAGGACTCTGTCTCGAGCTCGAAAAGCCGGATTTAAAACTTGTAAGTAAATGAACAAAGAGGAGTGGAATCCTGATGCTCCTAAAGTCAGCAGCAAAACCTTTATCCTCCCAAAGCACATTCTACTGTCAGTCCCCAGCTCTAGATCTAATTTAAATATGCATTATTAGGTCCTGCATTCAAAGGCATCTATGTGAACATTTGAATTTCTTCTTCCACAACATCTCCCTCTTACGTGAAAATCTTACAAATTACTGGAATACTCAAGGTTTAGTGTGAAAATGTGAGATGGAGGAAAACGGAGCAATTGGAGCAAGTCACATCTGTCAGTAGCACCAATCACAACTGTGTGCTCTTTCTTTCAGGGAATATTGGAGTATTACTGCATGTTTGGCCAATGAAAAACATTTGCAACATTGCAACATTTGAAAAAGTGCACTTAAAATACAGAGTTCCTTAAGCACTACAAACTGTACCTTGCCTTTTGCTGTTGGATTAACTTAACCTTCATTTAGCCACACCATAACCTTGTAAAATCTGGATGCAACACAGATTTTTAAGGAGATAGAAAAAAGGTAGAATAGGTACCTTCTGGTCTTGGTTTTGGTTTTTCCAATCCACCATCTTGCATGAGCTCAAATGCAAAGGATACATTGACAACCTGGCAATACAACAAAGGCAGTTACTCTTGTGAGCTCTGTACAGTGCAAATGATCAAGACAAGATATATTTAATGTTGCAGATAGTCAGATATTCAGAAGGAAAAAAATTGTCAGGGTTCTGTATATATCTGCTCTATATATCTGGTCTTTGGAATCCAGACAAACAATTGTTTTGCTGTTTCTGGGTGACGGTGGTTGCAGAAAGATAAGGGTAATTGAAAGTTAACATGAACTAACATAACCCTTAATAAAATCACTTTACAAGTAAGCACAGCCCACCTCCTACAAGTTCAAAAATTGGAACATGATGGCCCCTGAAGTGCTCTTGTCTTGAACAGACAGATGAATTGCCTGGATAGCTACAGACACTGATGTAATGTTGGTCTTAAATTGACACATTTTACATATATGTCTTTATGCTTCCAAAACCCATTAAACCTTTCCAATGTTAAATTCTTGGATTTTGGACACACAAAAAATCTTTTCTGTCATCAAAGCTTGTGTGTAATTCTGTATACATTAATGAACAGTGGGTCTCGTTCAATGACAGCACCACACAATAGCTGCCAAAATCTGTTAATACTCACTAACCACCCCATCATTAATATAATCTTCTCTTTTATTTCAGCTAAGTATTAATACTGGTTTTTTAAAATACTTGGAAATGGTTATCAGTATGGTCCTTTCTTAATTTCAGCTATTAGCATCAAACTTATGCAGAAAAGTTTGTATTATCCTTCTACAACTACACATATTTATATGTTTGTTTTTAACAGAAAAACGAAATCTAGTTACCTTTTGTTCAAAACTATCAGGAGTCAAGAAAAAGCTGTGCAGGGGAACAAAATAGCCTTCCAGGAGACCCATTAGCAGGACTAAGTACACTCCATCTGCAAACTGTGAACAAAAAAAAGTTTCTCAGTACATTTTCTGAAAAATAGCTCATTGCTTTTCTTACTGAACAATGGGGTACTGAAACAGGATTGCCCAGAGAAGTGGATGGACCAAGGCTGGATGGGGCTCTGAGCAGCCTGGTCTGGTGAAAGAGTCCCTGAAGGAGGGGTAGAACTGGATGATATTTAAGGTCCCTTCCAAACCATTCCATGTTTCTGTTGTTTTGTCACAGGACTTTCACTTCTACCCCAGTGGCATCAGGTCTGTTAGCAACCCATCACCTTCCTGAGGCAGGTAATTTTCTTGCAACTGATAGAAATACAACCTCTCATTTTAAGGAATGCTGTTTCAGATAAATGCTTAAGGAGTTTCTAGGTACATTTGAATGTTTTCCCCCAAAGTAAACAATGCAATAAGCAGAAATAGGAAATGCCCTTTTGAAAGTAGTTACATGTGCTTTCCATCTAAATCCTTATTTCACCTTTGAAAAATCTCTATCAGATTGGTAGGTGTTTAAATAAAACAGAGATTCTTAATAGCATGAATCAAGACATAAAATAAAGCCTGACCTGAAGACACCTGGATTTTTTTAACAGAGCAGATCCCATCCCTTCCTGCCTGACCCTATAATTTTCTTATGATAACTGCTGCAATTGTTCACGTGAGGAGGTATTAATACAGCAGGATTAAGCTTTTCTTTTAGCTTCTTTTCAGCCAATTTAGCAGCTGAGAACAGGACGGAAGAGCATGAAGCACATGATTTCTGTGGTGCAATCAAATCTGCAGCCCAGCTGTACAGCTGCTTACACACTTGAGTAGTTCTGCTCTTGAGAATCCCTGAATTCCCGCTGAATGGAGGCATTGTGATCCCATGGGGCTGCGTGCTTGTCCAAAGGTGGGCAGCAAATAACTGCTTAGCCTGCTGCTGGAGCAAACCAAGTGCACACAATTCCTCCCTGACGCAAACAAGCAGGTCCTCCTCACTTGCTGCAGTCGGCAGCACCCAGAAGATAGCATTTCATAATTAATTTTTATGCTAATGGAAGTACAAAACTGTTTTAGAGGCTTAACTGGTGAAGGTCTTCTTCATACAAACATATTTCGAAATGAAGGGTTTCCTACTGAAATAACATCTTAGAGCTCATTCAATAACAATTCAGTGAAATTTCTGAATAAAGCTGAGGGTACAGTGCATAACACAGGGCAACTACCTTTCCCCTTTAAGAAAGGCTATAAAATCCCACCTGCGTGTCCAGCTCAGTCACCTCCAAATTCAATTTATTCAGATGCTTGTTCACAAAAGTGATGAGAGTCTGAAATATGAAAACAGTGCAATGAAGGCTTATTCAACAGGGCAGCAGTTCAACACCAGCAGTATGAACTCCACTCAGAAGAGAATATGCATGAGTGAAGAGACTGCAAGACAATCTCCAAGTTTTGAAACTGAAATGCGACATTAAAAAATGTTTTAAAATTATTTTTTACAAGAATGAAGAACAGAAATAAAACAAATGTGATATATAAATACACTGTTAAAACACAGAAACCCCCCAAAGTTTTAGCAGACTATGGCAAAGTGGGTAATTGGACTCCACTCAAATCTGACAGCAGCCAAAATACTCCAGGGTCAGACCTCTGGCAGCTGTAAACTGGATATCTCCTTGGCATCAGTACAGTCAATGTACCAGTTGGGTTCTACTCAACATACACTTTGTGAGAACATTTCTGATGGAAACTTTAATAACTCTATGTTGGTCCACAGTCCAAAGTTAAGCTCATGCTGCTAAAGATTAAATAAAAAGTAACATTATAATAATGACTTTATGTAGTTAAGCATAAAGCTTAATTGTATTTAATGTATGCAAAGCATGCCAGTTACACATTATATCTACACACACTCACCACATCCACACCATCTGATACACAGAAGCATGCACAAGAACACACAAGGTACTTTAAAAATAAAAACCTTCCAACCTTTTTCACTACATTGAGCTTGTCTGGGGCATGGTCAAATAAAGTGTCGAATGCATCTCTTTCTGAAAAACATTCAGGGCCATTAATATACTGAGCAGCAGTTGTTCCAGTGCAGAATAAACACTTACTGAGACACACATTCATTTGAGACAACACAGTCAGCAAAATGTTTCAATATAGTCTCTGTATTCCAAGTACCAAGGAGTTTGCATGCTTCTCTCTTGCTGCGAGCTGCTAGTAACTTATTCCCTATTATTCACAAAAAAGCATAATTTTCAGGTGGGATTTGGATTACCTAAAGACCCTGTTTCTCAAATATTAACATAGAATAGTATTTTTATGCATAACATCTTAAACAGCCAGATACAGACAGCCAAGTAACCAGATCATTCTCTGCAGAAGAACATGAGTTTACATTAGTCACTATATCTACAGAGGAAGATTTGCCCCAAGGGCCACTGACTGCACTATTAAGCATCTCAGGCAGGTTTATGATTACACATCTGCAATACAATCCTTTGTACAGATGTTTTGGGCCATTCTCAGATGCAATTTAGGGCACTATCAGCAGGACAAGCCAACCTAAGGTAGCATGACTGGAATGCTACTGAAGCCACCTTCTGAAGAAAACAGAAAAATACATAAAAAGGCAACAAGTCTTTTCTGAGCAATTTCTGTTTCAACGATCACCTGAATGACAGCAAATGACTCAACAAACATCCATATTCCTCAATTAAAAAAAAAAACAAAACAAACCCAAAAGCTAGAGTAGATAATTTGTAGAAGGCAGACTTTACATGAAGCAAGAACTCAGGTGAGTGTTTTCTGTTGGCCATCCTCAATCCTGGCAGTGAGACACAGGGACCTTGCAGGGCATGCAGCCCTGCTGAATAATGACTCAAAATCTTTAGAGTATAAGTAGGTAATGGATGTAGAATATCAACATTCACCAGCTGGTTCATAAGACAGCATTTCACATTATGCTGGGAACTCACAACCATTAACAGCACTGCAGTAATGTTCTGGAGGTTAGACCACGAAGCACATGCAAATTAACATGTGCTGAAAAGCAATGAAATATGTTTTAAAAATGGTCAGAGTGATTTTAATATTTTTTTTCCCTTTTGTTAACCGCCACAACAGCCTGTGGTACATATTTGCCAGGGCAACTTGAAATCCTGTCCTTTCTTGCCATTTGATCAAAGTGACCACCCACTGCAGAACACATCTATACTCCGGCTGCCTCAAGAAAAGAGACAATAATCAAATGAACTTACCATGCCTTCCTGATAATGCCCTGTGGGGGGAAAAAAAAAGCGGAAAAGAACAAAACAATTACATACAATTCACTTGCAGACATTGTGCTGCAAAAAACCCCAGCATACGTGGTAAGACCTCCAGCTTGGTGAATAATGGAGTAGATTCATGGAATTAGGAAAATTCTGTGAATAACTTCACTAAGTTACTCCAACTGAGGATCTGGGTTAGTCTGGAGTCTGTCAGTATATCTCTTGGCTTCACCAAAGTCTCACAGGAGGCCAGATCTCATATTCCCTACTTTGAACCAAATCAGCACACCTTGCCTGAGTAAAGAAGGCTTTTTCATGTTTTTGTGAAAACCTCTCCCTGTGCTTTGAAGATGCATCTAGCACACCAGCTACAATAGAAATCCAGCCCAAATAAGGCTTGGGCTGGGTTCTTAAGGACTGCAGGATTTTGCTCCAGTTGATCCTTCATATAACTATCATACATAAATCCATACAGATGAATAATAAGCCAGTAGTGCAGCTTCTCTCTATTCAGTTAGAAACCAGAATATTCTACTACTGTTCCCTTTTGGTTTGGAATAGCTTTACTGTTATGAAATGTTCAGTGAGATGGCACATACAAGGCTTATTACCACCATTTTACACACCTAAAGTCATGCTTTTAGTTCCCCACCTCTCTATTTCCTCCCCCTTTTGTATTTTTAGATGATTGTTTGCAGCTCTTGAAAAGGCTAAAATACAGTCACTGTCTGATGCATCATCTTCCCTGGAACCCCAATACTGAAATCTAAATATCAGCAAATGTTTGAATTTCTGAGACACATCTGTGTTCAATTACTGAACTGCTGGCAAATGTGTTGTTGACATACTCAGTGTTACCAGTTATTTCCTCTTGGATTTGTCGAGACTGGAGGATTCCTTCTCGTTTCTGGAAAAAGGAAAAAAGTAACATTTTTCTCAGTAAAGTTTAATGCTTAGGGTGCAGTAAAAATTTGTGATCCACAAACATAATTAGATAAGAAATCTGCAGAACAGGAACTTTTCCTACACAAAGTTTTGGTAACATATTATTTTACCTTGCCAGTATTCCACAGAACTCTTTTATACATTAACAAGAAACCTGAAACTCTACCTGTAGAAGGAAGTATTTATTTTCCTTTCTCCATTGTTCTTAACTCACTTTTTTTTTAAAAGCCCCAAATCAGTGAGACATTTGAAACACCCAAACACATATGTAAGTTTTTAGTGGACGTATGTCTAGGTGAGCTGAATTAAGCTCTGTATTTCAATGAACAGCTTGGCAGATGGTGCCCATGCTTCTCTTTTGCAAAAAACTTGCTCCCAGGCTATTTGTTCTTTCTGCCCTGTTCATACTTTTTCTTGTTTAGTTTTTTTGGGTTTTTTTTTGCCTCAATGTTTCCTTTCTCTGCAAAGAACTCCATTGGCTTCTGACAGAAACCAAAATGGAGCTTCCATTCCCACTCCCATCCTTCTCCAGCAGGGAGTCTGATGTTATTCAGATGGGAGAAGCCCTTCGGGTGCTGATGCCGAGGGGCCTTTGTCAAGAGGCTGTGCTCAATGTGGCAGAAGCCAACTCCAATCATTGCTGTTTGAGTCTGCTGCAAAATGAAGCACTTGAAGAATTTGACATTTATTTCAGTTTGCTGATCACACTCATCTGGGGCCGGTGTAAATACCACACGTATGTTTTGCCTCTCTTCGTGTTCTCTCTGTCAATTTTGTTCGCTGGTATTACCAAAATTTGCAGTACAGAGAGAAAAGTCAGGCAAATGCTGACAACTCCATTTAAAGCCTACACATGAGGCAATTACTCATGATTCTTCACTCCCTGTCATACAAGGAAATTAGAAAAATAGATTTATGCTGGTCCTAGACTCATATGTGAAAAAGATAAAAGGAGAATAACCTTTTAGAAAAGTTCTTCATGGCATGTGAATTGGGATACTGCTTTTCCCTGCCCTGGAGAAGATAGCACATCTCTACCTGAGACAGTCCTCAGTGTGTGATGTGGGTTGAGGATTCAGCCAGGCTTGTCTATTCCTTTCACACTGCATTACTAAGATATATTTCTTGATATATTTTTCCTTCTGCACTGCATTACTAAAATATATCAAGAAATATGTTTATTTCTGCAAGAAAAGCTGAACATGGCCCTCTGGGTCACTCCAGACTGGCACTTGGAGTCATGTGAACTGTCCTTTCAGCTAGATGACAGTTTCAGGGGGTTTCCGTAATATTTTTTAAAGTCCTGTTTCTAAATATCTTGCACACAGTAAAAAATGCATTCAGGGAGGAGCTTTGAGCACTTAAAAGACAGAGGGGAGTCCAGGTGCTATGTACTGGAAGAGGGGGCACAGAATAGTTGCAGAGGCATTGCCTGTCACATACCTTCAAAGTCTGAAGAAACATGACATAATTTAGGGCTACCTCCACTTCAAGCCTGTGCAGACAGCAGTAAGTGCTGTCTCCAGTACTAACTGAGGTAACTTCAAGTTACAGTCTAGTTCATGCTAGCTCAACTTGGAATTCCACCGTGTTTGGTATTTTTTGTTTATTTTTCCCTTTGCTGCAGGATGAAATGAAACTTATTTCCTCCTCATGATGAGTCCGATATGCTGTTGATGCCTTATGCAGCAAGAGCCCTGCTGCTCTCATCTCCTAAAGAAGCTGAGCATCACAGCAATGCCATCTCAAGTTTTCAGTGATCAGACTGGGAATATGGAAGCAGAAAAAGGTTTCTATGTGCTCTACATCTTCTCTCTGCAAGCACACAAAAACTGCCTGAAATATACTCCAGCACTGATATTAAAAATATTTTCCTTTTTGATAAACTGCAGCTAATATATTAAAATTTTAAAATCTGCACCTTAATCTTATTTTTGACAATAACAACAAAAAAGAACAAAAAGACCCAAACCAAAATGATCTCAAGCCCTTTTCTTGTGTTTGGCACCTCACCACTAACATTGATGGGATTTCCAAATACAATGTGCATCCCCTGGACATTCCAGACAGACCTTCCTATAGTTTTGATTTGTAAAAAGACTAGTGAATTCCCAATGGAATGGACCTTAAAACACTGGTCTAAGCACCTTCTCTGAAGGCTGCTTGTCATACATCTCTTGCGCTTTAAAAACTCCTCACCTCAAAATTGACCCTAACACTGATGACAGCTATTTGGGAGGTTTGTCTTATACCAGACAGGGAATGACACAATATTCCTAAAAATACAGAGAGGTGTACTGAGGACTGAAAGACTGTCCAGCACATTCCTTAAAGGCAACAGTGGCTAAAATTGAAACAACCAACTATAAAAATCAACATCAACTATTTGAAAGTCACTGAGAAAAGAGGCATGAATTAAGATTCCCCATTAAAAAGAAAAGCCGGACATGCATTCCAGTCATGACAAAAGACCTTAAGTGAAGGTATTTTCTTCCCTCACAGCTGAACAACTTCACAGAAGGCCCTGAAGATATTCCTAATCACATACCATTTAAAATTGGCAACTACCCCTAGAACAAAAACAAAAAACCAAAAAAAAAAAATCTGAAACAGAAAAGATCTTCTTATCTCCTTTCGTGTCAGCATTTTTATGTAACTTGAGGGCCAACTGCTTAATTTCCCCCATGAAGTCCCAGTCTCGGTCTAAAAATCTTGCCATTATTTCAATGGCTTTTTGCCTATGTCTTGTTACAACTCATTTCACCTGGAAAACCATATTTTATAATTGCCCCACTAAAATGAAATTCAGAATTATTCTGGAGCTTGAAAGAACAAATACATTTGTCACAGGTTCAGAGAAGATTTCATTGGGACCTGGAGGCCATGCTGCTCCAAAACTTTTCAGACCTTCCCGGGTAGTGGGACTAATGATCTCTGATGAAGGTTGTGATTTACACACTCACCTAATCTCAGTAATTTCCTAGCTTTGTCTATGAGTAGTCTATGAGACTATGAGAACTGCTGTCCCAGAACATGCTGAAGCCATTCTGGCTGCTCTGCCAATGCATTCTTATACTGTCTGACTTCCATCTCTTGGACACAAACAATCTGCCATCTAACCATCTGTGGATGGTAGAAATACGTAATTTTTAAGAGGCAAAATGATGACAAGATCGAGCTCTCCAAAAAAGCTCTCAGTCATTTCAGTAGATACAATCAAACAAAGCCTGGGTTTTCTTCAAAGTTATTTATTCCACTGGAACGGCAGGAAAATAAATTAATAGAGTAGCTACAAAAGGTCCAACTATCCCATTTTTTCCTAAATCAGGTTAAACCCAGATTTCATATCACTCTCATTGCTAACAGCTTTTGTACAAAACAGCCAAAGGAAACAAGCTTTCATAAGAACTAGGCTGATTACCTGTTGGACATGAGCACATTTTTTGTTTCACAAATATCTTTTTTCTATTTCAATCAACTACACCCAGCCAACATGGCAACCCTCACGTTTTATGTGTTTCTATGCCTAACAAAATCATGAAACGAATTAAGGGAGTCTTTCTCAAAAGACTTCATAAAAGTACTTTGTTCTTTTATTTCTGTCTCTCTCCTGTTCTCTTTATCGAACCACACAGAGCAGAATTTAAAAATAGCTACTGCATAGTCTGTTAAGCTTTCCTAGGCTTGATCTTTCTCTACACAGTGCATGAGTGTTTAGAACATGAGGTGTGCAAGTCTGACCACTAGGTTAGGCATTATGATCTGCTGATGGTTGATTAAAACTCTCATGAGTTCAAAGGGTACACGATGCATGATAATCAGTTCCACAGGATGTGAAAGACAGATTTAAAAAATAAAAATAAAAACTTCACCCACCATAAAATAATAATGAAAAATGTCTCAAACAATTACAGTAAATATACTGGCCCCCACCCTCTGTTAATAGGAATCAGCAGACCTCTGGAATTCCATTGACTGGCTTTCACCAAGGTCAGGGTCTGCAGGACAAAATTTCCTTCAACATTACCTGGATTTTATTCTGGTGCAACTGCTTTCCTTGCAAACCACTCGTGCCTGAGCTGCAGCTGTGTAACTAAGAGTGAGCCAGATTCTCCCACCACTTACTGTTTTAAACTGGTTTATCTGTACTGACTTAAGCGGATTTGCTGTTGAACTACATTAGCCCATTTAACAAAAGGAAAATTATGCCCACTGATTTCAACTGGAATTGAAATTCCAATTTCACTGTCTGGAGGTATGGAATGACAGCAGACATTCTGGTTCTTTCTTTTAGGACTGTGTTATTTTTCTCATTTAGTTTTTCATCATGAAGATGCCCTGCTTACTGTACTACAGATTTCTTAAGCTGGTTTTAGTGGACCTTTGAGATAAACCAGTACAAATAATACATTTATAATAGCCAAAGGCTTCTTTGAAGCCTTAGATGCATAAATACAGATTCTCAGGGATTCTCCTTCATCATTTGTAGAGAAACCCATAAAGCAGAATCCGAGCCAATGAGTCACTACCAAACACCAGAGACTCCTTTAGATTTCTCCCTAAGTTACAAAACTTGTCCTATTTGAATTCTAGAAGAAAAAAATGTTTACTTTCTCAAATCTATCTTGCAGATTTTCAGCCACACAAAACTTGAGCAACAGCTCTTTCAACCAGTTACTTCAGGGTAACATCAGTTAAAAGACATAAATAAAGACAGTTGCAGTGTGAAAAATAAAGCCAAAGTCAATTGGAGAGAAAGAAAAGCAGATTAAATAGGAAGAGGCCAAATAAGACAGAGAAAGCACCTGAAAGTTCACCTGAAAGAAAAATTATGATCAGGAGAACATAAAGATCTTGAATGGATGAGGCTCTAATAAGGAGACTGACAAAAGATTTAGTTGATGGGGATTTTTTTGCATGCTTTTGAGAAAACCAACACTGTAATCAGACTAAATTAGCATGCACAGGGCTGAAAAAGAATAGTTAGTCACCTAACATGAATGTATGTGTAATAAACAGTGACAATTCATCATTCAGTGCCAAGAATGATTTGAATCTCTACACAAGTGAGAGGAGTGTCAAAAAATGGGGAAAGTAATCATTCTAGAGATCATATAGGGTGATAAACACATTCCAACAATAATAATGTTTCATATATTTTAAATGTCACAGTTTGACCACTTGACAGTCAAAGTAAGAACTTCTGAGCCACAGCTGAATCTGGGAAAGCACTCATGCCCCTCAGCAGGGAAGATGCACATGTGTTCCTTGTCAGCCAAGAGAGACATACGCATGCCCACCCAGCCAGAAACTCTGGATGCATTTTTCAAGAAACCCCTCAGTCAACCTCACAACACTACCAAGAGCTGTTTAAGGCCCCTCTCACCTGCACAACAACCACCTGAATGGACACATGGTCAGGGAGTCGGATTGGTGCTCGAAAATACTGAGATAATGCAACCAGAAGATGAAGTATCGCTACGAGACTTTTAGCATGAACAGCTGAAATAGATATTAAAAGCACAAATTACAAACTGCAAAGTAACAAGGGCACAGGTTTTTACTTCTGCTTAGGAAGTAGGGATTATGGGACTCTTTTCTTCTTGCCACCTGGAGCCAGGGGGCACCTTTAAGGCACTCCATCTGTAATGGTCCCCTGAAAGAGGTGTCAGCACCAACATGCTACTCTTTGCAATATGTCTGGATGCCACAGGCTTGTGGAGAGGGAAATCTAAAGCTAATCCAAAAGCCAGATTTTATGTACGACAGTTTAAGTGCTGTCTCTGCATTCTCCTTGCCTCTTTTATTCTCTTTATTTCAATAAGGATTTATGGACTATCAGAAAGATATTTTTGTACTCATAACATGCACTTATTCATTTTTAAGTGTCACATTGTCTGCAGGATGATAAACGAGCCTGTTTTGGCACAAGCCTTAAGCAATAACTTATTAAACTCAATGACTCAAACATTCCTCATGAAGCTGTTCTAGTTCTGTTATTGAAGCTTTTTTTGCAGCAGGTTTCATATATGGGTAGTTAATACTAACACAGCACACAAGACATCAAAAGCCAAAATGTAGGAAATCCTTGATCAAGTATCAAACCCATAGCATGAATGAGGATAATTTCCAATCCTCATTATTGCCTTTCTTCCTCTTCTATTTTGTTTTTGCAATCCCCAGAGTAGCATTCCTAAAAGATCTTAGTGCAGTTAGGTTTTTTGTACTTGAACTAATCATTAAGTACTACCTTACTGCACTGCTGAAACACAGTCAGATTCATTAAAATATCCTTCTTCATTATCTTACAGCGCCAGTCTCAGCTATGCCATGGAGATACACATTCATATAAAATGTGGCACTGCTGGCAAATGCTGCTGGAGTGCCTGTGGTCAGGGACGGGGTGCTTTAGCAGAACACTACAAGGATGTCTGTCTGCCTACCATCGGTGTGTGCTACAGCTGGGCCCAGCTGCTGCTCTCTATCTCTACTCCAGCTCTAAAACACATGTAAAACATTAAATTAAAACTAGAAGTTATATTGTCAGGCCACTCCAAACACCCTGCCTCCAGCTGCATAACAGACAATGGAAAGAAAACTTGGAGGAGGTTGAAAAAAGAAGGGGACGAAAAATTCAGCAGGACCACAGAAAGGGGAAAGTCAAATTGCCAAATGTTCACTCTTCCTCCTTTGAGATATTTCTCTCCTTCTTACTAATTTGTTTTGAATTGAACAGGATACAAAACTTCTCAGCACAAGACAGGTAAAAGAGACAGGGAAAATGTGAGGTACTGGTCAAGGTATTCACCAGCATGAAATGATTCTGAAAACTAGACTTAAAAAAAGATAAAGAGGCCTAATTTTCTAAAACTGATAGCCTGCTTTCTGCAATACATATCCACTGAAGTGTCTTGTGTTGGGCCATTGAAGGCATTTTTTATTAGATACTGTGATGTTCATTCTTAATACAATAGAACAGGAAGGGTGCAGAACTAGTCCTGATGTGGGTTTTGTAATCAAAACTAGTGGTTCTGACTTAGCCTGAAATGATCAGAAACATTATTCACGTCTATGTTGCAAATTTCACACAGAGTTCTAGGACCTAACTCTCCTTATGTCCATCTACCGCACTTCTGCAAGTACTTGTACTTTCAACAAACCAATTTAGCAACATAAAGCTTAAGCTGGCACGTACATGAACTTCAGAGCAAAGGCACTACACTTGGATGGACTCTGAGAAGCCACCTAACTGAAACTGAAGGCTGAGCACCAGAAAATAGGGGAGAGTGGCACATCTGAAGTGCCCTTCAGAGCAGTTCCTACCATAAATCCCATGTTTCACCCTTCTTACCACTGGATATTTCAGAACTGCAGATGATACCTACAAACTCCCAGCTGTCAAATGAGAACAGTATAGCAAACACAAAACTTACAGTCAACATTCCACTTAATGCTTCTTGGAGGGAGTTTAAGGGTTTCATTGATCTTTTCAAGCACTGTCTGTAGCTTCTGTTTCTGAGCAATTTCGGACTGAGTAACTTCTGCAACATTCAGCTTCTCGCTTTCAAGCTTTTCTGAAGTGATAGAAGAGAAAATGGAGGAAAAACAATTTTCAGCTCCATGAAGAACACAAAGACATTCCATACACTCAGAACCTCATTCAGGAGACATCAGACTTCCTGATTTTGTATCTAAGTTTTATTCCAGAGCCACTTTCCCTCCACACTTCTGGGCTCCTAAAGTTCACATTTTGCCTTTAGTTATACACTGACAAGGAGAAGGCCAAGTACTCCTCTATGCCACACCACTGGCTAACAAACATTTGCTGCAACACCCTTTAGGGAGCATCAGACTTCAAGGTAAGGCCCATTACTTCCATTGCTGCTGGATAAAGATTATTCTGCATGCAAGCGGCTTGTACAGCAGGCATCAAACCTACAAAACAGACACCAACTTTAAGATTTATTTCATCAGTCTCAGCCTCCCAGCTTCTACCTCAGATTTAAAAGATAAAAATTTTACTTGGCCTGTTAGTGATAAAACTTAAGTGATTCTGTATTCAGAGAGGCAAAGGATGCATCAAAGAAAGGCAAACAAGTTTTCATGGAAACAACCAAAACCTCAGGCAATTTCTCTCTGTGAAGCCACAGCCATTTTCTGCACTCCAAATTTGCAGTAGATATTAAAATACTTCATGAATTGGTTTGTTACAATTAGTACAGTTGCTACATATATACATACATGGTTTACTGTTTATCCTTAAACACTAAGCAAAGAAAATATAGCAGCTCCCTGGTGATGACACCAGAAACAAAATGCTTGGTCACTTATCCATTTACTTCTACAAAAGAGTACCTTGTTATTTGGTAAGGGCTAATCTTGTTCCCATCAAAGCCAACTGAGTATCTTCCCAAACGGAGTGAGCCTGAACTGCCAGCCTAAGAGACTGCTATCTCCTAATCCAGCTATCTCTTAATCCTGCCTAAGAGCTGCTATCTCCATAGGCTTCCTGTGCCTCCTCAGAAATCAGTTAGTTCATAGTCTCACAAGACTGAAGATTTAGTAAGCAGAGACCCAATCCTCAAGGAATTACAGGTAATGGGAAAGATTCCTCGGAAATCAATAAATGCTGGATCAGTATATGCATATTTAGAGTCAGGCTGCGTCTGATACACATTTTTTGAATTTTGGGTGAACTCACTGGGGGTCTGCCCACGACAATTCAATTGCTCAGTCTGGTCATATCCAGTTCCATCACAATATATTCAATAGCTTAACCATTCATAGAAGGGAATAGTCTGTGAAGTCTTTATTAGAAGTGCTCACATGATGTTTCAAGATTCATTTAGGATACTGGAAAGAAATTTACTGGAGACTTTATGAGCTGTAATAACTAAGAAAATGGCTTTCAAGCCAACAGTGTAAAAAGCACATGCCAACTCTGCATTAGCAGTTTCTTTTCTCTATCTGTTTCTCAGCTGAAGCTCAGTTTGCAGTCCACTGGGCACCATTACCTCAGTCATGTTAAAAGCCAGACATCAAACCAGAAAGAAATTCCAACTTTCCAGAGGAACCTTGTGATGTGAATAAACTGTAGCATGGAACAAGAAGAGATTAAAAACATCCACCATGGTACTAAGAATGCCCTTGCCTTCAAACTTACTTTCCACTTGTAACACAGTGAAGTTTGTGCAGCCCGTATGCAGATAATAAATTTAATTGGAGCAAATACTGCTGCCAAGACAAGAGCCCTCCCTCTGCAGCACCCCAGGTAGGCTTTGTGCTGCTCTTAGCTGCAGAGCACCACACATTGCACTGCAGCCACGAGGGCTGTGCATACAGCCCACTACTCTGGGGGCTTGTAACACAATGCCATTTTTATATCACTAAGTGGCATAAATGTAAGATAATACTAAGGCTCCTGGGTAGGAACAAGAGATCCACTTATTCACAAAGTGCTTCAACACCGTGTATTTTTTCTTACCGAATAATTTCTGCAATACTTGTCCATCATACAGGTCTTCAGCCAAGTCTTTCACAATAATCCTCTCTCCTACCAACACATCATTAATCCAGTCAATTAATACCTATGTGGGAAACACAAATTTGGCAGTATTATACACTATTCATTTGCAATTTAAAACACATGCCATTTCTCTTAGCAGAAAGAATACCAAAGCTGCAGTGGCTCAAAATACAGTCTGACATACTTTCAGGAGCAAAGAGGAAAGACTCAGGAAGGACTCATCTGAGGTGGCTGTGCCAATGCACAAGGTCTAGACAAACGCTAATTGATGCAGTGTCTTCTGGAGTGAAATCTTTCCCTTGCTTTCAGTAGCACTTTAATATCTTATTGTGAAGCAAAAGGTGCTGAATTAGATTTTACTGAATGTCCTGCTAAAGTTCTAACCCCAAGAATCACAAAGATGAGGGAAAGTCAGTGTGATCTTAGATAGGGGGTGTGATGGGACTGAGACTCTGAACTCAGGATTTTGATAGAAATTCTTAAGTCTGCCTCTCCCACATCTAGAGAAAGATATGCCACAAATGACCTCCCCATTTCACTGGGATGTATGCAACACATGATTCCAACTAATATCTAACTATGTGAAGTGTTCAAGTGAAAGACGCAGGGATGGAATTAAAAAATAGTTCCACTTTCCTGAGAGGAAATGCATGCTTTCATTACCTTCATTAGTTCTTGTAATTTTGGATCATTTCTTGAATTTGGATCCACCATCGTTCGGACTTCATTTTCCTCTGGAAGGTTTAAAAGAAAAACATTAGAAACTATCCCAGGCACAACACTTCATTTTACATCAAGCTTTCACGGTGAGATGTAAAATTGTTGTGAATTACCTAGCATAGTGTCCTCGGGGTCTAGTTCAAATGGAATAGGATTGAGAGGTAAGTTAATGGCATTCATTCCTTCTTCCTGTAATTCGGACACTAGGAAATAAAGAAAAGCTTGGTCAAATTTCAATTTAATTTTACTTACTATTTCACTCTCACTAAAAGTAACATTAATTGTCTTAATTTCTTTATAAGAACGTGACTCTATTAGATAAGCCACTGTGTGTAATTACAGCAATAAAGTAAAGCTAACAAAAATGGGAGGCCCAGCCAACAAACCTTTACTTGTCTGACTACATTTTTCATGGATAATGGTGCTGCAACCAACGCAATTACCTCAAATCTTTTCCAGGATATGGCTCATTGTCCTCAAATTTTTAAAAGGCTCACTTGCATGTTAATGGTCCTGACATTTTAACACTAATGAATCATTTCAGTTGAGGGAGATGGTTATTGCTCTCAGTATGTCACCGTGGCTCTGGAGATGCTTCAAGTTTAGCTCCTTGGGAAGAGCTGTTGTGGCTGTGCACCCACCCAGGAATTACCAGGCTGAGGAACTATCTTACACCAAAGGTGCAGCTGCAGGACACAGCACATTCTGCTGTCCAGGATGCAGATGGGTGTGCATTGTCTAGCTGGAGCAGGCTGCAGGATGCCTCTGGCCTGTGTTCTTGGCCCTCCCTCAGCAAAAATCACAGCAGCAAGACAGTGTAGGATGATGAACCCTCAGAAGTGTTGCCTTAGTGTACAGTCAACACAGATTGAGAAAGAACTTGGACATAGGAAATGGGGAAGTAATCTGAGAGCCCACATTTGGAGATGCCAGCAGTTGTCAGGAAATATGGACAAGGTCTTACTCAGCCAAAGTCCCCAGATTCTGCAAAAATTAATGTTCTTGAGAAGAAAAGACGAGAAAGATCCAGAAAAGTGGAAGCCTGTCACTTGTTCTCTACCTGGTACAGGCCAGAGCAACTTCATCCATTTGTGTGGATGACCCAAACTTTAATAAGGTTGCAAAGAAAAACTTCTTCCTTCACTGCCCAAACATGCCTCCCTAACAGAGGGCAAGAAATACCATCAAGCCAACACACAATCCTGTGCTGTGGAAGAGCTCCTAGCACTGAGCAGGGAGGAAACCAGAGTGGGGTCACACAAGTTTGTACCTTGCTTTGTGAACAAGAAATCAGTGCAAAGCTGATTAAGCAAACCAGGAAAGGGGCTTGCTGTCGTATCCATGACCTGTAAGTTATGTCGCTTTGACCACTCAATTTCCAGAGCACACACCTTTAACAGAACTGGTTGTTCGCTCATCTGTTCTAATCAGAGTTTAAACTTAAATAACTTAATCCAACATTCCTACACATAGCCTGAAGATTCAGGCAGCTGTCCACACCTTCTGACATGTCCTGAAATATCTGACGTATGAGCAGATTTAAGATTCACCATCGAACAATTCAGATTTACCAGCTGATGCTTTCCTTAGTTTATTCTGAAAATTCCAGAGACAATTTTGTTTCTAAAAAAACAGAGAAGTATTCTAAAGATCTTCTCTTTTGTCTCTGCCCTCATGGCTGCCTCATAAGTTAGCTTTACTTCCTTGGTGCAGTAAGTACAGCTAAATTCACATGAACACTGTGATCATCAGTCAGCTGGTGTGATAACAGGACTTAGAAATGTCCAAATGGTTTCTATGCTTCATGAAATGTTTTGTGGTTTGCCAGATGAAATGTTTCTGTGCGTGTTTCAAGAATCTGCATAGCTGTATTCAAGCATCTATGTAAGACTCACAGCAATAACGGCTGCTAGAATGTTCATTACTTTTAATGGTACAAAAGTAACTGAAAAATCCACTACCTTCAACACTGAACCCATAACTTCACTCCATACACTCACCCTGCTTATGTATCTGTAACATACAAAAACTGAGCAGCTCTAAAGAGTCATGAAACAATGTTGACAATAACAGCTCCCTTGATTGTTGTATATTTTCTAAAACTGATGGCTGAAAGCAATGGACCAAATTAATCCCTCATGTAACTCCACTGAGTTCTGAGAAGTTATAGCAAGGATGAAGTTGATCTTGCATGTACAGTCTCAGGAACTGCTTGCACTTAATGGCAATTGTTGAAACTGCTAGCACTCCTTAGAGAAAATCACTGTTGGTTTCATTAAACTCTTTAGTTTTTTGGGGTTTTTTGGGTTTTTTTTTCAAAATGGTTATGGGCATAAAGATGTCAGCAGGTAGAAAACTTCCCTGTGGAGGTCTTTTCTGCTCTGAAATGTTTAGCTCATGGAGGACTTCTGCACAAAGCTTCCTAGGCAGAAAACATGGAATTTTTTTTTCCCATCAGTCCAAAGGGGGAGCATAGTAAATAAAATCTATTCAGGCCAACTGCCCCCACTGAGCTCTCCTGTCCCAAAGGGCTGAATGCTGTGCTTGGGTGAAACACACTGGAGAAAGCAGTCTGTTTTCCAGGTGAAGGACAGGAATGAAAGCTTTTGGTTCCTCTCTCCAGGGAGCAGCTCCCAGCACAGCTTGCTGACAATTCTCCAAGGAAACCTTTCAAGGTTGAAGGTTATGCCAGGAATTCTTTACAAGGCCCATTGAACCTTCCTCTACCTGTCCTCTAATGTGCACAACATTCTACCTTTAATGACATGAACTCCATCATATTCTCAGAGAAAATAAGAGAAAGCAAACAAAGCCCTGCCACATCTTTGCATGAAAAGTGAACATAAAATACAATTAAGATAATAATAAATATACACGGGGAACTAAAACACTGATATGTTCTAGAATGCAAGTGTCATATTAACTGCACAGCAGGGGTAAACTGTTTTCTGTAAACTGCTGTAAGCACAGACATTTTGCACACCTGCCAAAGCCATTTGCAGAACCTACTCACTACACCTCCAAAGATCTAAAGATGGATCCAAAGATCCCAGACAGATCCAGTTTTTAGAGAGGGCAGCTCCTCCTCAGCCTCTGCATTCTGCAGTGCACAACCCACACCCCAGGCTGGTATTAGTCCCATAATAAAGGTTCCTCCTGCCCTCCTGTCCCCCACAAGCAGAAAACGTGATTGAGAAACCCTGAGCCTGACAGCATCTTTTTATTTCTTTCTCAATACTGAAGAGCAAAGATTTAACTGCAGATTAGTAATACTACTAAATGGAGCAGGTAAGCATATGCATTATATCAAGCTCTACGTAAACTGAGAGAAAATGTATTATGTAGTATAGCCTCACTTTCTAAGAATTTCCATCAAAAAAATACCATGACAAATCACTGCTATACACTTAGGTGTTCATAGAGCAGCCACAAATATGAGATCGAGGTTAAGAGTTTGCATACCAGTTTCAGTAGAGGAGTCCATTTTTCAGCTGCTTTTAATTGACCTGTTTTAATTAATTTTCATGGAAATCACTTCAGCAACTTAGTATTTTAATAAAAAGAAAGAACACAGTATTTGGGCAATTTTTACAGCAGCTGAAATTAACACAACGTAATCTAATTTCTTGAAATACTTTGAGGAACGGCTTTGGAGCATCAGTAAGAGCTGCACTCGGAGCCTTGCAGTGTAAGGCACCAGGAAAGGAGGAGGGGATGGGATGTACCTGCAGCAGCCCATCTCTACCATACAGGCTGCCAGGAGCCAGAGCAGTGCTCGGGGAGCTGTGGCAGTTCCTGTGAAGGACAGCATCCCAGACTGTGTGCTGGACACAGGGTGAGCCTGGCCACTGGACAAGCCCAGCAATTAGAGCTGAGACCCCTTTGTGTTCTCACCCTCTGCTGTGACCTGGATCCAGCCCAGTTCCCCAGCTACCATGGGGCTTTATGCTCATCCTGCTGACATTGGAAAGATTAGGGATTTCATCCCTTAGGACACAACAGCAAAATCCAGTCCTTCAGCGGTTTTTTTTCAGTCACCATGCTGAGTGGAACTGGGAGACTGCACTTTTAGAGCAAGACCCTGAAAAGTCACAGCAACATCTGGGCCATACAAATCTCTGTGGGTTGGCAGTGTGAAAGTCCCAGTTTTAACTCTGGATGAGGAATGGACATTTCTGCTCAGACTTCTGATTCAGCTCCATGTGCCAAATTTCTTATGATGTAATCAAGTGCAACTCTACTGCTATCAGCTGTCAACAGACTTCCTCCCATCGTGCCAGCACCAAATTTGGCCCCAGAGCCGGGGAGCCCGCAAGCCTGTA
Organism: Bombycilla garrulus; assembly: GCA_013400315.1. Lineage (NCBI taxonomy): Eukaryota > Metazoa > Chordata > Aves > Passeriformes > Bombycillidae > Bombycilla > Bombycilla garrulus. The sequence goes on from VXBU01005729.1 coordinate 447,731, forward strand.
TCAACAGCAGCTACAGCAGCTATTTTAAACTGGATGGAATCCTTACTGTTCTAGATGCTCCAGGATTACGAGGTCATAAACCTATGCTATCAAATCCAGGCGTGTGCTCTGAGCCAGAGCCTGCCCGGCGATGTGTGCATCCAACTGCCATTGGAGCTGCACATCTGAGAGTGGAACGCTGCCCATACGGTTCAAATTGCCTTAATTCCTCCAGTACATGCAGCCTGTTGCTCCACATTCTATTTATTAGACAGTTTCATTTGGGTTTTTTACTCGTTTATTTTGTGTGCTTGAAGGCTTTTTTCTGCCCTATTTAGTATTCAGGGCTTAGAGTTATTCTAATTTGAATGAAACACATCTAATTATTTAACTGAGCTCAGCAATGACACATCACCCAGTGCACTCTCTGTGGTTTAGATATATTTTATATCCATCTGAAGATGTAACAAATACGGCAAGATGCAGAGTAAAACAGCCTCTCTTCTGAGTGCTGCAGCCATGTCTTCCCCATGTAACTGGTTCTGTACTTGGAAAATTAAAATCACTGAAGTGCTACAACAGAAATGGATGTATTCTGAAAGTGTGCAATTAATTAGAGCCAAATCATAATTTTGTAGGAGCACAATGCCACACTGCTTCTAACCTCAATCTTTCCAATCCAGGAGGTTTAGATAAATGCATAACACCTACAGACATATATACATACATGAAATTTCTGCAGGTCTTTAATTGCCTTTCTTTCTCTAGCATAAGGGTTTTCCATTCAAGCTCTTAATTATTTTAAAGGTTTCATGTACATTGGGTTGGGGGNGCTGAGATTTACTTACTTTTACATGTCTCCAGGAGTTTAAGCTTTCTATAAGAAATCTACCTGATATTTTAAACTGCTACAGTAGGCAGCGGCTTGACATGTCATGTCTCTATCTTAAGGTATTTTTCCCTGGAACAAGCACCATTTGGAAGGCTAGCTGCAGACATCATATTGCCAGAATAACCCTAGATATTTGTATGTATGCCCACATTCAAACATGCATGCCTATGCTACATACATTTAGATATGTAGCCAAAAATTACAACCAGTTTAGAAAAATGCTGATTTTCACCACAAAATGTCTTTACTGCTCTTGTATAAGACATACACTCAATTATAGCTGAGCCAAATTTAGATTAATCGGGTTTTGGTTTCACATTGCCTTTATTGGGTGCAAATTTCTGGTAAATGCCCATGACCTCGACAGTTTGCTTTTGTAACCACTTGTGCACAACAGCAGCTTTAGTTCTTTTACTGCTTTGATAACCTGTAATGCAGACTTGAGTGTAAATGACTGTACCCACACAGATCTCAGTGGATTTGTGCTGATTTATACCAGCTCGCTGGCTCAGTGTGACTCCTAGTCCCTCTCACATACTCCAATTCCATAAACTGGTATCATTCTAGTGAGGTAATTCTGGATTTGTACTGGTAAATGAGAAAACTGACCAAAATTACTTAAGACAGCTAGAGAATGAGAGAAAAAAGAAAGCAAAAAAAAAGTCAAAGTTCAGGCTTTTATAGAATTATACTACTTAGTCAAGCAAACTTATATAATTACTTTCTGGGCCACCTATCCAAAATATTAATTTCTAACACCTGTGCATGTGCATCTTATAAGTCCACAAAGGGAAAAGAAAATATTAATCTAAAATAGTACTGCCTAATTTTCTGGAATACGTAATTCATTAAACATGGATTCTGGCAGCTCAGCTTTAACTCTGAAACAAAAGAAATCCACACAAAAGACAATAAATCTGCATTACACATGGTACTAAAATGATCCAATGGATTTATAGATGTTTACAAGTTTGCAGAGTGTGACACAGCGTCCACCAGAAATTTGATATTCACAGCACAAAACATCATAAACATATGTCTGCAACTACAAAAGGGCCTTTTTATGTGGGGATCATTGTTAAAATTGTCTTCAGAACATAAACCTTAAGTTGTAAATGCTACTCCCCATTTATTCTCCAAGACATAACAAATGAGGGAAGAAAAGCAGAGATATGTTTGTAATTGAAAATGTTTCTCAGGAAATGATCTGTACAGGAACATCATTCTCATTCCATTAACTGCTGACTCCAAGCCAACCATTTGTAAAAGTAAATAAATATGCAAACTGGCTGACAACAATGTGCCTGCCTTTAATGTTTCTGCATTAGTACTCAGTCTTCAAAAAAGAATCTATTTTCTTTCTCATTTCTCCTTTAAACCAAACATGGCATGCACACAAAGAAACAGGAGTAATGCTGTTCACAAAAAAAGATGGGAGAAACGCAATGATTTGATTTTGGTGTATGCAAAACAAATTAAATGTCTTTCGCCTAGACTTTCTTTAAAGTCCAAAGTCACTCTCAAGTACCTCAGTGACTAGTTTGCTGTTCCTTTCTTTTTTTTGCAATTGGCAGGGAAAAACCCCCTCCACAGACAGACAGATGTCTGGTCTGGGTAGGTAAAAAGCAACAATCAGGAAGCAAAGTCGGTCCTTTTTTAAAAGGGTGCATGTGATTCTCTTTTGCCAGCTTCATTAAGCCTTCCATGCTTTCACATTTCATTTGGGATGAAGGCTCTTTCTCAGAATTTCCTTCTAGTTTCTAAGAGGTAATAAGCAGTGAAGAGCCAAGCTAACTCAGATGCCAATAATTCCATTCATTCCTTCTACACATCCTCTAAGCACATTTTTTAAAACACATAAGCAGTATCTGCAGATGTTTTGAAAAGCCTGTCACCCTACAGAAGTGTTTAAAACCCTACTGAAAAATCCCAGAAGTCAAATTTGGGAACAAATACAGACAAGAGTTCAGTTGATGCTGATTCTTATTCCCACTGAGGAACAAACCACGCATGAAAAATGCTGTGACCATTCAAAGTTCTTATCAAAATGTGCTGTGTGGAATCTGATCCCCAAAAAAGAAACCCTACAAAGAGCCTCAGGTAATTTGGTAGAGTGTTTGTGCAGAAGAAAACTACAGGTTGTTAGCTGGTTTCACGTGGAATCATACATGCAAAATACTATGTTGCCACAAATCCTTTGACAGTAAAGTACTTTATGGAAACAAATCCTCTGACAGCTAAGACTTCCAGCTTACTGAGGTATGTACTGAAGATCTCTGAAGTGATTTACTGAGGCATCTTAGAATTACACAGAGTACTTGGGGCCATACAAAGGAAAGCATTTGTATCCTCCTCCTCACTGACATTTTGATATTTCTCAAGTTAGAACAAATCTGCAGGTAGCAGTAACCAGGAGAGAGGCAGACAGATCTCTTGGTGCAAGTGGGGGCAATCGTTCTTCTTACATACTCATCAGGCTTGCTGCAGCAATTTTTTCCAAACACTGTGGAGTGGAGAAGCAGATTTTATAGGGCTGACTTTCCTCATTTTGTGAATCACCAACCAGCTAAGAACAGCTATTCCAACATCAACAAGAGGCGCTCATGCAGAGAAGACAAAACCAAGGATCTGTTCCAAGAAGTCTTTCCCAGCTCAACAAGTTCTAGCTATTCCTAAGAGAAAACCCAAAAATAGTTCTCAGGAATGTGAGGGCACACTAGTAGCAAGCTGAGGATTTCCTGAATTTTTTGCTCTTTTCTTCCTGTATATATAAGCCTTGTTTTTGAAGAAGAAAAAGTTAAGAGAGACCCACTGCATCTAGGTAATCTAGATGAATGTTTTTTTCTTGAAAGAAATAGAAAAATGACTACTTTTACTGGAAAGTTAAAGCTCCTTCTCAGAGACTACAAACTGGTTTATGTGTCACACATGGCCCCCATTTTCAAACTACAGTTCCTAGAACTACTTGTGTTTTGAGCATCTCATCATCTTCAAGGAAAGACTTTGTGAAAAGGGATTAAACAATTTGTAATAAGTGGCCAAGCATTTCTATATCCCCAAAGGAAAAACAAACAAAAAAAACCAAAACCATGTTAGTATCTTATGAGAGCTTCTCATGCTTCAAGATCTTTCTTTATTATCAAAATTGACCACGATGAAGTTTGGGGTTGACACCAAGGCTGGAGAAGTAGCAAACACAAGAAAAATGGGAGAAGAGTCACCAGAAGAAACTACAATAATAGTGAATACAAATATGTAGATATAGTACTTGTTTGCATAACTGGTAGTTTGCAGTCCATTCTTTGCTACCTTCTGTGTCAATCCTGAGTACCTAACCATGGTTATCAAATTCAGGAGAAGAATTGACTTGCAGCATCTAATTCTGTTTTCCCCCTTGACTTTAAAGACTTTCAATTTCTTGCTGTGTTTAACACTTGTGCCTAACACACAGATGGTTTCTTAAAGCCTCTGCAATATGTCCTAGGGAATTGAAGTTTGTAGTCAAGGACAGAATCAGGATCCAATTTGGGAATTGGGATCTAAAGACAGGCCTTCAACATGGCAAAAATAGGCTGTGGCTTTGGCTGGATCAACAGAAACCCAGCTAAGTTCTGAAAAAAAAAAAAAAAGGGGGGTGGATTTGGTACAAGGCAGAAAAATGGAACCTTAAAATGGAAGAAATCTATCTTCTAGCATCCTGAAGACGAAACTCCCCTTCAGGGTTCTCTTGACCACTGTGGAGGTTAACGTGCATTTCAGAGCAGAGAAGCTCCAGGCTTTCACTGCTCCAGCAAGGCTCCAAGAAAAGGGGAGCTTCCTTGCTCATCCTTATCTCATGTGAGTGTGCATTATCAAGCTGCACATCTGATGTGTGGAAGCCCCTCTGTTTTTCCCAGCCATACAGCACTAAGAGCTAGTTTAGGGATGAAAATGGATATATGAGGGTCTGTGGAAATCCCTGGCTAGAGGGAGGACTTTGGTCAGCTGGCATAAATCACACAATGGTGTGATCAATACTGCAGCTGTGTTATCCTCCTAAAACACATTTACACAAAAGTGTAAGATGATGAAGCAAGACAGGACTTTGGTAGCACAAACTAGAAATTGCGTTTGCCTTAGGAAAGCAGAATTTGTTCTCAATTTGCACAGGAAATAAATCAACACTTTCCAGCCTAGGTTTTCAAATCCCTTAATCAGAACTGATTCATTTAATAGAAGAAAACAGAAGTATCCTCATTCAGCAGCATAGAAAAAACTACAATTCTAGTTTAAGGAATACAGCTACATGTTTTGTTTCTGGAGACAAATCATAGTTTCAAAATGGAAGCCTGGCATTAAAAATAAGAGTCTTAAAAGCTTGTCTCTAATGTTATGTTAGCCTGACAGAGAAGACAGGAATACCTGTACCTCTTGCTTTCCAAACCCATATCATGACAAACAAATCACCCTTTTTTCCATGTAAACCAGTAGAAATTATTTTCATCCAGCCCTGTGGCTTGCCCTTTAGAAGCCCTACCTGGTACCCTTGGTGCGTTCCTAATTTTGCTTATTTCCTCATAAAATCAAACAGCTGCTCCAACTTCCAAATGCCCTGTCTAAAACAAGCCACCTTGTCGGAACCCAGGAGGTCCTATGGCATTTCTGAATGACCCGAGCCCTGGCCAGGAGGCTTTTCAGCCCTGGCAGGGGGGTCAGAGACCCTGGCATGCAACCAAGAGTGCCTGTGGTTTTGATTTTGACCCATGGAACAAGTTACCAATTTTATATATGAAGAACTGCAAGTCGCAAAGGTTTAAGTAGTATAATGGTAGTAATTATAGAGTAAAAAGAAAAAGTTTGGGGTCTTGTACAGGGGGGTCTAAAATTCTGTACATGGGGGTCTAAGGGACAAGATGGAGGGATCAGGGTGTTGTCCTTCTTTCTTCCTTTTTCTAGCCTCCATCTTCTTGGTGATGGTGGCACGTCTGGATTGGTTTAGAGTAGAAGGTCACTGTCTAACATAGGTGATAGGTATTGGAAAGTAATTGTAAATAAAGTATACGTAGTTCATAGTATAAAAAGACAACACTACCCTGTGGGTGGGCAGTGTGCCTCAACCTATCTTGCTGAGCGGCTCGCATCAGGGCACAGAAAAAGTGTATTAGCTAAGATAAGAATAAACAGCCTTGAGAACAACAACTGAAGACTTGAGACTCATTCTTCAGCAGGCGGGTTGGAAAAAAAGGACTTTTTACACATCTGGGGTTGCCCAGGACAGGGTGGACTCCCAGACCACCTGACTGAAATGTTCATCTGATCGTGGTGTTTCTGCGAAGACCAGCATTGTAAGAATTAAGCTCCGGCTCTGAAATGCACATGCGCTGCCACTGTCTCTTCCAAGAGATCTTAAACAAGCTGGAATTTTGGAGCAGCACTTGCTAGTGCCTGTCAAGAGCTGTCAGACAAGGGAAACACACCTGTGTGAACTCCCACCTGTTGAATGTATTTCCTGGGTTGCTGCTGTTGACAATGTACAATTTCATCATCAAGAACAATCACACCAATAGCACCAGTGGCTATATTTCCTACTTTGCAGGTGGACAGACCTAAACCTGCAACTCAATCATCCACGTAAATAACCTCAAATAGGTTTTACTCCATGGCACTAAAACATTTGGGTTTTACCAGAAATAATCTGCAGCTTTCAGCTTTGATGTTATAAGTGAGTTTGTGTTACTATTCCTCTTAGGAAGTGCATAGCACCATGAAGTTTTCATTTTAATAAGCAGGAATATTAAAACCTACTGACTGCATAACACATAGTCCATTTGAAAATTGCTATCCCAAGCATGCCTTCGACTACAAACGACAACTTGCTGAGTGGAAATTCAGCTGATAAAAATCACTATTTTCATACTGAGCCAGTGCTACCCAAAGACTGCATTCGTACCAAACTGAAGCTAATAGAAACACATAATCTTATGAAACATCACTAGGATGAAACAGCTAATTCTATTTCATACTGCAGAAATATTTTCATGGAATAATATTAAATATTAACACACTGTTGTATCTTCTTCTTCTTTTACCCAGGAAAAACTAAGTCTGACAAGAGTAAGAAGAAAACAAACTCTCATTCTTATCTTCAAACTATTTCAAACCAAAAATAACTACCATTGTAAAAATACAGGGTCACAAAGGATTAACCAGAAAAGCAAAACAACCAGATGAGTTGGGCTCCTACCTTTAGGGCAAAATGCTCCACAGCCCATCGTAGGGTCGCTGGGCCACCCTCATAATGCATCCCAGGGGGAACTGCAGTCCTTGAGATGCCTGAAGCCCCTGGCAGGCCCCTGTGCTGCTGCTCCCCAGAGGAGCTGGTTTAGCTTTCGAGCCTCTTTTCCGACAGAATGGTCCAAGCACATCACAATTCCCGGCTCACAGCATCGCTTCACAACAAGCGACTGACTGCCTATATAATTTAATATCATGCCACATGAGACTCATAGACCATCTGCAAAAGAAACTAAATCTGCTTTTTGCAGCTTGGCGAGTTGCATTCTGAAGGCTGGGATGCAGATTTGATTGTGTGCTTTTGTTATCAGTCATACAACTAAACAAAGTGCTCAAAGGGCAAGTGCAAACCACACGTTTTTAGCAATCCCAGTCCGTTTCTGTTCTGGATAACTTGGACCTTTTCCCCTTGTAACTGAATAAATTCATAGTTCCCCTCAAAGCATAGGAAAAGCCTATGCATAGACACTGCAATATTGTATTGGATTGGAAATTTCTTTCTTTTTTTTTTTTTTCCAGTTTTTGTTGTTGTGAAACAAAGTCTGATCAAAAGGAGTTACTTGAATCCTGTTGTCTGAGTTGAGATGCACGTTATATTACCAAATATTATCAAAAATTCAGATCCTGATCACAGTATTCTTTTCTCTACAAATACTTCCCCACTGAAATAATTACCAACACTCACAGGGAACAAGGATTAAGCCCTGAAACAGGCAAAAGCATATAAAAAGCCAAAAAGCAGAGGAAAGGAGAGGTATGAGCCATCCAAAGAATAGTAAACTACTGTTAAGAAATAAACTCGTTTTATGGTTTATGGGTTCTTCCAAAGGGGGACAGTAATGAAAATATAAACTAAAGGAATTACTTACTTGGGCTAAAAATCAAATTCCTATGAAGTTTTCTACAGACTAAAACTTTTCAGAAGCTACAAAATGTTTAAGTGTTTGTTTCAGCTTGGAGCAGGAGGAGGGAAGTGACACATCCCTGGCTCATTTCTAAGTCATGGAAAGTAGTTACTTTCTAATTTCCAATGGAACTCCATTTAAAATACCAATGCCAAAAGACAAGTATGGTGAATGGAGTGGTATTTATTGTTTAGGGTTATTCAGCTGTGCTATACAACATTCCTCCACCAGCTTTCATATCAGATGTGATTCCTTGAAGGAAAAGTCTCAGAGCTCTCATCAGTGCTCTGAAACCACATTCTTTGCCAGTTCTAAGGAGTCTCTGACACACATTGGTCTGCAGCTTTTGGGTCCCTCCTAAAAGCAGTTCCCTGCCAACATTTCTATTTCATGCTGCACTCACAAGTAGTAATGGGGCTCCCATCCTGACTCCTGGAGTCCCATTGCCTTCTGGCACTGAAATCCTGCATTGCTGGACTGCTGAATAACAGCATTCAATTATGGACAATACAGAGCTGGCAGTTCTCTACCAAGCTTTCCTTTTCTTAATTTCTGAATAGAATCATAAGTGTCCCAGATACTTTATTATGGCAATCCTGCTTGGGACACAAGTACAGCTCAAGGAAAACAATGCTTCACTTGAAATGTCAAGGAGGATGCTGAAAATTATTATACATTAAGAAAATTCATGAAGTCTGAAGTCACAGCTACCTGCATCATCAATTCAACCTGTTTTATAAGTTATTATTTATATCTGCTTATAAAGTGGTATTTTTTGCATGCACAAAAGTAGTTATTTTACAAAAAATAGTAGATGAGATTTGTTTCTTTTATGCTGAGTTTTTATACCTACAGAAGCAGACAAAAGATCATGCCCAGGTAATAGGTGAGGTTACAGCAGAGTAAGAAAGCTGCAAATTAGCTAAGGCAGAGCTCTTTTCTCAGAGGGTATAACATGGCAAGGAGTTGACTTCAGCAGGTCTGAAGTGCACAGTTGGGGACCCAGTAGAAGAATTTCTACTCCTTCTCTCTGTAATCTGTTTTCATTTGCCCCAAACATAAACTCAAGCAGGGCTTGATTTCTAATTCCTGTAATATAACAACAACAACACCACCCTTCAAAAAGCCTGTGCACTTCTCCCTCCCCTTAGCAGAGATCACTGCAGGGAGAAAACCCAGCACATTGGTAAGATGCTTTGGAGCTAGAGTTTCCCAAACTGCTCCTAATGGCTCATGTTCAATCCGGCAATTTTCGGCTTTATAAAAACAGAAATATAGCCAGGGAGGACTAAAGTCTTATTCAAGCCATTTTGGCCATCAATACAGGAAACAATTCAAAGGCAACATGACACTGATAGCTTAATTTGTGAAAATGGATAAATACTGGATCTGCCACATAGCACATTAACCCATGTAACAAATAAATACAGAAATAGCACTGCAATACTTGGTTAAAAGGTTTTGGTTCACAGAGGAGGAAATTCAATTAAAGCATGTAATGTCAATTACTGTCATTTGTAATTTTATTTTGCTTCCCTAGAAACAATACAGATGCAGGATTCTAAAGTTACCTGCATGTTTGATGCAAATGGGATAAAATTATCTAGGTTCTGAGAAAATCCAGATAGTAGTAGGGAAAAACCCCACAGTTTTACCTAACCTCACTTGTGGATCTTCTTCAGAGTGCTGGTCACATGAGAACTGACAAGCCTTCAATTTAAACACATAAGCCAACAACCCAGGCCTGAAACAGGACTTCAGTGTTTCAAAAAATGATGTTAAGTCATCAGAAAGGCTGGGAGGAGAGCAACTGCTTAATTCTCAGCTACTGCAAATGGGCACAGCCTTACTAAAGCCAACAGAAGAGCAGGGACTGATATCAGAAGAGAATGCGCCCTACTGTTTCTACAAATTGATTCCGATTGGAAAATTCCAGGGTCAGGTCCTTAATGTTTCTGTCTCCTTCACTCTGCTCTGTGTAAAAAGCCACATGACTAGAAGACTCCAAGCATCTCACCAGCACAGTAACCAGCACTGCCAAATCTCATCAGCCTTTTTTCCCCTTTGCCACGGAAGTGCACTTCAGCATCAGCACCGAGCTCTGCTCTCACACACACAGCTTTCCAGCAGCAGGGCTCAGTGCTGCACAGAAGCATCCTGCCCACAGCATACTCTGCTGAAGTCAGGAAATAATACAAAAAATTAATTCATTAAACTTACTGTTGGTGAAATAAATGCCAGACATCCTTCTACCTTGCAAACTATGATCTGAGCTACACCAGAACAAGCAGAAAATCTGCTCTAAAGGCCTCCAAAGCCATTTTCCTTTAAGCATCACCACTTCTAAATATGGAACCATCCTGCCTTTGAAAACCCATACTTTCCTCAATGGTGTAACGCTACAGTGAAATGATGATTAGAATTATAGGAAAGAGCTAACAAAAGAAAGACTAAATCAATCAGATGCTTTCTTATGCCTCTAAATGATACACATAAATCGTGTCTATCAGGTTCCCCCAGGCTATTGCAGGAGAAGCAGAACACAAAATGATGCAGATTCATTACAGAAAGTCTAAATCTAATCTACCTGGATTTAAAATGCCAGGAATCATGTAAGTGGAAGAAAAGATGACAGACCTTGCATGTTATACATAAGCAAAACCAAGAGTTATATAAACTAAGAGCCACACAAAATGCTCATTTACCAAGAAATTACTGGTTAGACCCATGGCAGTGCTAACATCTACTGGTGTAACTGCAGGGAGGAAAGAGGTGTCTCCAAACTGCATTTGTGCTTCCCCTGCCCTCCAGAGGATGACATGAGCCTGGCATGTGGGACTTCAGGGGTGGCACTGAGGGCATGGGTGACATTTAACCTCCCCTCCCCACTCACCAGGGCTAAAATTCAAAAGCGAAGAATTCCAACACAGGCTGTGTGATGCAAAGGGTGAAGGTAGACACCAGAGTTATGTTTTTAGACATGCAATTATCAAACAGTGTCCTTCCCAAATAACACATGTGAATGCTGACAAAATTAATTTCAAAGGGGCAATTTCAACTAGATCTAGGTGGCAAATGTAAGAAAATCAGACTCTTGAAAAATAAAACACTACCAATGTGACACAGTTCGCCTGTAACATAAATGATGCATGGCAAAAAAAAACGTTTACAAGAACCTGAGGAATTTCAGCTCTCCCAGAATGTTACTATTATTTGCAATGCACCTTGCAAGGTCCAAGTGTTACTCAACACAAGCAGGCCCATTGCCTTTTTCCCTAAACAGACAGGAGAAAGAGAATGATGTTATACCTATAAATACACACAGTTTTTTATGCCTCATATCATAAACAAAATCTTCACTACAACCATACATGCACACAAAATCGAACCATTTGGAACACTCAATAATATAGCCTCTCTCTCCTAACAGGCCAGCCTCATTCCCTGCCATTAAATCAAGAGACATTCAGGTCTAAAACCTTCATCTGGAGCCAGACTTCTTGACTTTCTATGTGCTGACATTTTAAACTGAATGCAGGAATAACTCTCCTCTCATTTTCTAAGCTATGTTGGTCCAAAATCTAAACATCATCAACACTACTGAAAATACAGAAACAACCTCAAAGTCTACAGAATCTCAGCAGCATAAAACCAGTATGCAGATCAGACCTAGATTCCTAGATTCCTGCAGATTTCTCTTGTGGCACAAAATATTACTCAGCAATAGGCAACACAGTTGATTACCAAATAGTTTCCTCAGTGTTATGTCATTATTTCTCAAGTGGAAAAAGTATGGCGTACTGATTTTCAGGGATTCACTAAATTGGCTCAAAGTTTGTGCTAGAGCAAGAGGAAAAAAACCCTTGATTTATAGATCTGCGCATTAACAAGCGCCTCTTTCTTGTTCCTCTCTCTCTGCCTTCCATTTAGCATTCGTGTTACTGGAGCTGGATTTCCTCTAGGCCTGGGCCCTGCTCAGTGACTGCATTACCAGCCCAGTTCCACTGGAGATTCCGTTCCCAGAATCCTGCCAAGCGGGCAATATGGCTCCTGAGAGACTACTTTGCCTGACATGCAGTAAGCTATTTATTGACACACCACTGCTCCCATTCAGGTCTGCACCTAAGCACTGAACTGGATAGCACTTCCATATGTTGGATCTGTTACACTTCTCTGGAAAATTATATTACTTTGGGTAAATAAAAAGCCAAGAGCAGCAGAAAAAATATCATAAAAATGCAGCTGAATTTGTTTCATCCTGCTTCCATCAGCAAATTTGGTCTATGACCTCTGCATATGAGTCATGCAAGAGCTTTAAAATTTGCAGTGATTTATATTTTCAGGATAGGAAGTTCAAGGCTTATATTTCTGTTCCCCTACCATACGTTATTTTTCTTTATAAACAATTTCTTGAAAATTATCTATCTAAAATATATGGGCATATTTTTTTCCTACTTTGTGGTACATACGAACCAAAACCATTCATCTCAATAACCAGTCTCTGGGTTCTTGGCAGAGAAGAGTTGAATGTGTAGGTTATTCCTGGAACCACACTAGGCTGATGCTCTCATAGTTTTAGTCATGGAAACGGGCTTCTACCAAGAAGGCATTGTTTGTTAAAAAGGAAATTCCCAGCATATTTGTCAGAAATGAGGAGTAACAGGGTACACCACTTAAAAATGTAATATTTGCATAGGGCTGCTCATTAGAAGGCTTTAGTCTGCTCTGCACATCAAGTGATGCTTTTTTGGAGCTTTGGGCTTGTGTCCTGAGAAACCAATCTCTGTATACAAAGTCCCTCTGCAGCACAGCTCTGCTCCATGAGATTTACCTTCACACGAGAGCAGCAAGTTCTCTTCAAGCTTTGAAGAGAACTAGCCAAGGAGCTGACTTTCCAATTTCTCCAAACCCGTGCTTTCTACGGCCTGTCTGGCCTTTACCACAACACTAGCAAGGTTACGAGGAGGGTCTCACTGCCTCCAAAGGGATAATTTGCTTCCCTTGGAATTCAGGCCCACGAGAACCACAGTGCAGCTCTAGCCATGGATATGTGACTTCACCATGCAGGGACCAGCTCTGAATTGCTTCACTGCTGAGCTGCCACTGATTAAGCATTCTTTGCCTCATTCCTGTAAAACTTAACAAAGAGTCCCTTCATTGAATAATGGTGTAAAAATCTATCTCTGCAGATAAATTCTTTGCAGCTCTGTGTCTTCAGCACTTGCCTCTATAGGTTATTTTATTACAGCAAAAGCAAAGTGTCCTACTCATCAGAGTCAGGGGAGTTTGTGTGACACTGGTGTTTATCCTCTTCTCTTTACTCTCTTGGAGAGGTCCTGCCCAGACAACGAAAACTTTTTCATCTCATCTCTCTAGAATACTAACAAAGATCAATAATTCTGCTTTATCTGATGGAAAATCTCTGGGGTTTTGTGAATCATGTGTTGGCAGCATCATTTAGATGGAAATCTGTGTTCATCCCTGGGAAGCCTTGCTTTAAAACAATTTTCTGTAACATTCAGACTTCAGTTGATCTTTCAAATAATTTCTAGTCTGAATGAATTAAAACACAGGTGAAGTTTCCCTGCTGAATGATCAGCTCAAGCACAAAACCTGACCTGACAGATCTGGATCAATTTTAGAAGTCGGCTGCAAAACGTTACATCAGTGGGCAATCCTAGCCCAAGACCTGAAAGCTTCTGTTTTTCTTCAAATGTTTCCATTTTCATTAGTACTACAGGGCATGTCAGGCGAATCCTGCCCTTTGTTACTTGTGCAGCCTGATTGCAATTAAGCTAACAAGTCTGCTGTAGTACAGGATGGTGTCCAAACCCTTTTCATAGCTGTAGTTGCTCAGGAAGAAGAAAGCAAACCCTTAATTTGTCATTGAGGTAAGCATTTGTCAACTGTGGGCACAAAGGAAGGTCAAGACATCTCTGCTGTTTCAGAACTACTATGGCACTTTAAGCCTCCTGATACCACTTTGATGAAGACAATGGCCATTATCACTATTTCATGAATATGAGAACAGACACAAAGAAAAAAAAAAAAAGAACTAAAATTTGCATGCAGCCTCAGAACAGAGGCTCAGGGGCTGCTGGCTCCCAGGCACAGGCTCAGTCCACTTCAGCAGCAGTCCCCCACATCCATCACTCTCACCCACATCACTCTCACCCACTGTCCTGATTCAAGCTGTTCATCTCCTCAACGTTGCTCTCACCTTGTCCATCTCCCCTTCCAGGGCCTGTGTTTGTTATCACATTTCCAATCTCCCACTCTGATGCTGCTCCTGCCACTTCCTCCCCACGGCTTCCCCCTTCTCCACCCTACAGCTGCAGGCATAGAGCCAGAGCTGTTATGTCCAAGTGATCTTGTTTTCCAGATCCTGCAGAGGGAAGCAGAACCTGAGAGGTAAATGATGAAAAACAGTGCCCTATGTTGCCAATCTAATTTATCTTATTTTGAATGCAGGTATTAAAAACATAAAAATTAGTATTGACTCTATCTCATCCCACTTAGTGGCACCTTAGACTGACTGTTTGAACTTTGCCTTAGAAATCTGTTTCCAAAGTTAACTGCTGATTTTACATTACATCCTAGATTGAGTATTTCTCACCATAATCTCCAGCCTTCTCTGTTCCCTGTAAAATATTTCTTCCTGTCCATCGCTGAAAAGTCTTTAAACAATATTAGGAAGAGAATCTGATCGTCGACACTTCTAGAAACCAGTGAACAGGCAGAATCAAATTCAAAAGCACTTGCACAGGCAAAAGAAAATATTTCCTGGATCAATCAAGACTTAGAGCGAGAAAGGGAGGATGTTGCCTTTAACAGTCAGAGGAATCTAGGGCCTTGTGAAAGAGCACAAGGCAGACAAGCTGTGCTGAAGAGCAACAGGAGATTCTCAGAGCCTGGCCTCTTGCACAGCAAACCTGTGGGTTTATGTAATTACAAAACCTGTGGGTTTCTGTAATTACAGCTTTCTCTGCCCTGCCAGGGCAGGGAGAGGCAAGGCCAGAGCTGTGCCCCACCACAGCAGCACCTGCATGCAAATGCAGCAGCATCAGCTCAGGGGCTCCAAAGGGAACCACTTGCCATAAGTAAATGCACTTTGACAGCAGCTCCTAATAAGAGGAAGGAAATGAGGGAGAGAAAGAAAAGTGATAGGAGACAAAAGGACTTTATAAAACAGGACTTTATTGCTTTCATTTGCAGCACTTTTGCCTTTGTTCTGCTGAGCCTTCCAATTCCTGATACTGCACAAAAGAGGTACCTGTCTAAAAAAGTTTATTTCAATCTGAAACCGACTTGTAAGATGCTTCACTAATTCAGCAGCCCATTATCAAGAGTAACAATGAGCTACCTCTAATTAATTTGGTGCAGCCTTTGCTTCTGATACCAATCAAATCAATATTAATGGGGAGTTTGTGCTCTCATTACAGCACAAAATGGGTACCGATCTTCTCAAGAAGGTTTTTGGACCATAAACTGTGTTTGAGGTCAGCATAGTTGGCTTCTTCCCACACCCTTTTTTTCAACCAGGATGGAAAAAAAAAATATAATGATGTGCTATTTAGTACCTGGATAAAAACCTACATTTAGGCTGCCTATACTGAAAGACTGAAACCAGTTCAATAGGAAGAAATCTCAGTCTAAGAAAATAAAGATTTTAGTAGCTTGCAGAGCTCAAATTAGCACTTAAATAGGTAACACTAGATATTTCTCATGCTGCCTCACATTTCTCTATTTATTTTTATCTGCAGGATCAGGCATGTTAGAGAGGGAGGCCTGGTAAGAATTGCCTCAGCCATCATTCTTGGTTACTTACATCTGTGGTCAATTTTCCACACTTTCTTCCATAAAAGGTAAACGAGGCACTGTACTTGCAACAGGATAATCTAAACAATATGAACAATGTTACTGTTGAAGACCATCTGGCTCATCAAGCACAGCTCCAGACTTTTAACTCCTTGAATAAAGCGTGGAACCCTGCAGTGTATTTTTTTTAATCCAAAATTCATTTTTAAAATGGTAGAAGCAGAGGTACTGGAGACATGAGAGATTCAGACAGGGAGAAAATCCAGTTTCTGGTTTTATCCTTTTTTTTTATCTTATGTGTGTTGCAATCCAGGCTACAGACAAACACTGAGACGTCAATTTTTTCTTTAAAAAAAAGCCGTCCGTGCGTAACTGGTATGTGTGGGGTTGGTGTTTCAGAGGGGAGACAAGAGGGTTAAGTATTTCATAATTCACTTCAACTTAATGGCCTGATTCTGCCACTTCTTAAAAGGTAATAAAAGTCAAAGAAGGGTCACCAGGAATTAGAGAAAAACAGGGGGGAGGGATAAGGGTGAATGCAACCAAAGAAGGCTTTTGCTAATTGTACACACAATTTCTTATCTGTAGATAAATTAACAAGTGGCTGGTCTCTAGGTAAAAATATGAAACCAGCATAGGAACAAAATAAAAATAACCTGGAAGAGGGTGAACCAGCCGGGAGAACACAGCAATCCCCAAAGTCCAAAGAGCAGAGGAAGCCCTGGAGCTGGCTCCAGAGGCCAGCCCACAGCTCTGTGCCTCAATTCCCCCATGCAGGCACTCCCAGGGGAGCAGCAAGGGGCTCACCCCAGCTCTGTTCTGGAGTGCAGAACGGCAGCCGGCTCACAGCTTACAGCACAGCGGCTCCACAGACACACAGAAGGTAAATATTCCTGCTTCTAAAAGGCCACAGACTTCAAAAAACACTTGTTTTTCAACTGAGCAACAGAAAGAATTAGATTTTGTCACGGGTCTTCGTTCAGTTCTTGCTCAGCTCCGTGATTTCTCAGTTCTGTGATTTCTCTGTGCACAGAGTGGGTTAAAAGCCCCCGTAAGTGCTGGCTGTAACAGGGCAGAGTTTTGGTCCTCAAGAGGGTTGTTATCCTCCAAAGAAGTTTTAATGGCATTATAAAAACCAAACCAAAACAAAACAATAAGAACATCCAAAACAAAACCAAAAAACCCACAACCAACTGGTTGTTGAAATACTTCAATGCTTTTTATTTAATTTCTAAACATATTTTTGGAAAGGAAAGCAAAGAAAATGAATTACAGCATAGTTGGAATTTTTCTTTTTGTGTAAACACAAAAATTAATTTTCATATTCAGCGGTTCCTTGCTTTAAATTCTGCATCTTGCTTTAACTAGAAACATCAGCCTATCTGGTTTCTAGGTAAAGCACACATAGGGCTGAACCTTCCCCTACAGTAAGTTCTTCCAGCCACTCCCAAAAACATGTGCCCACAACCCTTTTTCAAAGTCTACTCTAATTTAGATCTAATTTTCATTGAAGCTACTATATCATAAGCCCACTGCAATATGTACTGACATACAAATGCTGAATTCTTGGCTTACGATATCATTTTAAGATGCAAGAAGGACTTTCAAAAACTATTTTTAAAGAAATTAAATTTAATACATGCTCATGACTCAACAATTGAAAAAAAAAAGCAACATTACAGTAAGCAAGATCAGGCAGTTTTACAATTAATGGGGTCAGAAAGTTAGAATTCATGTTTAAAACTTTGGTTGCTCACACTGAAACAATTAACCCTATCTATCAAGCATCAGGCCCCAAATAACAATGCAAAATTTCAGAAAAAAGCAGTACTATGTTACAAACCACTTATTTTCATGTGTGTTCCTTCCCCTTAAAAACAGATTTTTGAAGAAACAGATTTCACCCTTCATCAAGAGATTCTCTGGGTGTAATTCTTCCAAAACAAATCTGGATTTGAAGCATGCGATGTTAGAGTACAATGTGTAAACTAGGCATGCCCTAATGGCTATTTTGCTGCAAAAGCATCCTGTTTTCTGCTGTACCAACTGAAAGCCCCTTTCCTTCTACTTGAGCTAATATTAGGATTTGAAAAATGAAAACAGAAATCATTTGATCAACAAGGAATCTGCTGCCGAAACCTCCCGTGCGTTCATGACAACACCGGTTACAAAAGCATCTGCCAATTATATTGTAGCTCTGAGAAAAATAATTCCTTTAAATTTATTTTGCTGCTAACTCGACTGAGTGCTCATGATAGTGAGCATCAAATGCACTGTAAGCAGCTCCTGGATTTTAATTAAGAGCATTCCACAGGAATAATGCTAACACGTGCTGAGTGATGAACATATAAGCACTAATACTGTTCTGTAAAGCCTTAAATTACACGCTCCACTGTGTTGGATTTAAATCCTAGAAGACACTGGCACCAATTGCTGGGATTACAACTTTCAATTAAACCTAGAACTAAATTACTGGATTTCAAACCATTTCTTCAATCCACACCTGTCTGCTAAGCCTTTCGCCACATTCACACTTAATAACCCTTAAAATTTTCATCAAGAAAGTTCAAAGGTTCTTCCAAATTTAATCCCCATCACTGCTCCACTTCACACATCTGGAAACTGAGGCACACAAAAATTAAATTTCTCAAACTAATGCAGGAACCTGTGTCATGGCCACTGCTTTTGAAAAGGGCGATCACACCTTGTTCCAAACTTGGTGATCAATCTCAGTCCCACGTGATCATCATCTCTTGTGTAAGATTCACATGGCCTTATGGTAAATTATGCCAGAAAAGAGCTTCAGAATAAAAATGAGGGGTAAAAAGAACAACATGCATATAAATTAACACTCTGTACATGCACAGACATCAAACAACTAATTCAAATTAAAGAAATCTAAGCCACATGCATATACACAAACACCTCATTCCTTTCCTGCACTCCTACAAAGAGTTAGATTCATTTAGTAGCCTGATAAAAAGTAGTCTATTGAACAAATATGCTCTGGGCATAAGATCTGTCACAAATCAAAATTATTGAGAATGATTCTGTCCTTCATCTAATGTTTGATATATTTCATTAGGTATATTGAAATCCGTGTACACACCGAGAAGTAAATGGCCTGAATATTTTGAGAAGAGTGCAGCTAAAACATCAAGTATCATTTTTGAGGGAAAAAAAAATGATCCTCTCACTTTCTGGTTGTCATTATAAAAGTAGGTAGTTGTTTCCTGCACATGAAATCCCTGAAATGGCACATTCTAGTCCATAATCTGTAGTAATTGCTTTGAAGCAAAAATAAAAATGCTTGGGTTGCTGCTTCTTGTGCAAAGGTTTGTCAGTAACAACAATGTATGTAACACTTTTAAAGCTTGAAGAACTAAAAGACAATGAAGACTCTGCTAAACATAAAATCCCTTGCAGTGCCTGGATGAAACAACTGAAGAAAACTGCTGCAGCTGCTTGTACTGTCTCTAGGTTTTGGCACTCATTATTTAAGTTCAGTGGAAACTGTTCAGCCTTGAAGTAGACTGACTCATGCACTTTAACTTCCAATTTCCTGCAAACAATTCATTAGTTTTTGGCAAGTTTCACACTTCACAGTACTTCCCTGAAAAGGGCAGCTCCCAAACTCTTCTGAGTTCAACAGCATTTTTTCAGTTTAATGAAAGCAGAATTTGTACTCGTGCCCCTACAAAACTGAGTGTGATCCCCACCTGAAGATGTCTGACACACTTATCAAAGGTACATGAATGATTTTACTCAGAAAGATTCTCTCCAAATGTACTTGTTGGGACAAATCCTACTGGGCTGTGCTATACGGACATTTCTCAGAGAACACAAGCTGAGTTTAGATGTGCACTGTTAAGTTTTACCTGACAAGGAAAGCAAAAGAAATATTTTCATACTACCTACACCTCTCCCAAAAGTACACTACCTACTCCTACACTTCTCTGCTTTCATAACAGCTAAAATAAACTACTTGATAAGTAAATGCTAATTCTGTCATTTGCAGCTACAATGGTTTTAAAATTGACCATTCCCTTCAAATATCTTGTCCCCAAGCGGTATCTGAAATATGTCAGTAACTCAGAATGGAAAATAACTGTGGTATCTCCATTGCCACCAGTTGGTTACTGTAGATAAATGTGGTCTAGTAAGCAGGGACTAGTAAAAGAATTCTTCCATCCCCAGGATGCAATTATTTAAAAATGAGAAAAGAGATGAAAGCATCGACATAAATACATGTAAATACAGCTTTCAAAGTACTCCATGGGATTCCAAATCTCCAATTCAGCTGACACAGTAGAAGAGCTTTCCATGTTAAAATTAATGCTTTTACTCTGTACACCTTGCAGAGTGTGGTGCTGCAATCTCGTGTTTATCCACATTCTTAAAAAGCTCCAGCAAACAGCAGCACAGATTGTCTCACCTCAGCATATCAAATCTCCATCTACACAAGCCAGTCAAAATAGGTTGCACAGTTCCATAGTTTTCATGTTCATTCAGGTCCTTAGCCCTCTCTTCTGGGACAGTCAGCAAGCACAATTTAATAACTGAGACCTGCAAAATGCTCCACTCTTTATAAGAGCTGACTCCATCTAGTCCAAGGGATTTCACTTGAGTGATACAACCATCAAATGGGCAGTGGCCACAGTGGGAAAGTCCATGTGCAACAATCTAGGCAAGGAGGTCTAGCAGCAAAAAAGTTTACCAAATGTAGAAGCAAGCTCTAGAATGTTTTGAATGACTTGTTGGTATGAGTTTAAAAATACATTGTGACTACCAGGGGATTTTACACTTTGTGGCAAGAGGCTGTGGCTGTAGAACTTCAGCACCTAGATCTGCTATGTTATTTGGCTGTTCCAAAGACACCTACCAGCTCTACAGGTGACTTCATTCCAGCTGGGAAAGTACAACAAGTATTTAATTCCCTACTGCTGTACATGAACACAGGTATAAACCTGACTCAAAGAACAGGTGCTTATTTCCCAGCTCCCTTTCCCAAGCTAAACTGCACACAGATATTTCCACTGTAAATAAGATACACAAAGGTGGCAGACCAAATTTGTAATAATTATTACTGCTGAGGGTACCTTATTTTCTGCACAATTATGTGACGTTTCATAGCAGCTCTAAGTTTGTATTATTTCTTTGTATTAGTATGTGTGTTGCTATCCTCCACCTCAGAAAGAACTCACTCCTACCTTGCTGAAGGCCCCAGAAAGTATCCCCGAAGACTGGTTAAATGCTCAAAAAATTAGCATAAGCCTAACCCCTCCCTCCTTCCCTCCTGTGGGAATCCTCCCACCTGCCTGGAGTCCTCAGATAGGGAAAACCCCTGAGAAGTTCTCCATGGCCAAAACGTTAAAAGCTGTGTTCTCCTGAGGAATAAAACCCCTCAGGACAGGCAGAGGANCTAATTCCCCCGCTTTTAAAATGTGCAATTTCTTGTAGCTTTACTTGAAGTTCAGTCTGACAGATCCATGTCCTCTTTGCACTGCATTTCCAAGCCTTACCTGATTTAATCCTTAAACTCTGCCTACTCTGACATGATCCACGTATGCACCTCTTTGAGCACATGAATGGTTTCTTGACTTGCCTCCTTGACTCGTCTCCCTGCACGTCATTGTCAGGCGGGGAATTAAGCGGTTTGTCAGACTGATTCCAAGTGTTTAGCATCTGAACAGCGTGAGGTTTTACTCCACTGAGTCAGAACTTCATCCCTCCCAGAACTTCATCTCTCTAGCCACGCTAACTGCCTACAGCTGCCTACAAGTCTACTTCCCTGACAAAATAATAAAATTTACAGACATTCTTATCTCCCTGGGATTTACTGCTGGAACTGGAGACGGATGGTTTGAACTGGGGATGCAAATGAAGCAGAGCTGGTACGCCAGTCATCCAAGGGTTAAGCTAATTTGTAAGTGCCCTTGCTGTTTCTTACTGTCAGCCACAGTGCATCCACTCTTTAAATTCTGAAAAGAACACCGACCTTTAATCTGTGGTATTAGTTCCTTTGACAAAATGGAAGATTATGTCTTTCTCCCACAAGCCTTCATGCGAGGCTTAGCCAGCTTCCATCTGGTCTGGCTAATTAAATGTAAGTTAACATTAAGTTAAGAGCCAGGTACAGCCCATAGACCTTCTATTCTGCAACGGCAGATTTATTAATTGGCTGAACTATCTGAGTATTTAATACCAATTTTTGATTACTTCTATTTTCTTCGCTCTCTCATGAAAACAGGGAAATGTTTTTGAAGACATATTTGCATAATTTCAGTTCAGGAACACAAAACAACAAGACGTGCTAGTAAGATTTGGAGCAGCGATAAAACTGTCAGTTTTTTTTTCTTTTGTATGACATGTTAATAAAGTACCATCATAACAGTGTGAAGGATCTGCCTATTATGCACAAGATGTGGAATCACTGGAGCTGTACACTTCAAGCTGGCCCTGACCCACAATCTGGCCCTATATGTACTAAAACTACAGCTAGTTGTTGTATTCCTTATTCAGTCAAAACTTTCTTTGGCCCTAATGGGGTGTTCTGTCTGAATGAAGAACAAAGGGATTACATCTAATATGGGAAGCTACTAATTAGAATCATGCCCACAGCTAACTTTTGATAAAATTCATTTGTAAAAATGAAAATACAAAGCATTTCCTAAGTCAAAATGGTGCTCTAAACAATGTTAATGTTAAAATATTAACTCTGTGTAGGTCTGGTACCTAATCTATTTCACTGTATTTAACATTAGAGGTTAGAGGAGAAAACTATACACTTCAAGACTTAAAATAAGTAATACAGCAAAGTTAGATTTATAAATCTTTTTTAACACCTGACACTACTTTGAGAAAGACTGTAAGTAAAACATCTTAAACCTCATAACCAAACCCTCCTTCTTTGGGATAGAGTCAAAGATCACATTAAGAATGTTATTTCTTCATAGATCTATTTAATATAATTCCTGCTGCTACTGTATGTATAGCATATTTCAAAATTCAAACCCTAGGAAACTTCTCCATAGTTCACATATAAAAAGCAATGAAACAAATAAACCCAACCAGCTAAAAGTTCAGTTTCATATAAAAATCTAAGCTGTATCAGGACATGCATCAGAGGGTTAAAAAAACAACAAAAACTGTGAATGTCACGAAGCTGCTTAATGGAGCAAGACTAAACACAGAAATGAGGAGATCACTGCTCCTTTCCACTTCTTTGTCTGCAGAAGATCACAAGAGTTAATCAATTCACCTTTTCTGCCTCAGTTGCCCAAGCAGATGGTGCAGGGAGAACAAACATTTCTCCTTTTCTGATCTCACTTTAAAATTCTCAGGTGTTTCAGTCAGATGAAGATGTTCTGTGTAAGGGCAAATTGTTAGCAGCTAGTACTATGTTGGAAATAGAAACAGACAAGCAGGTCGCTTCTATGGGACTCTAAACAAAAATGCTGTTTTATAGCAAGACCAATAACAGACACAAAGCATTTCTGATTGTCTGTTTATAATATCGGGTTTTCTTATCAACTTATCCTTTTCTCTCCTTTATATATTAAATTATAATGACCTATTTCCAAAAAACCCAGACAACCAAAACCAAAAAAACCCAACGCTTGCTCATGAAGCTTTCATTCTCTGTCCTATCTTCTGCCTTAATTACTTTACATTTGTGTTCTCACTGTATACACCAACTGTATACACCAACCCTGTTTATTTTGACAGCCTGGAAAAGCTGTCCTGCACAGAATTGTTACCTTTTACTCTGGCAAAAGCAGAATGTTTGATAAAATCCACTCGTGTAAACTCCTTTAACAATGAAATACAAGACCCCAAATGCAGTCTAAATGTACTGGCCTGACTTTAAGGTTAGACACGGTTTTCTGCTAAAGGCCATTAATCTTCAGCTCATTTTCAGAATAGCAGGCATGTACCCAGGAGCTGCTGAGCTTCATTCTGACACAGCTGCAGCGATTCCTCCGGACTCACTGCTGGCACTGGGGATGCTCACACCAGCTTTCCTCGTCAGCTGGAGCCACCTTGTGCCTTACAGAGCACCTGCACCCTGCTTCTGCTGAGGAAAAACTGTGTTTACGTGCTGGCATGAGACAACAACTCCGAAAATACATTTATTCGGATTCTACATAAACCACTTCATTTAGGAGTAACTGTATCAAATCGGTTAAAGATGGTTTATTTGTGGGTAACTATTTCAAGTCAGTTAAAAATTAACAAAATAATAAAGCTGCAAATCAACTGGATGCTGCTTTTTTTTTTCTAATTCAACCCACCACTGCAGTAAGGTTTTATGAGTTATGCAAGACACTAAGTCACTTTGAACACTTGTGGTGTCATGAAGAATACCACCACTATTCTCCAGTTTATCACATGTCCTTATGTACAACTGAGAATTACAACAAAGCAGTGACAAGAATGTGAGACCACAAGCTGCTCTGCTGTGAGTTTTACTTTGCAGTCAAACAGCAAAGTCTCTTCCTCCTCAGTAATGAATTTGAGTGCACAGCCTAAAAATATTTACAAGCAATGCAATTCAGATTTGGCCTCTAGCCATAAAATTCAAATGCAGCTTTCAAATGTGGCTAAAGTCAGAATTGAAATTTTTTGGTCTCATTATAAAATAGAGATCACATGAATCAAATAGGTCTGGTCATACTTCCAGAGGTTACTGGGGCAAATTCTGACTTGGAGCCAAATCTACCATATTCCTGTTCTTTTATTCTGACAGGATCAATATCAATGTGTTGAGGATATGAGGGTACTGAGCCAATTGATATTTCCTTTCCTTTTCAAAGCAAGAGTGATATTCTTTATTCCAAGTGGGTAGTACAGATGTGATTGCACTTTCTGATAAAGTTAATACTTAACATTTAAACACATAGACCTGACATTTTTTCTTAAGCCTGAAAGCATAGGCCACAAAAAACCCCAAACAAACCACAAAATCCAAACCCCTGAACTACACAGTTACAATGAAAACTGTTCTGACCTTTTATCATTCTTCTTCTTCATGCACTCTGACAACAAGTTAGGTATATCATCTTTTGAATTCAGCACTGCAATACATTATACTGCATTTATTCTGAGCACTCTGACATTATCATTATCTTCTTTTGTGCCCAACAGCAACTGCAGCTCCTATAATGCCATTATTGTAATTAAGAACAATCTGAACCATTGACAGCATTGCCTCGTTTGCTCTAGAATCCCCTGTGCATTAGTGTTCTTCTAAACCAATATTTCATTATTAATAGTTTGCTACTTTAGAACTGCCTACGGTTAAAAAAAAAAAAAAATAGGCCTCAGCCTAACTCAATGGCCAAAGAAAAAACTTGCTAAGAAAAAAATAAATGAAAGGCTGTGCACTGGCAAACTGTTACACTTTTCTTTACATGGGCTGAAAATGGATTCACACCCTGCCAACCTATTCAGGCCGTTACCCAGGTGAGGAAGCTTATTTTGGCTTGCTTCAAAAGGACCACCTGTACAGATATAAAAGAAAACATCTCTTCTCTCACTAAATGTATCCAAAGTACTTCCCTGTCTAAACTCTCCCTTTCATTAATCCAGCTCACAGCTGGATAAGTAGGGCATGGCAATTTAGACATTCTTGTCTGGGAAATTTTGACCTTAACTCCCAGCCTCGCAGCACACATGCTCTGCAGGCTGCCTGCACCCCGTCCACGTGTTTGCTGAGGGGGATACCTGCCTGTCCCTGGGCCAGGACAATGCTCAGCCATAGCCCTGTGATCACCTAACACCCAGCCTTCTACTGCTGTAATTCCAGGGAAACAATCAGCTGTGGGCTGAAGAACTGCAGGTGCAATGGCAGGACAGCACTGACACATTAACATGTGCCCCTTACAACCCAGAAAGCCCAGAAATAGCCAGGCCATCAGAAGCAGATCCAATTTTCCCTCTGTAGTAAATGAGAAGCTGGAGTGCTAAGTCCTAACAGAAAAGAACCCAGCAATCATTACCTGAATGTTGTCTGAAAAGGGAGGATCCCTGGTAACATGGAGTTTTAGGTATTTTTAGTAGATGCGAACACAGGAAAGCACTGTATGAAAATGACTAAAGAAACATGGCTTGTAGAACAGAGCTGGTAACTTCCAAGGAGATTTAGACAGATGTGGTGGAAAACCACACATGTGGTCTTCTTGTGAACACATATTCCCTTAAAAAATTATGAACCTATGTTAAAGAAACATTCAGGAAATTATAATGTTTAGGCTACATTTGGAATTTTTTATTCCTTCAAAGCTTTTGCAGTGTGAGATTGTATTTTTATGTCTGGGAAATCACTACTATGCTGGAGCTGCTTCTCTCTCCGCCGTACCCTTCAGTCTCTGCCCAGACCTTCTGGTGGGGAATTGTGCTCACTGACAATTGTTGCACCACCTCTCCTCCTAAAGTCCCTTTTCCCAAGTGGGATTTCCTACATTTCACTGTGAATAAAGGCTAATATCACCCATCACTGGGTCAGTGACACGGACTGCTCTACCACTCCATTGGAAGGGCAAAGAACAGGAGCAGCTCTATGCTAAGCAGGAATCAGAGAAGCCAGAGGGACTTAACCATGGCTACAACTACCAAGAATGACTCACAGAAATTCATATTCCAGGCGTTTTCTTTTGCAAAAATAATTATCTCAGAAAAAGTAATGTATTGTCAACCATGGCACACTGTGTGCTGCTTGACACAAAGATCAGTAAGAAGTCAGGAAGAGAAGTGCAAAGATTAAAAGGAAAGCAGTATTGCTAAGTCAGGACCAATGTGCTCTCTAATTTTGTATTAAATCCATATATATGATAAGAACATTTCATAGCACCACATGCAATTGTTTCACATGGACTACTACAAAACTGAAAGGACAAAAAAGGAAAGGGAAAAAAAAAAGCATTTGAGAGACTGTAGAGACTTGTTATTTCACCCCGCAATTCTTTAATATTTTGAGAAAGATCACTGTTTGATGAACTGTGGCACAGTCTAGAGCCAGGTGCAGGATCTGGCTGAACAGATGGTGGCTAATCTTCCTAATACAGCTCTGCCAGTACAACTCACTCTTGACCAGTCACATTCCTGGGTTTTTCCTGGCTCTTGGTTTTCTCTGGCCTGAGCACAGCTTTTCAAGGGGTAGTTGCAGAGTTGACTAAGGATTCACAAAGGGCTATTGATCTGATTTTGCTTTTGGTCCAAGGCACCCTTTGTTTGTATTTCAGTTTGGTCACTAAAGTGAATTAACTCACTGGTGCACTCAACACACGCACACACACACACCCAGTTCCAAAAGGGACAAGGGTACTAAAGCCAAATAATGTTACCTATTAGTAAGTATTAGCATACCAAGCAGAAAATGTATGATGATACATGTAGAGATCTAGGCTTCACTACTCAGTGCTCCAACTCCAACAACCACACACTCCAAAGCAGCATAGAACTATAGAACTATCACGAGCTAGAGAAGGCACACAGAACACATAGAGGGCAAGTTATGCCTTCAGCCTCAGCCCAGCCCCACGTCTGGGGGAGCTGCAAGTGAAAATGTGAAGCACTGCAAAATATCCTGCCTCACAGCTCATTCTCTCCCAAGCAAAATGGCATCACCCTGCTTCCAGCACAGTGCTGACTGCACCACCTGCAGTGTCAACTGGCCTTTCAGGATGTCTCCTTTTGGGGCTGGCTGCAGTTTAGCTGATAAAATAGCTTATCCTTAGGGATACAACAACAACTGTATTTGAATAGGAAAATGAACAGGACAGAAGCAGTAGATGGAAAAGCAACACATATTTAGGTACATCCCAACCACTGATTTTCTAAAGTTTCACTTCACAAAGAACTGCATCCCTACAGCTAACTCATTTCACCCTCATCAACACCAGCATTTTGCTGAAAAAGACTGCAGAGCTCTGGATTAGGAATACAGTTACAGTTCCAAGTTATTAGGAATCACTTGATCTCAGATACAATGACATAACAAACAAACTGGACCATCCTTATCTTGACCTCCATGAGAAAGGCACAGAGCCCAGTATTAAACTATTTGTTCGGCGGGGGGGGGGGGCCATAATTTAATGGTTGTCAAAGGCATTAAAGAAAGAAAATAAAAATTAGTATATATCCCGGAGATTCTGTGCAAGGGAGACTTCCAGAAGCACAGACCTGTACTTACAGGAAGCTGCCTTTAAGGTGAGGGGTTTCAGAAGATGTAAAGCACTAATCAAATCCAGGGAGAACTTTTATCTTGTCCAGAGCCTTGGTTTTTAGCTCCTCTCTTACCTTTAGGGCAGATTCCCTTAAATGCTAAAGGAAACATCAGTTTCTCTTGACAGTTCACTCACTTCACTGAGGATGAAAACTTCATCCTTAGTTGAATACCTCATATTTATTCTACACCATTACTCGATTATATCCACCTTCACTCTTCAAACTGGATATATGTTTTTAAGAGAGTGATATAAGAGAATGCATGTTTTAAATCTGGAGACGTAAAGAAAAAATTAGCACTGAAACAAAGGTGCATCAGTCTGAGCTTGTCCCTAGCTGGTTTTGTTTGTGGTTTTTTTTTTTTTCCTTTTCCATGGCTTCATCATGTAATCTGAAAGCAACAGAGGCTTTTCAACCACTTGTTCAATGCATGTTTAGCATTAGCTGAAACCTCAGCTCAGATGATGAAGGAATTATTTAAATGGGAAAAAGTCAGGAAATAAAAGGCATACTTCTGCAGCAGCTGAGTTGCCCACATAATTTAGGCTGTGCGCTGGTTTGAGATTGATTGACATTTTGTTGGGCAGGAAAATAGCCACCCCTGGAAGTGAGGTGTGCCTGTGGATTTCCCATGAGCCCAGTGCAACACCAATTGTGGGCCAAATTTAAAGACAGACAGGAAAATGAGCCAATCAAAGGTGAAATTCGTCTCAGTAGGATATACATTTGGCACAGGACTGCCTGGGAATCGCTCTCTTTTCTTCCGGCCTTGAGGAGGTAAAGACGAGCTGTGCCCTCCGTCCGGCTTCCTCTCCCCCTCCACGGCCACGGAGGCCTACAGGAGGGGGAGGCTGGGCCGGGCCGTGCCAGGAGCCCCTTCCAAGGGAGCTGTCCCGGCAGGGAGTGGGAAGGATGGAAAGGAAGTCAGCTTGCCCCAGCCCAGTTTTCCCCCCCATGTCCTGTGGGGGGGTTGGGTCGTGCCCGGCTGGGCTAGGCTGGAGAGAGAGAGCCCCTGCGGAGGGAACTGTCCTGGCAGGGAGTGGGGGGGAACAGAGGGACGGGCTGGCCCCAGGCTGGCAGAAGAATTCCTCCCCCCTCCCCAGTGTGGAGAATCCCCCGTTTCTGCCAGCCGCGGCTCAAGAAGAGCCAAGTTACTGGCAGAAGTCCCAGAAAATGAGGTTTTAACTGTTTCTTACCCAGATGGACCTTTCTAAAGCATGCATCCTTACTCAACTGAAAGGGGAGCAGCTAAATGGAGATAAAAAGATGGGGCCTGAGACCTGATGTCAAGGAAAAGACAGGAAAAAATCCAAAGTGGGAAGGAAAAATGAAGGAGTGGGGCAGGCTGGCATGTTATAGAAGGCTGGCATGTTCTCTTACAAAATGGACTGGATGCTTCTGTAACATGTAGAATGCTTTTTAGAGGGATGTCCTAGTCCTGTAGGGAGTGCTAGAAAAGCACTGAATTTTGTCATCCTCGGCCCCAGGGACGACCAGAGATGGGGAATGCTGGAGCACTGATTATTGACGTCCTCGGCCCCAAGGATGACCAGAAATGGGGAGTGTTAGAGCATTGATTGTTGATGTCCCCAGCCCCAGGGACAGCCAGAGACGGGGTGTGCTGAAGCACTGATGTAATGATATCCCCGGCCCCAAGGATGAGAGATAACTGTTCCTTGGGATGAAGATGGAGCTGATGAGGAGAGTTTTTGTTTTGGACAAGGAAAAAGACATTCTTAAACTGCACCCTAAAAGCTGATACGGTCCATGGGCAGTTGTGAGAGGACTGTCCCATGGGGGGCAATGTTTCCCAATGGCAAATCCACAAGCAAGCCATTTACGGAGTGAGTAGTCACAAGAGGACTGGTATTCTTGTGGGGGATCTATGGCAAAGCAGGAGAGACTCCTGCTCTTCCTGATGGGTTGGGGAAATGATTGTTCAAGACGTAGATTGACTAAAAATCCTAAGTTTTGTCTTTTCATGTAGTCAATAGAAAAATGAACAGTTGGTGGGGGGAGGATGGATATTTTGAAAGTTTCCTTCTAATTTCTATATTTTTTCTTTCTTTTTAATATTAATTAATAAAATTTCTTCTCTATACTTTAAGTAATTACACTCCTTTTTTAATCCTATCACACAAAAGAAATTTTTAAAAAATATTTTCATAAGTGCATTAGCCCTTAGCCAATATCAAACCATGACAGGCTGCTTTTGTGAGACAAATGTAAAGATGGAGTCTAGTGCCTCTACTACCCTCGTGCAGGTAGTCAGATAACAGTGGAATTCATAGCAGTTTTGGGTCAGAACAGTAGATCAAAGCCCAGGGCCCTGATACCTGGCAGAAATGCCTTCTTTATCATACAAACAGGGGAGGGCAAACCAACAGAATTCTGTACAAGCTTCGTAACAGCTTCATAATCCTAACAGATGTCACAACAGGTATTTTATGATTTCTGAACACAAGATGTCTGTTATGGCCTGTGTGATTTACCGGTGGGCCACTGGAGACATATAAAATCCACCCAGAACGACTTTTAGTCCCCACCCCCCATTCGTTTTAAAAAACATTTCTGTCATCCAAAACACCCCACAGCAGTAAGTTTCAGAAACTAAGCCTGCACAGCCTGGCTCTGTTGTTGTCTGGATGTTCCCTTCACACACATCCCCTCACTGCATGCAGCGCTCCTCCTGCTCCCAGTGAGACACCACCGTGGGCTCCTCTGCCTCTTCTCTGGCACACAAGAGGACAGCAGTCCTGTGCTTTGGGTTCATCTCAACACTGGCAGTACAAAACCATATCCCGTGTGATCTAAGCCCTTTGCACCTGCTGGGAGGCACTCACATAAAGCAGGGGTGCACACACTAACCTCTACCATGACAGCTAACTCTGGATATACACTCAATAACTTGTCTGGGGAAAAGCTGGCACCTGGGATTCACGTGTTCCTGCAGATTTGAGGGTTGTACATGAAACACATGGACCGAACATAACTGGACTGGGCCCTGCACAATTATTTGGTTGAAACCATGAACTATTAAGATTGATTATAGGATTATCTTTTACTTTTGAGATTCAGAAATGCATTCACAATATTTTCATGTCTTTCTCTGAACCAACTGGAGCCAGAGGCTATTAAAAAAGGGGGATAAGGAAAGCTTCACCCAGGCAGAGCAGAGGTGTCATTCACATTCCTGCCTGGGAACTGCATCAGCAGGGCCACCGCTATCCCAGCCCGAGCAGCAGGTGGGTGTTCAGCTTTCCAAGGCAATTATCCTCCTTTCCACCGAGCAATCCCTTCCCTTGCCACAGCAGAGGCCTCCCTAGACACCCCCTGACAATTCGGCTTCAAAGCACAAACAACACCCTGATGCTGTCTGCCTGAGGAGTTTCCTACTACACCTGTGCTCAGAAGGCTTGAAGCAGTGAAATGACAACAAACAAAGCAAGTGGACCTCTCCACTATTTTTCTGTTTGTCCATGTTCCTTCCACAGAACAGAAGTATTTTATCTTCTGAAGAGAACTTGCTCCAAGGCAGTAATTCCTTCAGTGGCGACACTAACAGGTTTTGCCCAGCACCGTTTCTGCAGCTGTCTGTAATGCACCCTAGCAGCACACCAGAAACATGGAAATGTGCGGCACAGAATACAGGGAGAAGAGTCTGAGCACATTTCAGTTGCTGTGGAGTGAGGTTGATGGTGAAACATGTTCATGTCAGACAGCCAAACCAGCTGCTCAGCTACTCTGACGGCACTAGAAGGCCTCGGGTTGATGCAGTGATATGCTACAATGAAAGGCAGAATGAGAAAAGCATTGATAAGAGGAACCATAAAGCCTTTCCCACGTCTTCCTTTTCACAGGAGACACCACATGCCACTCTCTACACACCACTATGAAATCAGCATCCAGGGGTTCATTTCCATCATTCATGCCGTACATCAGCAAATACGATGGAAGGACACAGATCAGTTCTTCCAGCTCCTGCTTTTAAATACACCATCAGGGAAGAGCAGAAGAAAAGAAAAGCCTGCAGAGTGTTTCAGCCAGCCTAGTATCTCTCGCACAAGAAATAGACAGGCACAAACATCTACTAACACAAAAACTAGTCATTTGCAATTGTTGTGGAGTAAGTTGCAAAACCAGGTCCAAATAAAATGGGTCAAAATCTAGCAGAACAATTCCTGTACACCAAGAAATAAATTGATTTCATAGGAAAAGGCCTGGAGCAAGATCAAGGCATGATCTTTCTGTCAGTGAGTCACAAAGCAAAGCATTTTATTCATGGATTGCAGAAAGACAAACATTTTACATCCTGAAAAGCTTTCATCACCCTACATCTACTCTTACTTTTTATTCTTAGATTTTTAGAAATTTTATTCTTTAGATTGTTAGAAATTTTTCTGATTTCATATTATTCCATAAAATACAGTAAGTAAAGATTAAGAAACTTAAGGTTATTATCAAAAACTGCCAGAATTTACAAAATTTTACACTACTAACATACTCTTCCCTGTGGCATACAGAGAGGCACACTGCCTGCTGTGACCGCACATACCAAAATTAAATCAAAACAAGACATACACAAAAAGAAGAAATATCGTAAGTGGGAGACAGCAAAAAGTTCATTCCTTCTCCTGCCTATCAACCCCAAATAAACTAAGCAGAAGAGCAGTCAAATTACTGAAATTGATGTCACATCAATTGGAAAACTGACTGAGCCCGTACAATTGCTCTCCACCAAATTCACGGGTCCAAGCTGTCTGTTTCCCATCTGTTCCTCTGCAATTTAAGCAATTCTGAACTTCACTCTCTGCTCCCAAATGTGTCACAGATTTATCAGCATGTCAGGGGCCAGTTCTTTACATTCTCCACTAAGGTAAGCTATTAGGGGGAGCAAATTTTCTGTGTTTGTAATTGCCAGGCCAGGAAAATTCAAGGAGGACAATCACACATGACCTTATTAAACCCACCATGAAAAATTCATTAGATAACACAATCCCCCCAGTATGCATCTTTTTAAAAAAGGCCATTCTGTTCTCTTCTTACAGGTGTTTAAAGACACACTTAGCACACAGTACAGACTACTACAAGGAGTTTACAAAAAAATCTAATTTTTGGGGGTTTTTTGCTCATATGATGAGCTCCACCATATATCTGAACTCCTGATGGGCAAGGACTATAATCCCTCACTAGCATATATGGGGTGGCCAGTCTTTAAATGCCTTTCAGCAGCAAAGGGAATGGAACCGTATTAAAAAGCACAAATAACTTCTGCACACTGCAGTTCAGTTTGCAGACAGGCCGTCAGATATTCTAGTCTTAGTTCACAATTCTCTCACTGCCTAAAAACCTAATTTAATTAGTTTCAAACACACTTTAAAATTTGTAATTTTGCTACCTTAACAGAGTGTATACTCCATTTAAAGATGCAGCTGCAGATGCTCTCACGGGGAAGATCAAAGTACAATGTTCTCATCCTCAGATTACACCACTGTTGATGAGATGTTGTAAATGAAAACCACACTAAGCCTCTACATGACAGAACGACAACATAAACAAATCTGAGCTCCAAATTCCAGATTTTATCAAATACTCTCTAATATTTAATGGCAATGTATTTTCCATATTAACATATGGTATGACTAATACCTGCTTACATCATGTGCGAGATGTCAAGTATCTCAGGTTACTCTCTTTGTCCTGGTCAATTACTTGTGCTCTGATATTAGAGAATTCATTTCACTTGTCTAGACTACCCTCACCTCTTCCACTGGTGGACTTCTTACCATTGCCAAGACCTTTGAAATTCATAAGCAAAAGTTTACTATATATTTTATACATATTTATGCATATAAATTAATGTCAATACTAAAATCCCATTTTATGTTGTATTATAGACTATTTTTGCAGCACCTAAAACTACATAAATTTTACTCCCTTCATAAATAATCTGCATTATTCTTCACCATAAAGTCACTTCAGATCCTAAAGATTTTCATTAGGTGAAGCATTTTGGCAGTGGCTCTATTGTTGCAATATACAAAAATGTAATTTTGTCAATGATCAAAACACCTGTTGATGACATAAATACAAAACTCACAGGTGTGTAATTGTGTGTCACCTACAACAGTTAACTATATATACAACAGAGATGGTACTAAAGTGTAACCAGCACAATCCCTACATATTAAATTAGGAAATAAGAAAGAGGGCAGGCCTCACAGAAAGCCTGAAGCCACGTGAATGTGTTAAGACCGATAAATCATTAAACGGAAAGATAAGATAGCATACCATCTACCAATTTCACCCCTATATATGCTTCCATCAGAGAAATGTCACAAATACACACCCAAGTAAAAAGGATACTAAAGTGAAATTAACACAGTATGGTTTTGTCCATCAAAAGTTTTTATTAACTTTGTCTTTACAAAGTTAATAGAAAACCCCAAATCTCTGAACAGCTGTTATTCTTAAATAGACCTTAGAAAAATGGGAAACACAAAAGACAAGGACAATGCAGTTCCAAAATTACAAAAGGATAGACAATGATAATGAAACGGCATTTTAATCAATAAATGTAATACATTAAAGTAATGAGAAGAATACAGAATACATCTTTTTGTGAAATTACAAGATCATAGATAAAAGTAACTGCTGCCTCTAACAGTTTGCTGGAGATTTGTGACTTCAAACATCTGTCACTAAGGAAAAAAAGCATTTAATAGTAAAAACAATAATAACAGAAATATAATGGACATACCCAAACTGCTACAAATAGGCTCACTTAAAGATTTCTAAACATACCTACAATATGTACTCATCAAGGAAGACTTGCCAGTTCAATGCTGTTAATAGTCACAAATACTCTAACAGAATAACTTTAAAAAGGAGGTAATTAATGGAGTTGTCATTCTTTACTGTTTCATCAACATCTGGTCCATCTGCAAGGACCAGAAAAAGTCAAATAATGTGAGCACAACCGTGCAACGAGGATCTAATTGAAAAGCAAGGCCATACATCACAGAAAAGATGACGTGATAGTTACAGAATGAGGAGCTGTACTCTCCTAAGTTGTGTCATCCTTGTCCACAGCGCCAGCGCTGCTCTGAAACACTGTGTGCCATGAGGAGGAAGGGGCTGCTGAGCCTCATACCCTTCTTCACACACAAGAAATGAATTTTGCTTGAAAAACTATCTTGAAGTGACTGACACTTTGGCTCTATTTTGCATCATATTTAATTTAAGGTCAGCTGTGAAAATGATGGGTGAGCGAGGTTAAATGCCAATTCCCTCTTTCATAGATTTCACACAGGCAGATTCGGTGGGGGGTTGGGTATTAATTCACAGAACCAGTCTGCTGTACATGCTCGGCGTTCTGCAAAGGCTCTTTTGCTCGGCACAAGAATAACTGCGTTTGAGCCGCTGAGAAACGACCTCGGCTATGAACATTAAATCAGTTGCGTGCATTGCGCTGTGGTCTGACCACACCGCACACCGCCACACTGCGATGAGTCACACGGCGCTCCAGCACCGCGGCTTTGCGTGTCCGCACCCCAACTACGGAGGCAAATCCTGCCCAGAGAAACCTCCCTGCGCTCCCAGGCCTGCGGGGCCCGCCCGGCCCGCTGCGGGCAGCGCTCCTTCCTTCCTCCCTTCCTTCCCCGGCCGGGCCCGCACACAGATCCGCACACAGGCCCTGGTAGCTGCCCCGCACACAGACACTGGACACAGGCCCGGGAGCTACCCCGCACACAGACCAGCGGAGCTGCGCCGGGAGCGGCCCCGCACACGGACACGGCACACAGGGCCCAGGAGCTGTTCCGGGAGCTATCCGGCTCACAGAGCCCGCACACAAACTCCGGGAGCTGCCCGCACAAAGGCCCCCGGAGCGGCCCCGGTGCGGTCCCCACGGCGCCGGCGGAACGGCGGGGCCGAGCGGCTCCTCCCTCGCCGCTCGCTTGCCCACCCCANGTCCTTCCCCGCCAGCCCCTTCCTCCCGCTCCCCAGAGCCTTTTCCTCTCCCCCTGTCTCCTCCCTCCCTACCCCCAGTAAGGTAACTCCCAGGAAATATGCAAACCTGTTAATTTTTACCTTCTTTGGCTTTTTTCCTCCTGGCCAGCGTGCCGCCGAGCTTGCCCAGGAAGGAGTCATCCTTCTTTCTGGAGGGGGGAGATTTCGGGGTGGGGGATTTAGGGGAAGAAGGGGACTTCTGCGGGGAGGTTGCCATGCTGGGCCAGTCGCCGCCGGCACTGCGGGACGGAGCAGACGGCTCCGAGGCCCCGGTGCCGTGGGAGGCTGGTCCCGGCTTTGAACGGAAGCGGAATTATTTCAAGCATTTGAGGCAGCTCCTGCTCCACTCTCCCGGCTTTCCCGCTCCTTCCCTCCCTCCTCCCTCCTCCCTCCCGCCGGGGACGGCCCGCTCCCCTCGCACGGCTCTGTGGCCGCGGGCGGTGCGGGGGCCGCGCTCCGCTCCCGGCCGGGGCACAGGCAGCGCCCGGCCCGAGGGGCCCGGCCGGACCCGGGGGACCCTGCCCCATCCTCCGCCCTTGCAGTTGAGCCAGGCACACCTGGGGCTGGGGGGTGAGCGACCCAGGGTAGGTGACCGCGCAGGAGGGTGCCAGGTAACGTGCATGCCGAAAGGTGAAGGTAGATGTGGACACAGTATCGGGGCTCACACCGTTCAGTTCATCCTCAACTGCCCCAAGGTGAAGGGTAGGAGGGTCACGGCTGCCAAGCAGATGTGTCTACGTCCTGCATTTCTGTTTCCTACCTTCTGCGCAGCACCGATAGAAAAACAGAATCGTGGTCCGGGTTGGAAGGGGTCTTAAAGATAATCTGGTTTCCAACACACTGCCACGGGCAGGGACACGTTCAATTAGACTTGATTTTTCAAAGCCCCATTTAACCTGGCCTTGAACACTTCCAGGAATGGAGTGTCCACAGCTTCTCTGGAGAGCTTGTTCCAGAGCCTCACCACCCTCCCAAGAAAGAGTTTCTTCCTAATATCTTGTCTAAACCTACACTTCCTCAACTTAAGGCTATTTCCCCTTCTTCTGTCACCATGTGCCCTTGCAAGAAGTCCCTCTCCAGCTGTCTTGTAACTCCCCTTTAGGTACTAGAAGCCTGCTAGGTCTTCCTGGAGTATTCTGCAAGCTGAACAACCCCAACTTTCTCAGCCTGTATTCATGGGAGAAGTGCTCCAGCCCTCTGAACACCCTGGCAGCCTCCTCTGGACTTGCTCCATCAAGTTCATCTTGCTTGTGTTGGAGGCCCAGATCTGGAAACACAAAAGAACTCGCAAAGTAATAAAGTGTCACTAAATAGTTTCCTGCAAGTTAAAGTTCAAGCTTATTATGTACATTTCAGTCTGGATAACATTTTGCAACGCTCTTCTGCCTGCAGTTTTCAGCTGTGCCTGTGGTGAGAAGCAGCGGGCACCATCATATCCGCTTCTGCAAAACAAAACAATTGTTGTAGTCAGACCAGTATAAAAAGTCTGTGGAAGAAAAGGTGACTTGACACAATAGATTGCCTATACCAACCCTGCTTTGATTTGCAGATGAGCAGCTTAAGGGAGAGGTATGTTTAAAACATAATTTGCTGTGACTGGTTCAGGAGGCATCCAGGACTGGAACAGCATTAATGTCATCTGGATACACTACTTTCACTTACCACTTAATCACTTGATTAACAATTCAGGCAAAAAGCCACACACACTTCATGCAAATATCTAGCTATCCATTAGGCATAATAAGTGAAATGAAATTACCATGAGGATATTTCTAAATCAGCTAATAATTGTTGTGTTTTTACAAGCTGGTAACATTGGTTAGCTGATGAGAGGTAGACATCAATGCCTATTTGTTGTATGCAGTTAGCATGTACCCTGGAGAAAAGCTCTATTCATCCATCCTGCCATCAGTTAAAAGCAGGAATGAGCCCAAGCCTCAGCACAATCCTTTCCTTACGTTTGCTCTCTGCTTCTTAGCACCAGTTATGTCTTGGGCCTCTTGTCTTTGAATTTCAGCCTGAATTTCACACATTATTCTCTTTTTACTGCTAACACAGTGTATGTATTAGGGGATGAACAGTTTTGAATCATTTTTAAGAACATAATAAAAGTTTCAAAAGGAGAAATACACACAACAAACGCATTTTAAAATATGCCTGTAAATCTGTGGCATTTACAAACAGAGCAGTGACCCAGCTGAATCTCCATTGGGAGCCAAATGACTATACATGGATGTCAATACAGGATTTTGTGGGCACAGCAGAAAAGAGAACATTTTGGCAAGCACGAGTGTGCTTGCCTTTGTACCCCTATGTTTGTGGTAAAAACAGAAGGAACAAGCCAGATACCTCACAAAGAGCAACAGGTACTGGGCTGTGCAGTACAGGGTAGGCAGAACTCAAAATTCATTTGCCAAGTCCCTCACAAAACTGTTGAAAAGTCCAAGAATCTTTCCTATTTCTCAACACTCGCTATATGTAAATTAATGATAAATACAGTATTACTTACTTAAAAGCCTTGTGAACTAGGAGAGTTTGACATCACAAGGGGGAAAAAGATTAAATGAAACAATGCATTTAAGATTAACTTTATCAGATCTGGAAACTCAAATACTGTGTGCTTTAAGCAATGATGATAAAGCAACAGCCAGACCCTAAGTTTACAGTTTTGATTTTGGGATTTCTTTCAGGATTTATGTGCAGTTCATTGTGTGCAACATTACTGCAGTATTTTTCCAGTTGTGCTGTTTCTCTTTGAGAATACTTACAACTATTTTCCCCCTGTATCTTAAATTTAAAATTACATGTGCTATTTTTTTCCTTTTTATTCAGGCATATATATGAACATACAGCCTTAAATTAATACTGCATTAATCACAAAAGGCTTTCTAGGTATACACAAGGTTTAAGTTATGGCAGTTATGGGAATGGAGTTTGCTCTGCTCTATATTTGACAATGGAATACTTCCAGGATCATGCTCCACGATCCCAGCACAGGACACAGCAGCCAGCAGGCTGCTGTTCAGACTGGCCCTGCTGCACCTGGCATAAAGAAATGTGGAACAGACCATGAGAGCTCTCACCACGCTCCCTGTCAGCACCTTATTCAGACAGATGAGCCAAACATTACATCAAATTAATTGTATCCTGCTCACATATGTACTTTTGCCAGGCAATAAAAGATGGCTAAGTCCCCTCCCCTCCACCCTTCAAATAATTCTTATTCACCTGCGTATCTGTACATGCACAGCTGGTTTTTATTTCTTTTAATATGAACCTCTGAATGCTCAGGAGCAGAGTTTTACTTTCCCAATGAAACACAAGAGGCAAGGTATGTAATATCCCAACCACGGGCTAGGCTAGCAGAAAGAGCAGCCAAGCTGGTTAAGACTGTGCAATAAATCATTCACTTGCCTTAGAGTATTCCCCTAACATTTTTCTCGTAGGTGTAGCTCTGCTCCAGCCTTTTGACCATTTGGTCATTTAAAGAACGGAAGTGGAATTTTTTAAAAGTGATTTATCAACTTGGTGCTACTGCTGTGCTTGCCTACAGGAACACCCTTTGCTGACTTCAGGAAGAGGAGAACTAGAGCAAAGCCTACACATTTTATTTTCCTAAGCACTTGCAGTCGGCCTCGTGCTGGCCTGACAGCTCTGTGTGGTGAATTGCTGAACGTGCCCAGCCTCCCTGAGTAATAGTTAACAGCACAGTAAAGGAGCCTGCTGAGCAGAGAAGGTGTTTCCACACCATCTCCATGTGGCTGCATTAGAACAGCAGAAAGCATTGTATCAGGGATAAAAGGGCTCCAAATTTTCATTGCCAGCATCACCTAAAACTCATGCTCGAGGAGAAATTTCTTTCCAGCTCACTAAGTCAATCTTTGGTCATATTCATATGCTGGAATTTAAAGCACAGCTATGCTTGCTGTTCTAACTTCCTTGGTACAAAAATATTCTGTTTAAATAATATAAAAAATAACATAGCTTTATAAAAGCAACAGAATATTTCCAAACAGATTCACAAAACATATGATGAATTTTTGTTGTATATCAAGGAGCAAAATAGGTAGACTAAGATGTGATGAGGAAAAATGTACATGAAAGACAAAAGACAGTATGTTGTATACAGCCACAGAAATTAACAATTCTAAATCTTCAAAGGCAAGAAAGTGGAATTAAAATTTTTTGGTAAAATAGGAGTGTCATCCTGGTATTCACTACTTCTGGTAACATGTTGTTACATCAATTAGTTATTTACAAAAACTGGGCCAAGTTTACTTGCATTTACAACTGTCATTCTTGACACAGTTTTTGGAAAAAAAAATCAGTTGTTTTTTTTTTTTTTTAATAAGCTTCAGTTGTACCCTTCATTTGAGCCTGTAGTTATGTGCAGATGTGTTACATCCAGCAAGCACAATACTGGCATGAAGGGCCATCGGGTCTTTTCACAGTTCATTAGAAGCAAAAGAAGAAACCACAGTTTTTTTCATAAATATCAGGCAAAGAGATCTGGGTGAAATCCATCATGAAGTATTTGCCAGGACTCAGACTCCTGAGATGTGGCTGCCATGAAAACTGAAGGAATAGTATTTGCAGGCTACCACAGCAAACAGACTGTGCTAAACAATGCCTAAAATGTACAATCCATGCAAAACCCAGCGGAGACAGCTCTAGATCTCAACAGAAATAAAGTTGTAAAAGATGCACAGAGTCTCCAATCTGCTATGCCACATCCTGTTACTTGCTCAAGCAAGGAAGAAAACAGTGTATCTTTCTGGAAAAGGACTACTAAATCAACTTGAAAATCTTAGTTAAAATCAGGCATGCATTGGACTACAAAGCAGAAGTTTCAAGGCACAAGACCTCTAAATTTGATTCCTGTGGTCAAACACACTAAAAATCAGTGAGGTGTCCCTTTACCTTGGAGGCAAATGGATTGGTCTTGATTCAAACAATGATTTACACAATTGTTTTTCCAAGATTTTTATAGAATCACAAAATTGTTTAAGTTTGAACACATCTTTAAGATCAAGTCCAGCCATTAGCCCGGTACTGCCAAATCCACCAGTACCATGTCCCTAAGCACCACGTGAGTTTCTTTAGACCTGTGATCTTTTGAAGAGGGGACGAGGAGGGTGTGTGCACACACTGTGATTAGAAGAGCCTCAGTAAATTTCTGTGGTGGCATTTCTACCCTGCTCCTGGGCCAGGAATGTCCACAAGATGGAAGGGAAAGGACATGACAGTAAAAGGAAAATCTCAGTTCAAAGATGCCAGAAATTACCTTGATCTCTGAAGAGAAGCAGCTGTCCTGTGAGGAGGAGAGACCTATCAATCAGTCCAGAGGCACTGAGCAGGGGACAATCATGCTGGCCCCAGTCTTGCTTATCCTCCTCTCTCCTCTGGGCAGCACGTTGTCCTGGTCAGGAAGACTCTCCCACTGCTAAAAAGCAACAAAATAAGATGACCTGATAAAGTTAGTGGCATTTGAAAATTGACAATTAATTGACAGTTAAGATTTTGATCACCATTCGATCAACACTTTTCCTTCGAGTCTTCAAGGAGCTGTTATAATCTGTGTATCAAGCCCAAGGAAACCAGCTGGTGAATCCCTGTGTAAGCATATGTGGAAGTTGTTGGTCTCCTGGGGTTTGTAATCTCTTCTGTTAAAGATGCCCTCCCAACCTCAGAGTGTTGTTATTTCTGAACTACAAAAGGAATCTGTGCATTGCAAGATCCTGTGATTTACTTACCAATACATGAGTTCAGAAGATGATTTAATTTCTTACCTATAGATCCGTCCTCATCGCACATTATTGTGCTGTACGTGTCAGTGGAGGGAAATTTCTATGGAAATGATTCAGGGACTTCAAAGAGTGAGACAGAACTTTATTCTTTCAAATACAAAATTTCTCGCAACCAGCACTCAGTAGACACACAGTACATTCCAGCACATCACATTATACCCCAAAATGACAGTGCCATGAAATTAAAAATGAACAAGTCTATTATAAATTAGTGAGCCAAGTTACAGAAAATATTGAGCAGCAAGAAAACTGATAACCAAACCAGAATTTAAATACATTTCTAGTACAAGCCAACCATATGAAATTGACCTTTGAACAGTGCACACAGCTTCTCCTTTTTTTAACCCCCTTCTCTACTCTCACAATACACAAAGAACTACTTTAAATGACTTAGGAGTTTATGATTTTCTAAATCACTTCCACGGTTTATTTTTGGATCTAATCTTGTGAGGTACTTAATATCAGGCAGCGCAGCAGTAGCCTGACTGGTTTTTCCACCCAAGAGCAGACAGTTTTGGGTGGAGCATGTGTAACAACCATAGTGCATCCAGAAAAGTGTTTCTTTAGTAAAGAACATTTTTGATGTCCATAAAGTTCTGATGCCCCTCAGCTTCTGTCGACTCTGATACTCTCAAGAACGCAAATCTTTGGAGCTAAAGGGAAAGCACCCTTTGGAGTTTGGTTATATAGCTGAACAGGTATCTGCTGTAAACTGAAATCTCAGGGCTTATTTGCAACAGCAACAGTATTGTGTATGAACTTTTTAATTGTAAGAGTGAGGTGAAAAAAACAATCTTTGATATAACTGGAGATTTCTGCAGAATTATCCTGTGCAAAGCTCTAAGAATTCTTCTTTCAAACTTTAAAAAAATACCTTGAAATCATTATGACTCTCACAGAAAACTATGACATTTCCTAGACTGTCTTTTTCTACAGGACTGCATGAGGCAGGACTTTGGACAGTGATAAAACCCAGAAATTTTTCTCCACAAAACTGGAAATACCAGCAGACCTCAACAGAGAAAATGAAAATATTTATTGCTGCTCTGCCCCTCCTACTTTGTGTCAGTCTTAAGTAATAGAGTTAGTGTAAAAAATCAATCACTGCAATCCATCTCAGTAAAAATGTCATCTGAAGATCAGGTATGCTTAGCCTATGAATAAGATGGGGAAAAAAAAGTCTGGTGGTTATTTTGGAACATATTTAAGGATTCTTCCTGTCTTTTCACTGTGATGAAAGACAAACTATATGTT
Organism: Bombycilla garrulus; assembly: GCA_013400315.1. Lineage (NCBI taxonomy): Eukaryota > Metazoa > Chordata > Aves > Passeriformes > Bombycillidae > Bombycilla > Bombycilla garrulus. The sequence continues at coordinate 490,897 of VXBU01005729.1, forward strand.
AAAGTCCTGAATGCAGTGTTTTAAGGGTATTCTTTCAAGTTATGGTCACTGAGAACATTGTTTAAAATCTTAATTCATCTTTTACTGCTAATTATTTACCAAATCTATAAAGCTGTGTACTCTACAATGCACAGCTTTGCTGTACACAGCTGTTAGAGATACACATTTTTCAATCAAAACCAGAGACAACATCCAAATTGTAAAATGTAACCAGACACTCTTACCCTCTCTAAACAGTCTAATAAATAAATATAAATAAATATTGCAGAGCAATAGTATAAAGCTTACACCAACAGAGGTATATTATTTAACTGTGGACAACAGCAAAAACTTGCTTTTACTTTTAGAAAGGGTATTTGAAATTCTTTGCAATACAGGGAAAAAATCAAACAAACAAAAAAAACCCAACCCTGAAGATAACTCATAAATTATTGTGACAGAATAATTTGTGTCCGTTATTTTACCAGTACTCACCAAGAGGTTTTTCAGTTTAAAGCTTTTTTTACAGGAATGCTTCTATCTTTGGCTGTACCATAGGCAGATGCTGCAAATTAGCACCATTCACAAAATAATGAGAACATCAAATCTTCTCAGAGCATGAGGTAAAATGATATTAAAAAAAGAAACCAAAAAAACCTGTCTTTCAGTTTCCCCTTGTTTTTTCCAGTTTGAAAATCTAGTGCATCACACATACAGTTGGGAATACTACCAATCTTAAATTGCAGAATTATCTCAGATTTAAGAACTTACTTAAATTAGGAGAATTTCTGCACACTGTTTTGGCAATATCTACAAATACATGCACAAAAAAGATAGATGGTCCCTTTAAGCAAAATATGCATATATTCTCAAGCAGCAAGATAAATGTAATTTAAATACACTCACAATATTTTCTATCAAATGTTGATATTAAAAATTCAACATTTTTGCAGTCCTTTTATGGGATGATCTCAGGGAGATCTTTAACTGCTATACCGTATAATTTTTGATGTATTTTATGAAGAAATTGTAAAGTCTGTCATAGTAAAGTCTGCCCTATAAATATCAGTTGGGTCTGAATAACTATTTTTAAGTTATCTTTTATCTTATTTTAAAGACCTTGATCTCTGATATACAGAAACTTTTTTGAGTGTGTAACAGCTGTAAGGATAGTCACCCCTTTGATAATCCCTTACCATTTTATAAAATGCAGGGATTTAATATTGCTTAACTTCTTGTTCAAAAATACACAGTGCAATAAAACTTATAAATACCTGAAAAATTAATTTTTGACATTGCATTTACAGTAGTTTTAGTAAGTGCTTATATGTAGTCATTATTCAATCTACTCTTCCACCACCAGAAATAAAGACTAACCCTATTTTTATGAGATGCTTGTTTTCTGACTTTTCTACACTAGATCATGGCTCGGCTGTGCCAAAATATTAACAAAGCCACACAGAGATTCAGACAAACAGATGGAAAGTAAGGCTGTCTCAGAAATACTAAATGATGTCATCATGTTCCTCAGAAACTCTACTCTCAGCATTAAAATAAAATTCCAAGAGAATAATAGAGCTCTGATTTCCCTTTCACAGACCCTGTGCCCATCAGACAGGCAAATTCAGTCCAAATCTGTATCTCAGCGATCATTTGAGCTGACAGTGAAATGACTGTCTCTGATATAAACAAAAGAACGGCTTTAAAGCTTTTGATAGCAAACTGATGTTTTCTGATGTTAAATTTGAATTCCTTCATTTCCCAGAAGACTGTATCTCCATGACAGGGAATACTGCTGAAAGGATGTTTATTTGCATGTGGCTTTTTAAATCCTGCTCAGCTGATAACCTCTACATAATATAAGCCTTTCAAAGTGCTGGTCTTCTGCTCTTTCTCTCACTCTCTGCTCTTCTAAGGCACACACGAGTCTGTCCCTTTCTTCAACCACTTTCATCATCTCGGTAAAAATTTCATCCTCCTCGTTCAGATCCATCTCATCTTTAAGGCTGTCTAAAAGGTCACAAAAAAGAGCTTAAGAATCAGGTCACTGTTTGCATTTTAGCTGTTAGTGCACAGCTTGAATTAACATTATAGCCAATGAAAAATGTAGTCAATAGCAGTTAGTATCATTAAAGTTACAGCTCAGGGAAATTTTCTCCTGGATTTGGGCCATTTGAAATTGACCAGATCTGGCCTTGAAATTAGGCCAGATCTTTCAACACAATTTAGAGTGGAAAGGATAGGAAAAGCACTACTTAATTATAGAAGCAATTAAGTTGTAGTTTAAATTTATCTTATAAGGTAAAAGTCCCAACATGAAATGTAGTACCTGTAAGAAAATGGAAAGCATTTTTCAGAAAACGTACTGAAAACTGCCGTCACTTGCAATCCACATGCCTAGAACACAACAAGATATTTTGGGGTACTCAGTGCTATGGAACCGTTCTTCTCCCTGCATTGCTCCTCCCCATGCTCCATTTCAAACCCCAAGTCAAAGGACAAGCCCGAGCTGTAATCCCAAGTACCTCAAAGCAGTTCCAAAATACTGTGGTAACCAGCAATGCTGCATAAGAGCAGATAACCTCTTCTGTTTAGGTGACTGAAGAAGTTACTTTCCATTGCTGTCCCTCATCAGCTAGACATTGCTGCCTGGAGAGCACACAGTTAGTGCAATTGCACGGGCAGTGCTTGTGATCCAGTTCGGTGTGGAACTGGGCAGGTCAGCTCAGCTGTCTTCACCAAGAATCAGATGACAAGACCTCACATTTTGCTGGCTGAGCTTCACTCAGAGAGAGCACAGGAGCCTTACCCACCCTAGTTCTTTTTGGAGCAAACAGGGTTGGCATGGTCCATCCCTGTAGGCTGGAGCACACTGTCCCCTTTGACTTACCATCAATGGCCATTTTCTCTCTCAGCTTTTGTTCCAGCCTGCTTTGGTGGTCTTCCAATTTTAGCTCTTGGGCTCTGGGTGCAGCAAAAAGTATGTTAAAGAAGCAGGTTTTGCCAGTGAAGACATACATGTTAATACGATTTCAATGATGAGATTCTGTGTTCTGTCTGTCCGCTATTTTCTCCTCATGGGCTGCCAACGCTAAAAGGTTTGCCTGTGCCAGTATCTCCAGAGCAGCTCCAGCAGTACCACTGCACCTTTTACATTATGTATGGGGTTAAACTCGCCTAGACACAGCAATGCTTAAGGCTTTGAGCCATCTGTGCTTTGCTGGTGGCACCCACAGTGTCATTCTGCATAGGCTGAACCCACACATGAAGAGTCTCAGCAGGCCCTCTGCACAGGAGTAGGTCCTGAGGCAAAGGAATTGACACGTGAACACATCCAGACAACAACATTTTGTGTCCTGCAGTGCTAAAAGCAGTTCACTGTTGCCTTTGTAACTTACACAGTGTGAGAAGAAAGCATTGATACCACAGCAATGACAAGGATGACAAGGAGATGACAAGGAGAGGGGCAAAAAAGGCTCTGCCTTGGCAGCACCAGCACAGCTGAGGAGAAACTGGGCTGCCGTGGAGCTCAGGGCCAGGCTGAGTGATATGGAAATGATAAATGGCAATGAGCAGCCTGCACAGGTGGGAAACCCAGGGGTGAGTGAGGACTGCTGAGGTTCCCATTGCCTTCCCACATTGCCCATGAATAATGGAGAAAATGGCTGAGAGTCGCCTCTGCCTGTCTCAAGTGTGTTTGCAGGGAGGCAAGGTGAGGGAAGCTAAAGCAAACGTTGCTTCCATCAACCACAACAGTGGTATATGAGGTGGGGTTTATTTGCTTCTTGTGTTGGTGTATCTGCTTGTTTCATGGCTGCAGTGAATTTCTAGATCTTTTTTTCCTATGTTCAGTAAAAACGGATTAATTTGTCAGACTATTTTTCTTCTCAGGAGAAGGTGCCCTTTAGATGGTGTTCATTAGACCCACATTATGTGAATGCAAAGCATATCTATGCCACATTGGTTCAGAGTATCATAGAGAATTGTTTGAACCACTGCAAGAGGGAAGGATGAAGAGGTCTCAGCTGCAAATCTATGTTCAAAACAGTTTGTAGCTACTCTGGATTTCATTCCTCAGCTGTCTCAAATGCAGCACTCAGGAAGGTGTTCAGTATTGTGAGTTATGAGTATATTTTTTCTCTCACCCCTAACCATCTCTAATACTAATTGTCCTTACTTACATAATCAGGAGCTCAGACTCATAACGCATTAATTTATTCTTCTCCATGACCAGCTCAAACCATTCATGCAGCATCTGATTTTCATCCTTTGTGCCTGAATCTGTGTGAAATAGGAAACTTCAGTGTGCTTTATCAGATTTCTTTCCAATGCTTTTGCCTACTAAGTTTTCCTTCAATAGTCCTCCTGTGTAAGCCTACATGACTTCAAATGGAGGTGGTTTTGCTGTACACAACTTACCCCAGTAATGGCTAAGTACAACAGGTATAACATTTTTGTTTATTTTTGGTTGACAGTTGTGGCTTACTCAGCTAAAGATGGATTTTAAAACACTTTTGTCTAAAGTTTTTCCTTTCAAATAATCATGACTTTAATAGGCACTATTTCTGTCTCTTAGCTCTGCCTTTGATAAGATAGTGTCTCTGTTGAAACTGGGCTTCAGAGCTGACCTGTGTCTAAGTGGATATTCCATTAACACCATCAGCCTTCAGGATGATGCACACACTGGTAAGTAGCAACTTAATGCCTGCATCTAGTGGACATCAGATGCACCACCAAATCCTCTGCAAATTTCCTTTCACTTGTCAACTGGCCTCTACCTAAATCTGCATCTGCTCTGAATGACAAATCTATGATTACTAGGTCGTTTTATAACACTTTGGGCCAGGGCATCACTGATAGAATGCCTTTCTCCCAAAAAGCTTGACTCTGTCTTGCTGAAGAAAAGGGTGGATCTCTTTCATCAGGTAAAGACCTTTACTCTCCTAAAATATCATCTGTACAAAACTCTTTGGCAATGAAGAACCCCGGGTGTTTTAAAATGACAATTCAGAGCACATATGTATTTCTTTCCCTTGCCGTCTTTTTAACATCCTCATGACTTCACATTTTCCATTCATTTTTTCACAAAACAAAGCCATCTCACCTCCCTTTGAGGCAGAATTACAGTGATGGCACTGCCAATACACCTCCCATATCTGTTCTGCCATTCCTGCCCACTGCCACAAAATGAGGATCACTTGTAGGAAGCAAGTATCTTACACTACTCCAGGCTGAGACTACAATCCAAGTGACACACTGGCACCTTGAGAAGCAAAAAGCCAACAGCCAGCCTCTGCTCCTGCCCCAGCCCATTTGCACTCCCCACCACACATGGGAGCAGAGATAGCCAGATTTAGGATGAAGCAAAAGGAGTACTGCCAGCAGGCTGGGAAAGAAGCTCTGTCCTCCTCAGTCCTTACATCACAATGCTAGATAACCAAGAATAAAATCCCCACAAACCAGCCTGGCTGTTTTCTGTGGATGGAAGCTTATATGATTTCTCCTACTTTAAGAGGGACTGCACCTTTATTTTATATGACTACAAGACTGAAATTTAACACAAAAAGTCTCAGGTTAAAGCTCTAGAGACATCACTTACAAGAGTATCATTAAACTAAATTACCAAGGGGAGAGACAGCCAGAGTCCTGGGCAGTTCAGCAGTGTTTGTGATGCCTTTCTGTTGTCATTTTGAAATGTACTTTGATTTTTGCCCCAGGACTTACCCTCTTGTCTCTACAGCTTCAGCTGCCACTCACTCTAAGGTGAGAGCCAGGGTTTGACTCCACTCCAAAGCAGCAGTTTAAAGCCCAGCTCCTCGGGGCAGCAACTGTGAAGCCCTTTAGCCATCTTCCTCAGCTGAGGGGAATTGCTGGGTGTTTTGGATCACCAGCCCCTTTGCATGCCTTCACCAGACACCATCATCCCAGGGCATCCAGGTCAGCATTGGAGAAGTCCCCTGGGCCCCCACACCTAGAACAGGAGTCACACTGGCATGGGTGCAGGCCTGCAGTTTGTCTCCACGACTTGACCCCAACTGCAAATTACCATGAAGCAGGAGGATAAAACAGCGGGAGAAAGCAGAGCAATCTCTCTTTAATTCCTGCCTAATTCCATTAAAACTTGTCAGTAATGTATGTGTTCCTGTGGGATCTTCCAGGTCAGCAAGCAGTGGTAAGAAGCGTCTTTTCAGAGTGACTGCAGGAGTGGTCCTTGCTAGAACATGCCAGTTTCTCACCGATCCAATTCAGGGCTGCAACATTAGCATTTAGAGCCTTAGATCTTTGTATGCCACCATAAGAAATGGTGGCAACATCAAAATTTGATCTGTTTTACTGTCATAGTAAAAACACTAGTTTATATAGTTTGTAGTGAAAACACTGCAATTGCTGTTATGCATAAGTGCGGCACAGACACAAAAGGTTACTGTTCCGTTTTTGTTGTTTCCTTGTTTAGGCATAAATATTCCTTCTTTTAACCTTTCCTCTTTACACTTTAAAAGCTCTGTATCTCTAATAAAAGGCTGTGGAATGTAGGTTGATTTTGGTAAGCAAAAATAATGCACTTTGCTAAAAAACACTGAGTTTTGGAAAAATCCTCAGTGCAAGATGAAATAAAAGTAGCCCTTGTTTTGCCTCCTCCTCCATCCCACAGAATGCCCCTAAGTGTTCCCAGGGGCAGTCTTCCCTGAGCATTTCAAATGTTTGTTACTACCAGTGTTAATACTTATTTAAGTCTGATGGAGTGCTTGATGCCTTCCAAGGGCAGAACAAACCAAAGAAGCATTTTGGATAATGCAGTTTGACAGATCTTTTTACAGGTTAGAGGGAAAACAGTTTGTGAGTGTGTTTTGTGAGCCATGTAGGCTTTTCCCTACAGCATTGCTAAAGCAAACCTTTCCTCCTGGTTTACCTGAGTCTCCTCTAACTGAGATCCATTTGAAAGTCAGATATTCTTCTAATTACATCATAGGTATTTCTATTTTCATCACTTTTGAGGGAATTGTATTGGCTGTGAAGGAGTATTTACTGAACATTCCTCTCAAAACCTGAACCTTCTGTCCTCCAGACTGATGCTTCACTGGCCCTCCTTTCAGTCATCACAATTTACCAATTTGCACCTTTTTAGTTACAGTTATACTTCATATTCATTATTTCTACAGGCTTGCAATTGATTTCTTTTGACTCTGTTGAAAATTCTGAGACACTTCAGATATGATTTTTATGAAATCAAAAACTAGCTACAACATGTGCAGATATTTGTTCACCTTCCAAAGCATGGAGACATTTCTGAATGTTCTCTCAACGTAGTTTTCATCATTGTTCATGAATTGTTTAGTCAACTGAGCCCTTATGCTAATTTCAGTGGAAAATGTGCTTTGAGATTTTTATTTCTGTATTTTCTTGCAGGCAAAAGCTCTCCATAAACTTCACAAATGTCAGTGGAAAACAAAGCAACAGTACATCCGTGATTTATTATTTGGTATTTTGAAGCAGAATAAAGGAAATAACGAGCATGAAAAATTATTCATAGGATTGATACTATTTCTTTTCATTTTTGGGGGTGTTTTTTGGGGGGGTTCGTTTTGTTGTTTTTGTGTTTTGTTTTTTTTTTTCCTAATGCATGAATTGTTGTCAGTACAATTAGAAGATCATCAAAACCTCATTTTGCTCATCAGTCTTCATGGCAGTTGCTTGCACCCACGCATGTTCTCTTCTAATTCAGTTGAGGAGCTAATGAATAACTCCCCCTTACAAAGAGGCCATTCATCCCAGGCGCACAGAATTATTAGAGCAGAGTTGCGTAAATGTCACTGAAGACTGGTGTTTGCAGGCCTGCCTCTAAATTTGGTTATTCACAACCTTTGCAGCTCAATATTATTGCTGAACTGTGATCGCTTTCTAATTACCTTAATAATACCTATTAAATCACTTGAATTGCATGAGCGCAGACCTGCTTAAATACAACTTAACCTAATAAACACTGGTCATTCATTAAGCAATAATGTTCATTATTTTTAGGAAGCTTGAACAGAATATTAAACTCACTGATTCCTGCATCATTACACATACATTATTATGAGCAACAAAGCAATCACATTTTGTCTGAGAAACTCATGGCCTCGTGCTTTTGCACAGGAGAGTTATTGAGAGGCAGTAACATCCTACCTTTCAGTATCTGCCCTATTTGTAACTGGCCACCTACACACAAACAACAGGGAGAAAAAAGCAGTACTTTCACCTTAATGAGGGCAATCCAATTACCAGGAATGGTAAGAGAATGAGAAGCATCGATCTCTTGGCAAACAGCCTTCTTTAGGAAATGCGATTGTCAAAACAGCAACAACAAGAAGTGGCTCTGGGCCATTTTTCCTGGTATTCGGTGTCTATCCCAAGAGCTAGAAGCTTCTTGTCCCTCTATATTTTTAAGGTTTCCAAATACAACCACCTTTATACAAATCAGAAGAAAACAGCTAACTCTCCAAATTCTCACAGCCTTTTTAGCAGACTTTCTCACAGGTGGTAAGGGGGGTGCTGTTTGATAAAGGGTTATGATTTTATTTAAGAAAAATAGACGGTAAATTTTTAAACATAATTTGACATAGACTGACACAACCAATTCTAGGAAATTAGTTAATAAATATAAAGGGTTGGACGAATGCTCTCTCTCTGGACTGATTAGTGCAGTGTCAGAACAGGGTTGAGAGCTGCTATGAAATATGGCATTAAAAAGGCCAGCATGGAGGGTTTGGACTGGATTGCCTGGTTAAGACAATAACAAGATCAGGTGCCAAAACATATCTAGGTTTTCCGTGTTGTGCAATTGCCTGTCAGGAAAACACAAGGCTCAGTTTTCTAAAGTGGAGGTAAATAAAGACACATTTGCATTCTGGCTGTCAGTCCCCTCAGCACAGACCCACAGCCCCCTCTGAAGTCCCTTATGAGCATGGTTCACACTCCCAACCCCGTTCTGAGCTTGGCAGGAGCCCCTGGGGGTCCTGCCCCTCTGCTCCACCCAGTGTGTGCTGGGGAGCAGTGCCAAGGCTGGGCCAGGGACAGAATCCCACAATCCTGGTGCTTGGGAGTGTTGGCTCAGGTGAGGGGAAACCTTTCCTCTGGTGGGGCCAGGATGACACCCTTGTCATCTTCTGCGCACTGGGAGAAAAGCTGTACTCCTGGGGTCTGTGTGTGTGCCTGCAGGCTGCTGTTGCTATAGCATGGCCACTGGCTCTAATCACATTAATGGCATTTCACACTCCAAGAAAGTCATTAAGGACTCTGTTACTAGGCACAGGCTGCTGCTGGCTTGGTAACTGAGATACAGCTCCTGGAAACCTCACTGGTTCCCTCCACAAATGAAATTCAGCTCAGGANTTGGGGGAAATGTAAATTCAGGTTCAATAGTATTGTCAATAACTGCAAATCTGTGATAACCAACAGAAAATTTAAAGCATGCAATGTAAAAGTGATTGAGCTAACAGAGAGTTTGAAAAAAAGGTTTATCAATCATTTTTGTCCTGACAGTTATTGTTCCTTTTCAGATTTTGCACCAAACTATTTCCATGACAACCATTAAAACCCTGTGCTTTGGAACAAGTTAAAAATCCCACCACTACTAAACATGCAAACTCTGCTTTGTGTACCTGCTTCTCCTCTTAGTTCTCTCTCCAGTTCGACACCAAAAATCTCCAGAGCTCTTTGTCTTTCCTCCAGTTCTTCTAGCTGGCGCTGGACAGCCTGCAAAAATGTAAAAGCTACAGACACAGCTTCAAAATCCAGAGACAAAAGATGGTCTCAGTGCACAGAGAAACTGCTTTGAAAGTTCTCAGAAGAGTCGTGGCTCTTGCCAATTCACTGAGCATACCAGGCACCTAAGCAATTTAAATATGCCACTAGGTGTCTATCACAATTATATGAGTATCACAGGCACCAAAAGAACCTCAGTTTTTTTCTGAGTTTTAGCTCTCCCATTGTAAAACAAAGAGACCATAACATTTCTGTGTCTCATAATGTGTAAAAAGTCAATACTTTCATATTCAGAGACCTATATTCTGAGATATTACATTAGTAAAGCTCATATAAATAGGGAAGGTTTACAGCTGGAAAGCTCTGCTGGTTATTTTATTATCCATGGGATTTTGTTTGGTTTGCCTTCATATTTCACCAGCTTTTGACCCAGAAAGAAAAGGGTCTAATAGCTAAGATGTGACAATTCAGTGGCACTTCAGGAAGGATTTCTACATCCATTGTCCATTCCCTTTGAAATAAGATTTTTAGAGGTGTGGTGGGGATAAAAAGCATGGAACACCTTAAAAAGTTGAAATGTCAAAGACAGATGCTTAGGAGTTCCTATACTGGCTGTGTTAGGGCATTCCAAGCCAAGCCCTCAGCAACAGCCTGACAAATACAAAAGATCATTCAAAAAGTTTGGACTTGATGGTCTCCACAAAGCATTAAAATAAGAGTAGTCACATGTGCACTTAATGTTCCCTTGAGGTAATTCATAATTCTCAGATAAAAAGTAAAAAAACATAGCCTCTCCTCCTTTGTATTAAGTAGGATACATCTGAGATCAAATTGTGCACAAGTGCATTTACAAATCTTAACTGTAATTGGAAATAATGATACATCAATAAGTCCAGAGCTTTCCTAGTGTTTTCTGAAGAGCAGGGCCTGTATAAAATGAAGTGACTTTCCATCATTAAGGAAAAAAATTATTCACTTTTATTGTTGTGGCAGGGAGAGAACAAAAGCCATCACTGTATTTATGTATCCTCCTCTAATGCACAGAGGTAATGGCTGAGTTACATACATTCTGTGGGGTTGATGTCATTTCTCATTCCTATCTTTTTCCCTCTTCAGTTCCCTTCTCTTACTGCCAGTGACTAGTACCTCTTGTTCTTCATGCACATTTCTAAAATTGTGATGGTAATTATGATGATCTCCAGGGACTGGCTGGGATCCATCCCCCCCGAGAAATGCAGGGCTCTGCCACAGGCACCTTCCTGCTGCTGAGGGCTGGGGGGATTTCAGCACAGAGGGAGCCACACTGGGGAGTGAGGGGAAGTGCAGAGCCCATTTTGGGTACCCCCATCCTCACTCTTGGGAGACAAAGGGGATATCTGCAAGCTACATTTTCACCTGTGCTTTGTGAAGTCTCTTCAGCTCCTCTTGTTTAATCAACTGCTTTGTCTCCTTTTCCAGTTTCCTTTTCTTTCTGAGAGCCCTTTTTGACTATAAAAGACAGAGAGAAAGAAAAAGGCAATCAAAGCGTAAATGTGCCATTGCAGCTTTTCTCAAAGCTCGCCCAGAATCACGGCCCCATTGAAGTTTGGGACTGACCCCTAGGGCCAGTCTGACCCCATCCCCGGCCCAGAGCAGGATGAGCTGCTGCAGGCTGCTCAGGGCAAAGGGAAACATCCACATGGGAACATTTACATGCATTTGCTATGCTGCCTTTAAAGCATTACAAGCTCCTACAGCAACCTTAAGTGAGTGTCAATAAAACGTTTCCAAATTACAAGGCTGACTGTACACAACATCCCACCACATGGCCATACACAGGCTGGGGAAAGCACCAGTTTAAGGAAATTCAACCCATTCCCCTTGCAATAGTTATCAGGTGGTAAATTCACATCATGGGACACTACCTGAAGCTCTATGAAACCTTCCCTAATGCCATTTCTCTACTGCATTACAGAGATTTTTGCCTTTCCCCAGGGCACTTGCTGCTGCTGTTGGGAGATCAGGACACCACATGCTGCAGAGGTGGGCAAGGGATCCCCTGCCACTGCTCCATCTTGCCTTGCTGTCCTGAAATGCTTCAAGGCTGTGGTGCTCCTATTTTTGAGGAGGCACGATATTGAGTACCATAGACCAGACAATTAAAAAAAAAAATAACCAGCCAGGAAGTCACTAAGATTTTTCCCACTGAGTTTTGCCAGAGACAAATAGTGGCACTGGCAAAATAGCAGCCAGAACTGGCATGAAAATGGACGGTAGGAGGCAGCTGAAAGAATCACACTGAGTGCTGAATGTGCATCAAAACTGAATCACTGCTAATGCCCATGTGCAACAGCTGATCCTTCCCATTTCTGGCAGCTTCCCTGGAGCTCTGCCTTCTCCCTGCCTGGTCCTGCCCTCCCTGGGACTGCCTGAACTACTGAGGGTTGCTTCTATCCAGTTTGCTTTCATTTCTCCCTTCTTCTCTCTATTTTATTTATATCTTTTTTGAGTCACCATAACATTATTGTAATACAGAATGTCTTTCCTGTAACAGGAAAGGTGAATGGAGAATCCTGCCATCTCAGCACATCCTGACACAGAACCACTGGGGACAAGTGCTGCCACACGTTGCTGTGTTTTTGTTCCTCTGTTTCCATTCAAAGTCCCACTTGGCTTTCATATTTTTCAGTGTTTTTCAGTACTTTGTTTTCCTTCCTCTTCCCCCACCCCCAAAGGCAGCAAATCAAAGGGCCACCTCATACTATTAATTACATTTAGTGATATTGTGCACGGGAAAGAGATGAGCACATTTCTGACAAGGTATTCAGACAATAGAAGCTGTGTTTCCTCACATCAGAGCTGGGTGTGGAGGGATCAGGGTGTTGCAGCCCCCCACTCCTGCAGTTAGCCCTTTCAGGGTACAGAGCCTGCCTGTGGCTTTATCCTCATCAGCACAGATGTGTGAGCCACAAACAGAGTCTTTTCCAGGCAACCTGCCTGCAGCACTTCTCAAATGAATCTGTATTCCCTCAAAGGAAATCTGCATCTGTTTGGTTCATTTTCTTCAATAGTTTGCTTGTTGGGCTACATATTAAGGCCACTTAACAATCAGCTTCAAAGTGGTTTCAGTGAAACATGTCTGTTTGTCAAATTAAGACCTCCCCTGTCAGCACTGGTATAACCTGGGGGAATTAAAGATCCAAAGAGGTAAAAGAAATGTTGATGTTAATCTGTCCTAATGTATTTTCTCTCTGTGACATGCAACTTCCAACGTTCCGATCCCCACTTGGAGGAAGTACTACGTGTTTTAAATCAAAATCATATGATGGATTTTAAATACAGCACAGCTAAGGAAATACCCTTCTGTTTCCAACTCAAGATTACCTTGTGCGTTAATGAAGGCTTGGATTCCAATTCCTCATCGGAGGATGAAGTAGAAAAGTCAGTAGCTTGTTTTCTGACAGATAGATGTTCATATCCTAAAACACAATAACAAATGGTCAGTGAAGCAAAAAATACTGTTTTTTAACTTAAACAGACACTTTGCACCTGTCCTGAGTTCTAATCAGCAGCACCTAGAGCAATTTGGACATTCAGCTGACAGCACTAATTAAATTTTTGATCCCTGTCAAAAACTGTCTGGCTATATATTATTTTTTTTCTAGGTACTACAAACAAATAAATTAATTCCTTGAGCACCCTGCATGTAGCACACTGTCCTGAACGCACTCAACATTCATTAAAATGTATATCTGAAGTTAGCCATATTACCCAAATGATTGTATAAGGCTCACTATACAGTGTAATTGAATGCACAAAGTCTGAGCCAGCTCTTAAACAAATTACCCTTATGTGGCTTGTAGCATCTGGCACCCATTTTTACTACATGACATCTGCTCAGTGTAAAATAGTTGGCGTCAGAATGTCTGGTCATATAAAAAAATCACAAATGTAATCAGAAGCAAATGGACTAAGAGAACAGGGCTTTATCACACAGCCTCATGCAACATAAATATTTCATTAATTATGTCTAAACAAACGTCACTTATTTTTCTGCTTCAGGAATATTATCACATCATTGGGCTGTTGATTAAAATGCCATAAGAAGTCAGGAAAATCCATACATCAAAACAATACTCTCCCATAAGGAAAACTCAAAGTCTGCCTTTGGAAGAAGCATGCTTCAGAATTATAAATTAAATTACATTTAATTGCAGCAATTTTATCATGCCTGTTTTTCCAGCATCTTGTTTCAACTGGGTGTAAATATTTGAATTTCTTCTTAATTTGTCTAATGCATAGCTTCATTCTCTTCATTTCAGAAAATAAAACTGCTTTTGGAACATCTGTCTCTATGCTTCAACCTGCTGCAGGGTTAATGATTAACAGCTGGGCATCTTGGAAATGTACATTATTTAAAGCTAACATGTTAGTTTTTCTTTGTATGTACAAGGCAACAGTTGGCTTTCTAGGTGTACTCAAATTAAAATCACCTCCCTTTCTCCCAGTGTAGATGTTTCTTCTTTGCCTTGCTCTGGGTCCCAGGGCTGAAATAGAACTTTTGCCTCCAGCCCTAATTTAAATTGAGGATCCATGAAATGTGTTCATCCCAGACAGTAAAGCAATAAAAGAAAATCCAAGCAATTTGAGGCAGAAATTCTGATTTTATTTTTTTTCCCCAGAAATCTCAGTTTTAGAAGCACCCCGTCTTTGTGCTCAGTGAAGCTGTAAACTCAGAGGGCTCAGTGGAGCAGACTCGGGTCCTGCCATCCTTTTTGGGGTGCAGGGCAAACATTGGGTAGGGATGTACAGTAGCCCTCCAGGTGGGTCTCCAGCCTCAGAGGTGACTGCTCCAGACCTGCCTGTGGTGGGTTCAGTGCTGGCCAAATACCCATATACCCTCTAGAATTATTTACTCTTTTCCTACTGTGAAATAGGATTAGGAGGAAGGCAAAGCAGGCTCAAAACTTTAAAAGGGTATAAAGAAAACCTTATTAACAGGACTAAAAGAAAGAATAATAAGAATCAACAAAAAACCTTTAGAACACTTCTTCCCCCTGCAACCTTTTTCTTTCCCACTGACAATGTACAGAGACGAATTTGGTATTCTCAGTCAGTTTACCACTCTTAAAATAATCTTCCATCAGTTCTTTTAGGGAGAGGAGTCTCTCTTGCCATGGCCACAGAGACTTCTCCACAAGAAAGAGCTCTCTTGTGGCTTCTCGTGGCAGGCACACCTGCCCAAGCTGCCAGCCCACAGCTCCCAGTCTCGCAGAGCCTGGAAAAGGGACACAGCTCCTGCCTGAGATCCGCCTGAGGCTGGTGGCTCTGCGTGCTGGTGTCACAGCACTGCCAGACTGCCCATCCAGCTGCACTCCACCTGTCCTCAGCAGGGACAGCCAGGCACAGCCCTTCCCACGTGTGAGGAGCATCAGCCACTGCATCATCTAATGCCGAAACTCTGCCATCTTGCTTTTCCCTGTGCATCAGAAGTTTGCAGTCGCTACCCCACGGTCAGGCCACCAGGGAAATCAAATTCCACAATATGCAAAGAGCAAACCCTGCAGCCCAGCAGCGCTGGGAACAAGAGCACTCATACGCTCTCTTTCTTCTCTCAGCTGCGCTGGGAACAAGCCAGCGCTCCCCCTGTCCTCTCCTTCGGGTGGTATCAATAATTTAGGAAGCCTTAGAAGGTCTGGAGGAGAAGCAGCCTGCTCCAACAGAGTAAGACAAACAAACAACAAAAAAAACCAAACCAAAACCCAAAAAAACTTCAAACCAAACAGGGTGGGATAGGCCAACAGCTGTGAGAATTTGAACAAAACAAACACAAAAGCATTCAAACTTATGAACTTTTACTGAGTCATTAAAATCTGAGATTTGGAACTGCTGTACTAAAGTTAGATGACACTTTGCCTCCAAATATGCCAGGCCTTAAAGCTCACTCTGCTACAGAACTGATCTCAAAAATGTAGGTTCTTTTCTAAATATTAACTCAAGTCTTCTAGACTAGTACTTTGCAGGTATCTCATTCCTTCAGACTGGGAATTATTTATTACATATTTCTTATTTCCTGAGTACTCTAGCATCTCCCAATTTTCAAATTACCATATGTTATACTAGAACTTTCCCTCCCCATAGGACAAGACCTCAGATGGAAGTGCAGTGCTTCTGAGAGCTTCTCCCTTAACACGAACATCCAAGGTACTCATTTTCCCTGAAACCTGAGCTCCTCTGACAAACGAGGGAGATGTCACGTGAAGAGGCTGATAGGGTGATCCCTTGTGTCAGATGTGGAAAACCCCTTGTGTCACTACTGATTGTCCTGGAGATTTCTAGGGAAACCCACCCCTGGTGTCAGCCTGCCTGTAACAGCTCACTTCCCTTTCATTTCTGGGGTGTTTTTGTGTCATGGTAGTGACTGCAGTCTAAATACACAGAATGTCTTGGAGCAGGAGCTGTTTTGACAATATAATGCTGTATTAATCTGCTGGCTTCCTCCCTAACCATCTAAGATGGCATGTTTTTGTGAAGTCATGGGAGTTAATCACGACTACTGTAAGAACTTCAGTGTTTTACAAAAGAGAGATATAAAGTAACACATATCTCCTGGGGCACTGGTGTCCAAAACCAGAAGGAAGCTGGTAGGAAATGGAAAGAATGGCCACTAGAAATCCAATAGAATGATGAGTAGAGAGGACTTGGCTATTTGGTTTCATATCTCTGCTTCTCCACAGATTTCTCATGTGGTCTTATGCATGTAAATAATCTAGTGCCTCAGTTCCCCTCCTAAAATACACAATCAGTGTGAGAGCAGTGTCCTCACTGAGCAGAACACCGCAAACACACAGCCTTTCTGGGGCACAACAATGCAGTAATGGGAACCTGAGACATCTGCGAGCAATCTGTGCACCCAGTCTGAGGGTGCACAAAATCAGCAAAGTGAGTTCACAGCACGTGAAATTTTCTCATCAGCTGAACTGGTTATCCTGCTTAAAGTATCAGTAATTAACATGGCATCACCTTGGCATATTTTTTTAATTTTAAGGGGGCAAGTAGGTTTAGGAGAGACAAACTAGCCATCCGACTAAATAATTTTATTGACCAGTTTTTTGGGGGGAGTTTTACCACAGGCTGGAACACAAAGGAAGCGTCAGAGGACAAAAGCCTTAAAGGTATTTGTGCAGTAAATCAAAAACCTGGAATAGCACTTAGGAAGTCCAGCGTGGTTATTTGTGGACAGTTGCATATTCTACAGACAAACTTTGGGTTTTTTTTATTTTTTTTAAAGCAGTCTCTCACTGTAAAGTTTGCATGAACTTCCATTAATTCAGTGAGCTCTGTCTAGGTCTCACACAAGTTGTCTGTGCATCTGGATTTCTGCATAGCCCCAAATTTCCAGGTGGCTCTGAGGACCAGCTCTTATGAAACAGAGGGGAAGTGTTAGGCAGAAAGCCTTAAAATCAGGCTGGACATCAGAAATTGGAATGACCTGTATGGAAGGAGTAGGTTTGAATCACAAGCAATCTGCTGCTAAGAGTCTTCATTTTTGTGAAGATTGTTCCTTTGTGCTCAGCTTCAGCTGGGGGCTGAGCACATGGCAGGAAGGGATGGGAGGACAGAACATATTAAATATCAGAAGTGGTTTCTAAGTATTTGGTTACTCCCCAGGGGATTTCTCTGCCATGAGGTGGCCCAGGCTCATCTCAAGCCCATGGACTTTTATCACCCAGGTCATTCTCTGGATCCACAAGCCACTGGGGGAGAAAACACCAGTGCAATGCAATACCAACCATACCTGCACAGAGCAAGTGTGACCCCAAACAGGATAGGAAAGCCCTACTGCAAAGAGCCAAGAGGAGTATTAGCAGGAGTCTCGTTAAATCGGTTTCTGCAAAGTGCTGGGAGTATATTTTTTTCCTCAAAGACATCTCCTGAAATTTGTGTTAAATGTCAAGAGAGGAAAATAGTAACAAGAAGTGTGGGCTAAAGCTTGTCATCACTTCATGACCAAAGTTTGCCAAGCCTGGGCCTCTGACAAGTGCCTGTATGAGACAGAAATGCCATTTTTGAGAGCCTAGCAGGACTCAGCTCTTTACTAGTTTTACTATATACAGATCTACTCAAATATGAATGTTTTAAAAACCTTCAGAGAGCTATAATTGAAGATAACAGATTACTGGGCAAATGGCTAGATTAGAGCTTCATTTTCTTTTGCTTTTGTTTTCTAAACGGACTTTGCATTGCCTATATTTAATAATTGTAATAATTTAATAATTTCTCTTTTGGTTTGCACAGCAGAGGAATGCAACATGTTACACCAGCATGTTTTTTTCAAAATATTTTCAGCATAAATAAAGTATAGCATTACTCAAACCTTGCAAGAACTTCTCCCATTTTAGTATGAGCACAACATACCAATTATTGTAATGCATTTAGTTAAGAGCAAGTCAGGTTGGCATAGTTGATGGGTAGTGATGAGATGCAGACTTTAAAAAGGCCTCCCATTTAAGAACACAGTGAGAAGTGTGAACTAGCAACTCTCTGTGGCTTCAGTGCAGTCCTCAACATCTTCTGGCTCAAGGAGAATGCCTGGGTTTGTGAGTTGTTGGATAAAGGATGCTCCAAGGATCCAATCCAAAAATTCGGGAACAAGAGCAGGAGTTATTCTATCAGTTTTCAAGAGCTCCAGACCAAGTGGCTTAGGTACTACATCTTTCTCACGGTGTGTGGCACTTCTGAAACAGAAGGGATGCCAAAGGATCTGCCAGCTCACTGGGAACATTTCAGTGGCCTTACACTCTCCACACAGGTATTACTGCTGAGGCACAGCAGTGATTTTGTGGTTACAGTTTGGGTTGCAATTTCATTGCAACAGAAAGAGAAACAGGTGCGTCGACAAAATTCAACAGGCTATTGAATTAAATGATACTTTCTGCAGTAGGAAGATGGATCACAGAGAAAGACAGGTAGGTGCAGCTCTCATGCCTCATATTTCACACCTGAATCTGTGCTGCACTTAATTCTTTCTGAACCTATGCTCAGATCACTCAGATTGCTCTTGGTCTGGCATCAATATTTCTTGGACTTGTCTGCAGTTTTAATACTAACCTTGCTCTTGCTAGCAAACAAGAAAATTGATGCCTTTTAATCACTGCCCAGATAGACTCACAAATAGGTCAGAGGAGGTCAATAAGGTGCTCTCTCCTCTCAAATAAAAGAACAAGGGGATATTAATGACACTGCAAAGCTCCCAAAAGTATGTCCACAGTGTGGTCACTCTCACAGCAGAGCTGAGGAGATAACCTGCTGAGGAAGCACAAACACAGAGCAAAGCTTCTTGCTGCTGCAACCATATTGCTTCAGTCTCTGGTTCCTCATGGGAGGGAAAACAAATGTACTCTGCGCTGCGAAACCTGGAGGTTTTGGAGCTTGTTCTTATGCTTTCCTGCTCCAGTCCCCCTTCCACAACTCAGTGTCACTGCAGAAGCTGCTCTGCCCAGCATCCCACTCTGCCCTGCCACCCCTTCCGCCTCTTGAGGACAATTGCCTGACCCAAACACATCCCAACAGCAGCGAGCAGCAAACCAAACCTGGGTCCAGCCAGCTGGTTCAGCTTCCATATTCTCTCCTTTAAATCTGTAGCATTTCCTAAACTTTAGCCACAGAGTGCATCTATTAAGTCTCCTTATGCAGAAAATAACTAGAAGTTAAACATAACACACCATAGATGTGTGCCTGCATGGTCATGCACAGGTCTTTTACAGGTTAAAAGCTATCACACAATAATAATAGTAATTAAAATTATAATAATAACAAAGCAATTCCACTGGAGTCCTCACCTGTGAAAGGATAACACAACCTTTCTGGATGAAAGGCGTGCAGAGATGACACCAAGGAATTCCGTTCCCTTTCACGATCCTTGCTTCTCAGTCTATTGAAGAGTGGCCCCTTTTGTGCAGAGTCCTCCAGACTGTCCTTGAAGGAGTTCTTGGGCTCTGGAGACGAAAGAAGAGTGGACTTTTTCTTACGGATACATATTTCATCCATGGGAATCCATAGAGGACTGTCTTCAAAGGTAAACTTTTCTAGGAGTCCTGGGACTTCCTCCATCCTAGTGCAAGGTGGTTTCAGAGGCATATGGGTTGTATTGGAAGGCCTGTGGGGTGTGAAGAATACCTCTTCCCTGTAATCCCTTAGAGACATGCCTTCAGAGCCCACAGAAGAATGAGACAGATTTGAGTAAGGGCTCCCATTTCCTGCCCACTCCCTTACTTTAGGATCCTGTGACTGAGTGTTATTATTGTTCCTGCTCCTTTGGCTTAGGGAATAACGAGGAGTGCTGGGGAAGCTGAAGAAGGCTTGTTCTGAAGAGGCTTTGACTTTGGTGTCCGAGTCCAGCTTTAATCCCTCTGAAGCTGAGGCTAGAGGCTCCCAAATGGACCTTTTGATAGCACTGGCTAGGAGTCTCAGTGGGGATTTTGGCTGGCTGGCTGCATGCTCCCTGGAAACGACATCTGGAGTCCTCAGAGCATCCTTTGTGTCCACTGATGAAGCTGGTGGAGCACCATCTGCAAATGAGAGAGGCTCAGAGCAAGCAGAGCCTTTGAACACTTCTTTTCTCCAGCCAGCCTCCTTTTCCTCTGGAGCCCACAGGGCTCCCCTGTTCCCACACCCTGGACTGCTCCCCCCTGGGCCTGTCCTGTTGGAGCCACTCAAGGGCTGCTGCTGAGTACGAAGCCCCAGCTTCTGGTTTGCCACCTTTAATTCTTGCTCAAACTTTTCTTCTGGCTGCCTGACACTTTTTCCACCTTTCTCCTTCAAATCCAGAGATGGCAGCGCTTTTGTCCTCCTGTTGAAGTGCTCTGGTTCACAGCTGTATTTCTGTGTTTCCTCCTTCCAGTCCCAGGCTGACTGTGTCCCAATGTCATTGTCTGTGTCTTCAGGCTCAGAAAAATCAGCAGCCAGTGTCTCATGCCCCAGAGGGGACTGTGGAGGACCTGTGGTGCTGCTTTGGAAAGGACAGTGAGGAACATAGCAATGTATATCTTCAGGCATCTCCCTGGCTTTTTCTTTTCTTTGAAATACTGGGCTGCAGGGTTTGAAGTGTCCTCTTGGAATTTCTGGTGGCTTGTTGTAAGAAGCCAGCTGTGAAGCCAGCACAAAAAATATATTTTAGGGATACAAAAACATTGCTTTGTGTAGCTTCTATTTCATAAAATTATTTAAGCCATTTAAACCTTAACATAATAGTAATGAACGTAATATTTAATTTATACACAAATACACATGTAGATGATTATGTGAGAAAAGCTCTTCTCCCTAAAGGGGTAGCTAGCAGTAGAGAGCTAATACTATTGGAAATTTTAATAGTCTAAAAATAATTTTATTCATGCTAAGAATCTGTCTTATCTTTATGAATTACATTTAATATTTTCTTTGAAAGAAATGGTCCTATCTCCAGAAAAAGAGACAAAAGCAGATCTGATCTATTCTCATGTGTGTGTTGCAGTTGCATCACCTTAGAGTTTTGAGCAAGCAAAAGAGACCATTATTCATCCTCTCCAAATGTTTTTCTAATATTGCATGTTTATGTAGCACAGGTAGGAATGGAAGAAGTGACATGGAAAAGACTATAAAATGTAAGATGGTAGTTTTAAACAATTCCATTTGCTCCCTCTCATGATTATTTTTCCTTTGGTAAAGGTTCAAATTCATTACTCCAGCCACCAAAATCTTCTGCTGAAGATAGTAACAGGGACAAATACCCACTTTATGTAGCCAGCAGAACAAAACTAGAGCTCTTCCTTCCTTCTTAAAAGGGAGGCATTTTATCATCAGTGCTATGTGATAATGGACGGTGTGAAGATTGAATTCCTACTTCCATTTATGTGCCAGATACCCAAATTCACATGGGTGTAGCCATTAATCTGTCTGACTTTTCATTTCCCAGAAGCATCAGAAGTAAGGCAATAATGATTCCACTTCATTTCACACTTCTGTTTGATGACTAAAATTGCTACTGACCAGGATCTCAGATTTTTAAAAATGTAAGAAACACAATAAACAAATAAACACCTTCTTCATCCTCACTTTTCAGAGTAAGAAAAAGGCCACTAGGCAGTGCTGGTAGAGTAGGAGCTGAATGGAGTCACTCCTCCTCATGGCCAGGCAGCGTTGTGCAGCTCTGCTCCCCTGGGACGTTCCCTTCCTGGCCCCACTGTCCTGCCCCGGATTTCAGCCACCGCGTGGATGTGGAAGAGTGGATTTTTCTTCCAAGCACAGGCCCTGAGGTCAAGCAATTTTAGTCATGTTTAACCCAAGGCTGAGGACAAGTGTCCAGGGCATGGAGGATGTGGGCTCATCCCTGCTCCACCTGGCTGCAGGAGTCCAGGGATGTGCTGCCCTTTGCTCAGGGTGGTCAGTCACGACTCCTCTTGCAGTGCTGCACTCATGGCAGGCCCACCCTCCCTCATCCTTACAAAAACTAAAAATAAAAAAACCTCCAGAAAATACGATGGAAATCCAAGGGCCTGAAGGACACAGAAGATGCTCCTGAGCAGTGGGAGATGTGAAGCCCTTTTCCAGCCTAAACTATTCTGTGGTTTTATAACTGATGTAACAGATTATGTGGCTAACTGCTTGTGTGATCAAGGGCTGAGTCTCACGGCCACTTAATCTGGGAATGATTACATCAAATCCAAGTCTCTTCCCTAGGTACAGCATGGGTCTGACTCCAAGCTCCATGGTTACTATGAGGGCCAGAACTATTTACAGGAGCAGAGACAGACTATTGAGAGTAGACATGGCCCAGCAGTAGTCACAGTCATCCTGCTCTGCACAATTCTCATTTGTACCTGTGTTTGGGAGAGCTCCTCTGCAGCACCACTCTGGCAGCTGGCTGAGCTGTCCCTCCCGTGCTGCCCAGGTTTCTTGCTCGACAGCAGAGGAAAGCCTGCAAAAGACACAGCTTTTACTTCCCGTTGGTACTGACCTTGTCTTAAATGAAGTCTGCAATTAGAGTAGAAGATTAAACAGCCTCCTGGATAGAGTTAAACCTGAAGAACTGACCTACAACATTGACGTTTGTGGCCTCGCTCACGTGTGTGTGCATGCTGTGCCAAACACATGTTGATATTTTCAGTGGTGGATCTGAACTACTTCCACCTTTTGTCTGGATGTAGTGAAGCAGCTTCTGAGTTCCAGGAAACTTTCTGGAAACCAAGACCTCTTTGGAGGGCCTTCAGGCCTCAGAAGCAGAGCAGTCAAAACAACCTGTGACTTTTGAACTTTGGGTAATTCCAATAAATGAGGAAAATGGATGCCTTCTGAAAGGGCTGTCCATCAGAATGGGGAAAAATGGGAAATGCATCCACCTGCAGGCAGTAAGGAGAGAAAAAAGTCTCCCAAGTCAGGACAAGAGGCAGCATGATGGGGGCTCTCCTAGGATCACACAAGGTAATTAATTACTAAAGGAGGCAACTTGCACCTGAAGGACGGCAGGAGAGCTTTCCACTATTTGAGCCTGTGGGAATTTTACATAATAAATAATCTTTGGACAAACAAAAGTATTCCTAATCCAAAATATCGTGTCCAGCTATAACACAACAAGTATATTTGCAGCTCAATTAATAACTACCAAACCCAACCATTAGTTCTGAAATCCGTGCAAGCTTTGGTTCTCCTACATGGGGATTAAAAGGTGCATAAGGACAAAAGCAACACTCCAGAGAGGACAGTTCCTGCACATGGACCTCAACAAAGCCAGGGAGGGAGGCTGAGTTTCCTTTCCTTTCAGTATCCTACCTATTTGTACCCAATCTTGATGCAACTTGTTATGCTTGATCAAGACTGGAGGGACACACTGTGCTGAAGCCTATTAAGCAGCTCCTGCAGGGATGGCAACCAGGGGCTGACCTCTATATTCTGTAATTGAACTGTAGGAAAACATGAGAATTCACAATGAGGATAAAAGAGCCACCACCACCACCTGCACAAGTGAGCCGGGGGGGTTCAGCCTGATCCACTAAAGCCTTGAGCCTAATGACAGAAGCAAATGTCATGGCTCAGGACACTGAGGGGAAACGCAAGTGCTGCAGCAGGGACAGCCAGAACACTGATCAGGGCACAAAACACCCAGACCACGGGTCTGCTCGTGCCCATGGGGAGAATTGCTTCCCACCCTAGCTCACAGGGACAGGGCCTGCACATGTGAGAACATTGTTCCACACAAAGCCACAGCTCCCCATCTGTCACAGGGAAAACGGTTTCATTCCCACCAAGATGCTGAACTTGTACTTTCAGCTTTGCTTTCAAAACAGGATTAAAAAAAAAAAAAAAAAAAAAAAAAAAAAAAAAAAAAAACTTCCCTAGGGCACTACCATGATCTGCTTGGCCCAAAATCCCAAGATAAATTAAGAGCATGGCGTTCCCTGTGGCCATGCAACAGGATTAAAGGTTTTGATAGGTAATATCCTGCTCTGAGCCTTTCAGCCAATATAGCTGTGACACTGACTTCCTCTCTTTGGCTGCCTACCCCATGCTGTTTATGAAACATATGTGTTTGGGGAAATATGTCTGAAAATCAGACAGATTTTTTTTCATGTGACTGATGATCATATGAATTCCTGTAATCAAATTGGATTAAATATAGAAACTATGACTTACAGTCTTCCTCCAGAGAGTAAAAAAAGCCTTTGTTCTGCTCCCAGTCTATGCCGACTGTGCTTTACACCTCATTTTAACAGCATACTTGAGGTTCGGGCAGACTCATGCAGCACATTGCTTCCCTCTCAAAGGCTTTCAGCTCCCTCTAGAGCCCTTGAGGCACACAGAAGATTTTGACAAAATGATGGAAAAATTAATTGGCAAACCTTTAAGTAATGCCCTTGCTGAGAACAAGCTGAAAATCAGTCAAAATTAAGAGTGACACTCCCTCAAGTCTTCTCTGCTTTCCTCTCTAACAATCTTTCTTACCCCTCACTCAAACCTGGACCAAGAATCATTATTGACTGATCTTTTAAAAAATGAGATCAATTAAGACAAGACTTTAAATCCAAGCCTTTGGTGGAGCCAAACTCTGATGTCTGTGCCAATTCCCACGTGCTGCACAGTACTCAAGAGGCAGAGCCAAGGCTGACAGGGATGACAAGAGACTCTGACGAGACCCTGTTCCACCTTCTCATTGCAGGCATGGGGGACCCTCCCATGGGTGGGGCACCCGATGCAGCCTCTCAGAGCATGGCAAAGCCTCATGGCTCGTGGTGCAGGGAATCCCAGGGAATGCAGCCCTGTTCTTCCTGTCTGTCTGTCTGTCACAGCTGCCTCTCCAGTGACAGACCTTCACAGAGCTTGGTAGGGGCCTCCCCTGAGGACCATGAAATAGCTCTGTACATGCTTTACTGAGATTTACTGAGTTATGCCACGTGTGAGGCACCAGAGGCCTCCAGGGGACTGTGGGTGGGTAGTGATAGTGCTCATGTGCACCTGATTTAAAGGCAAGGCTGATGCCAGGAAGAGGAAAGGCATCTTCTCCTATCATTTGAGATATAAAAATTCATGCCACAGTGGGTACTCGCAAATAATTTCAAAGCTTTCTTCTTGCTTCAAAGCAAGCGAGCTGAAATGCCTCTGCCTGAGCTCTGGTCCCATCATGGGCACAAGGACATCCTTGTTTCAAAGCAGAGCCATAACTTCTCTGAAGGCAACTGGGACCTGAGCAGCAGCAGAAAGGCCCCTCATTGCAGAGGGCAGCTTAGGGAAGGGTTAGAGAGCAGCTGTCACCACCATTCCTAAAATCTGCTGTCCCAGGAACTGTGGCACTCAACTGTGGCACTCGGGAACTGTGGCACTCGGGAACCGTGGCACTCGGGAACTCTGCACAGATCACATCCTGCTGCTGCTGGACACCCCCTGCTATGCTACAGGCTGGGACAGAGTGGCTGGACAGTGCCCAAGAGGAAAGGGACCTGGGGGTACTGTTGACAGCCAGCTGAACATGAGCCAGCAGTGGGCCCTGGTAGCCAAGAAGGCCAAAGGCATCCTGGCCTGTATCAGGAATAGTGTGGCCAGCAGGAGCAGGGAGGTCATTCTTACCCTGTACTCAGCACAGGTGAGGCTGCACCTTGAGCGCTGTGCCCAGTTCTAGGCCCCTCAGTTTAGGAAGGACATTGAGGTGCTTGAATGTGTCCAGAGAAGGCAACAAAGCTGGTGAGGGGCTTGGAGCACATGAGGAATGACTGAGGGAGCTGGGGGTGTTCAGCCTGGAGAAGAGGAGACTCAGAGGTGACCTTATCACTCTCTACAACTCCCTGAAGGGTGGCTCTGCTCAGGTGGGGTTGGTCTCTTTCTCCAGGCAGCAACTGACAGAACAAGGGGACACAGCCTCAGGCTGCACCAAGGGAAATATGGGATATTCGGAAGAAGTTTTTCACAGAAAGAGTGAAATGGCCTGCCCAGGGAGGTGGTGGAGTCACCGTCCCTGGATGTGACTAAAGAAAGCCTGGATGTAGCACTCAGTGCCATGGTTTAGTTGAGGAGTTAGGGCATGGGTTGGACTCGAGGGTCTTGAAGATCTCTTCCAACCTGGTGATCCTGTGATCCATGTTTCACACTCCAGTCTGTCAACAGCCCAGGCTCCCAGACACAAAGGCACTTCTAGCAGAGCTCTGAGGGGCTCTGGAGTCCTTGTAAGCTCCCCCAGCCCCACACTGGTGAGGCCAGTTGTGGCAGCAACCTGCCAGTCCTTAGGGCACTGGCAGGAAAGTGTGTGCCCTTGTTGAGGGCTGTGCTGAGGAAGGAGGGCAATCTGGTCCCAAGTAGCAGGGGGGAAACCAAGGTGGGGTGTCTTGTCTGGGGACTCCAGGCCAGGAGAAAGATTATCTAGATGCAGCCTCTGCCCACACTCTGTTTCAGAAGTGAATAGACCACAATCTCTAGCAAAATGACTGCATTCCTGTGTGATCCCCACAGGTGAGCCCAAACCAAGGGAAACTACTAGAGGACAAGAACCACTAGCACTTATTTTCACCAGCTTACCTCTTGGGATTGGCTTTCTCCCTTTCACCAACCCAGAAATATCACCTGGGGGTTTTTCCAACAGAAAAGAGGCGGCAGAGCACCTGTGGGAATGTGTCAAAAGGCACCTCCAGGGGCATTTCTAATGAGTGACACCAGGTCTGTCCCACCTGATCAAAAGCAATCAGTGCAGGCAGGGCTAGAGACAAAATATGCTGCTCTGGGACAGGAGTGTGTGTTCCCATCTGGAGAACTGAAGTGGACACCACCTGCTGATGAGTAGTTACACAGAGAACAGTCACACAGAAAGGGAGTTTGATCTTTTGAGCGTCAGAAAATGGAAAGAAACATTTGGTGTGTTTTAGATCTCTGTTTTCTCAACTAGTGACTCAAAAATAAAAAAATTCTAAAGGAAAGGAGGGAAAACAAACAACTAAAAGATAGGGAGACAACATGAATAGAAGGTACAGGCTCTACTCACTCATTTGGACTTTTCTCCTCCAATTCTGATACTTATTTGACGCTGTGGACTGAAAACTGTTGGCTCTCTGGAGTGCTAAGCAGAAATAGAAGGGACAGAGGGTCAGCTGGTGCAGCAAACTCCAGAGAGCAGGAGTGGAGCTGGGGAAAGCAGAAGAGTGGAGGAGCAAAGCCCCAGTTTCCCGGCGGCAGGGATCAGTTTTCCGAGCAGCCTGCAGCCGGGAGAGGGCAGCGCGCACCCGCCGCGGGATGCGGAGCAGCTCCTGGTGGGGAGCTCAGGAACCCTCCCACTTATCCCAAAGCATGAAAATGGGGAAGAAAAAGGATAAAATTCTCTAGTGGCTACATGGAGCCACACGCTGCTGGGCACGTTTTGGGGTCCACTGCTGTCCTTTTGCCTTAAAAAAGGGCTCCATTGTTCTAGAGTTGATTTAAAGTGCTGAATAAAATTCCCTCTTTTCTGCTTGGATTAAAAATGCATATATGGATCTGGGGGTGGTGGGAGATGGGAGGAAACAAATGCTGGGGGCCTTTTATTTTCTGCAGAACAATGTCTTTGTCTGGTTTTAGCACATCTTTTACTTCTTACCAGCCCCAGAAGAGTTTCTTTCCATTTGAAGGCTGGTTGTTCCCAAACCTCTCCCCACCTCCCTGCTAGCTTTATCCTTTCCTCCCTGTGCTTTCACTGGCTACAAAATCCTTCAGCAGCTACCTGCAGAAACCCAAACTGTCCCAAGCAGAGCTCTCTAGTGATTCTCAACCTCACTCCTGCCTAGGCAGTGCTGCAGAGATTGCATTGCCTAATATCATCCTAACATTTTACCGGTGGGAGAACATACATCCTACCCCCGGAATCCAAGCACGAGGCACAGCTTCTCCAGGTTACCCTGCACCATGAAAACAGTGCTTGAGCTACAGCACCAAAAAGGTAGAAAACCCCCCAAAAAGACAGCTTGGCCACACTGCAGGGAACATCCTCTGCTTTGAAAAGTCTCCCCCAGTCCTACCTGCCCCCTCAGGAGAAGCTGCTGGAGCACACCCAGGTCAGGCTGCTGCTTACCATCAGCGACTTTGGATGTTTGGGAGATTTCCTCAGGCACCGCAGGGCTCCTGAGGAGCAGGGCCCACCTCTGGATGGGGCTGGAGCACACGAGGGGCTCTGGCAGTGAGGGCTGGCCTTCGCTCGCCTCCAAGCTTGAGGAGTCCCCGTTGAAATCAGACTCCAGCTCAGAGCTACAGGGAAAAGGCCAAGAGGGAAGTGGGACATTTCAGAGAGTGCAACAAGCACCAGCAAATGCAGTGACAGCAGTGTGGGTGTTTCAGAGGGAGAGGTGTTTGGCAGCCAGAGCTGATGCCCTTGTTTTTCTTCTGTCATCACCGTTATTACAGGACTGTGATTTGCTGTAGGTGCTACTCAGCTGAGCTATCCCCTTTCCCATCAGTCTCTGGATCTGCATCCACAGCGCCTACGTTCAGCACCTGGAATCAAAGTGCTGCTGGGAGGGACTTGGGGTGAAACCCCTCATTGCTCACTTAGCAAGGCTGGGCACTTCTGCCTGCAAGGCTGTGCAGCAGGATGAAGTAAGGGAAACAGTATTTGCAATGCTGTGATTGGCCTGGAAACAGTGCACGAGGGTCAAAACTCTACACTTTTCACCTTTTTCCTGCAGATTTTTGAAAATCAGTGGAGAAAGGAGCCCAGAGGAGAGGCGTGAGGACAGCCATGGGCCCAGCCAGCAAGGCTGAGTCCAGAAGCTGGAGAAAATTGTAAACATAGGTCTTGGAGAGAGAGGAATGAATGAGGCTACCTTCAGCAGCTACCTGAGCAGCCTTCAAATGTACAAAAGGTGTGAGAAAGAAAGAAACAAACTCTCCTAGGAGCCGGTGGGCCAGCCCGTGTAACACTAAGCAGTGCAGGGAGGCACCTGAGCTGATCATAGAGGAAGATTATGGCATCTGCTTGTGTAAATGTAATTAAAAATACACCACACAAACACATGTGTGGATGACATGCACATCCTGACCTTGCCTCAGGGCACAACAACAGTTTGAGGTGATTATTAGCCTTTTTTTCTAATAATCAGGCCATTTCTTTCATCTCTGAAGTCCAGACTGTAGGGAACAGACGCTGTCAGCCCTTCTGATGTGACCATATTCCCACTGCCATAAATGAGTGCAGCAGGATCCCACTCAGCCTCTTTTGAATGCAAACAATAGTGCCAGCCTAATTCTTAGATTTACTGTGATGATTAATAGTTGTGCCTCAAAAAAAAAGAAGAGCTCACACTGTGAGCAGTCCTTTTGGCACGGCAGGAGAACGCTGCTTCATGTTTGTACGGCAGAAAGCAGAGTTTTGTTGTGACAGCCTAGGGCACAGCCCAGGAGGAAGAAGAGGTGAAGGAGATGCTGCAGGCCCTATAAAGCCACACATCTGAGTAGCACTCACCAGTCCTGGCCCCCAGCTTCATCCAGATCAAACCAGCAGTACTGGGAGGCCAGGGCAGGCAGGACAGCAGGAAAAGGAACACCTCTCCAGGTGCACTGCTCTCTCAGCAGGCTGAATCAGAGTGGCCTTGAATTTTGTGCTAAAACATACTCTTTAAGCCGACTTTCAAGAAGTATCAGCCATACAGATAGATACAGACATATATATGTAAAAATATAAATATGTGAAGGCTTTGATAGCTGAGACCCTGCGTGGATGGAGAGATACCACACTGAGATCGGGCAAAAGGCCACACCAAAGAGAAAGAAAAAGCCCTACCATTAACATTGATTGATATCTTTCTGTTTTAAAGAGCAAAACATGTATTTTCCTTGGCCAGCATGGAGGCAAGTGCTCTAGCATGAGGTTTCTGCTCTCATCTGTGCTGGAATGGGGGTCTTTATTCACAGTACCTAAAGCCTCAACTGCAAAGCTGTGTCACTGAGCTGGTCATTTTCCCAGTCCCACCAGCCTGCAGTTCCCTGCAGCCAGCTCAGCAATGCCATTTGACACAAGCAGGTATTTAGAGGGTGTTGGGAATCTGAATGAGCTTCCCTGCAGAGCAGCAGCATTTGCAACAGTTGGTCTTAGATTTGCTTTCTTTTCTTTTTGTTTTTCACTCCCCCTCTTACTGTTTAATTCTCAGTAAGCAAAAGTGCTTTACTCAGGGGATACCAGTCTAATCTTTAGGTGGAATGAACTGCCACAGAACTCTGCCCAAAAGCAAATATATTCTAATGAGTATGTAGAGATTGGGCTTCCTCTGACAGCTCCCTAAGGTTCATCACATTTCAGATTTCTTAGGGATGGGCAGGCTCTCAAAACCCAGGAGCGGCCCAGGGTGTGGAGCTGAGGATGGGGTCCAAGGTGGGAGGTGGCCATGTCACAGGATGCACCTTTTGCCACAACACACCCACTGCCCAAATCCCTGTTCACCAAAAACTGTTCATTCCAAGAGCTGAACCCACGCTGATCACAGCAATGTTTATCCCTCTGATTCAGGCCCCTGTATGGGATGGGAATGTTTGAAGATTTCCTGCAAAGCGATTCATGTGCCTTGTGGGGATTTATGGCTGCAGTTAAGAACAATCATTATTCTGAGCATCTGTGGGGGATTTTTTTGTTTGGTTCTTTTTTCCCCCCTAGTCGTACATACATCCAGTACTATATTTTGTTATTATTTTCTTTAGCATTCCAGAGAAAACCAAACTACTCTCATCGGTTTACTTGTGTTTGAAGGTACCTGCTGGTATCACTGGTGACCATGACTCGGACAGCAAGGAGGTTGTGCTCAGCCATCTCCTCCTCAGGTATGACCCTCACGGTAGCCCAGCCGGGGGAAGGGGGAGAGAACCAGTGCTCCAGCTCACGGCGCTCAGGGATGCTCTTCGCCTTCTTGGGAGAGGTGGGCTCGTCAGCCACGGGCAGGCAGCAGCCTGGAAGGGCACAAAGGGGGCAGTTAGGGGACAAGGGAGTCCATGGGGCACCTCACCCCTGCGCTCGAGTGGTCCTTGGCTGCCGGTTTCTGCCTGGGGTCCCGTGCTGTTCCCAGAGGTGCAGACAAGGTGTGTGCACTGACAGCCAGGAGTGCAAAAAACATCCCTCCATCCCAGTACAGCCCTGTCACGGCTCCTCAGCTTGGATCCAGAGAGAAGGAACCTTCAAGAGCAGCCTCAGCTTCTGCAGCTGTGGGCCCTGGCACTGCTCAGCAGGATGGACATCAGCCTGGTGCCTGGTGTGCCAGCTACACAAGCAGGGCACTTCTTTGGGCACTCTCTGGACTCTTTTCCAGCCCCTTAGGGACCTGTGTGTGTGGCAGGAGGATGAACCAACCTTGGTTGGGTGGCTGAACCTTCAGCCTTACACTGCAAGTTTAGGTCAGTTTAGGACACCAGGAGTGAGCAAAATAAATACAGACCTTTCAGGTTATTTTTGATTGCATACAGCAAATACAGACCCTGATTTGTGAAAAGATGCAGCATTCCAGCAGCTGAACAGCACTATCCCTGAACTTCACATTCAGGCAGGGGGAATAAAGAATGAAGCCACGTTTCCCTTGCTCACCCCAAGTGATTAAGACAGGAGATATCTCTCCCTGTGAAATTC
Organism: Bombycilla garrulus; assembly: GCA_013400315.1. Lineage (NCBI taxonomy): Eukaryota > Metazoa > Chordata > Aves > Passeriformes > Bombycillidae > Bombycilla > Bombycilla garrulus. Next base: position 522,686 of record VXBU01005729.1, read on the forward strand.
TTCATTTCTGAGCAACCTTATCCACCCACAAACTCCCATCCAAGCATATACAAACATACCAGCTGCAAAGTTCCCTGGGGCTTGCTGCAGAAGGGACAAATAACAAGCTCCAGGAGAGTGGCTCTGTGTGGTTCACTGCCCATGTGTGGTGCTTTTCTAAATTACACCCGTATAACTGGGGGAAAAATATCAAACTTGGGACATGGCTTATTTTCTCACCCACTGGAGCAAACCATCTAGTTAACATCAATTAAACTGCTATTTAACTTGCAGTGCCTCCATTTATTGCAGGAGTGCACTCACCCCATCCTTCTCCTTGCAGGAGTTTTTATCTTGAACATGCTCAGGCCCTACATCCAACTCAACAGTACCACAGCAACCACATGTTTCTTGACTGCAGCGGTTTCTTTTTCTCTGGGAGGTGGGAAGAAATTCATACCTCTCTGATTTTTGTGTCTGACTTCTAGTTTGGCCCAGCCAGGCCATCCACCCAATGATGCTGTGGGCTCCAGCAGCTAAGTAGAAATCAGTCTTTTGAGCCAATTTGTAAACCCCAAATCCTTCAACGCAACTCTCTCCTTAAAAGATGGGGCATTTTACACGAAAATCAGAGCAAGCAAATGCAAATAATAGTTTGCCAGCTTTTGCTATAAATTCTGTAGCCATGCTGGCAATAAACACTGCGCAAGGTCATTTCAAGTGGCTGCTAGAGAAAGTCAATTTTGCCACTGGCCTGCAGACTCAATGTGTTCCTTCCTAACCCACGCATTATGCTTTCCCTGCCACACTAACAGGAAAGAGGAGAAAACATTTTTATGACTAACAGACACACAGCTGCAGACCATCAAAACCCACAGACAGACAGACTACCTACAGTGATTCCCAGCGTGGTTTTGGAATGTGAACACATTTCCAGTCAACACATCCCTCTGCATTAGCTTGCCGGACATCCAGTTTCCAACCATTAGGGACATTGAATCGTCAGAGCTGGTGAAGGCCCTCAGGCTGCCATACAGGACACCATACAACAGTGATGGATGGCACCATTACCTCTCTGAAGAGGTAAATTTCTTTGCTTGTTTTTTTTCTATTTCATTCTTTTTTTTTTTTTTGTAATTTTCTTTCTGGCATCACAATCTCTCCCCTTCTTGAACTGTGCCCCCAGGAGCTGACCCTCTCAGGAAGCTGTTAAAACAGCCAAGTCCCTTCTGAACAAGTTAGGTTTACATCCACAGTGATACCAACCAGGTTTAGGGGTGCAGCATCCTGCAGCAGCACCCCTGCCTGTGGCAGGGGGTTTGGACTAGTCCTCTGTGGATCCCTTTCCACCCAAACCACTCTAGGATTTGAAAGCAAACCCACTTCTTACTAACATATTTTATCAGTACTTGTAGTGTGACATATAAACGCAATAAATTATGTTGCACTCAGCTCCACAAGAGCAGAGACAGGACCATCTTGATGTTTCAGTGCTGGGGACACCCACATGTGCACATTAACTCCAATACTGGCTTGCACATTCTGCAGAGCATTTGGAAAGTTTAGTGTTAGAACCTCTGTCCCTCATCACAGGGCTGCACCTTGGCTAACAGGCTCAAAGAGAGAGCAGAGATGTCCTAGATGCTCCCCATCATCGGGGTTTTTGGTAGGCTCTGAGGATGTTACACTACCCAACAGGTCCCTCCTAGAAAGCAGCGGAGTTCTCAGTCCCTGAGAAGCACAGGGGTCTGGAGCGAGTTCAGGAAGGAGGGATGTGCTGCTGCCAGCTTTGTGTGAGCACCATGGTGGGCAGTGTGGCCACTCTAAACAAAAGCCCAGAGCTGCACAGGCCTGAATCCCACCTGGCAATCATTACCTGCTCCCCCACAGCTGTGCAAACACGTCCAGCTGGCCACCACTGCGACTCTCTCATGGCTAGCGCTGCCGTTTGCCTTTGAAGAGCATGCACAAGGAGAAGATATGTTCTGATACAAACAAAGCACTCAAAAAGAAATCTGGGACTTCTTTAAAGCTCTTATTTTTCACAGTTAGAGGAGAAGGGCTATGTGAACTAATTTCTGCTGAATCAGTCCAAAGGCTGAGTATTTACACAAAGGTGAGGCATGCATTTATGCTCCTGGAAAGATGTTAGGCTAAATTAGAAGCAGGTCATTCAGAAAGTTCCAGCCTCACAGTTCTCTCTGAATCCTGAACAGCCACCCATCCCTGCAGCACCAGCAAGGTCCTCAGTGAGATGTCAGCACAGCAAGTCTGAGCAGGAGGACCAATTTCCTGGAATTCTGACTTCAGGGTGGAAACCAGGCTGTAAACCTCAGTGTTGTGATTCCCATCATAGTGCAGGTTGAGACTGCCAGGACTCAGAATGCTAGTGAAGGATGACAGGCTGCTGCTGTTTGAGTCCTTTCCTAAGTCCGTGCCTGGCTCTTGAGTATGTCCAGTGAGGGACACTCCACACCCTCTCTGGGCAAGCTGTTCCTCTGCACAGCCACTGCACAGTAAAGAAGTTCTTCTTCATGTTCAGTTGGAACCTCTGGTGCACCTATTTCTGTCCATTACCTCTTGTCCTAGTGCTCGGCACCACTGAGCAGAGCCTGGCTCCACCCTCTTTTCACCCTCCTTTCAGCTACTGCTAGGGTTTTGATGAGGTCCCCTCTCAATCATCTATTCTCAAGGCTCAAATCTCTCGGCCTGTCCTCATATGAGAGATGCTTCAGCACCCTAATAACTTCCTCCCCAGGACAGGAGATTTTCTATTAGAAGCCAAGAGACTGAGTCAGAGGAACTGAGCTTTACAAAAAGTCAAAGCTGAGGAGTTGTCCCGTGCGCAGGATGGAAAAGGCACAGCCCTGTTTCCTGCCTGTGCAAAGTGGTGCCATGCCACTGACCTCTGCGAGGCAGTATGGGGTGTTAACAGAGGAAACCCCAGTCCCCAGGAAACAGTCCCTCAAAATAGCATTTGCGTAAGATCTGACCTCATTTCCACTGTGCTCACTCCACATTTCCTACTCCCTGTGCCTCAGCATGCTAAAGCCTTCCAGCAGGGAATTTGCCTGCTCCACAGCACACTTTGGACTGGAGACGCTTCTAATCTTTGGCCAAAACACTCAATTGACCCACAGAAGGGAGCTAGAAGAGCATGGACAAGCCAGGCGTGGGGAGGCGTTAGCACTGTGTCACAGTCAGAGCAGGCCTGTCACACCTTCAGGCTGCAGCGACGGGCAACACACACCACCAGAGTCCGTCTGCCCTGGAAACCTCCTGACAATCACTGCTGGGCCCTTCCTGGGTGCTGGAGCTCTCTGAGCCAGCCAAGGAGCTAATCTGCTGATTCCTAAATCCTGTCTGTGCCTTGGGGCTGTCCTGTGCAGGGCTGAGAGCAGCCCTCAGGCTCTGCTTGGCCAGGAGCTGCAAGTCCTGCAGCCAGCACAGCTTGTGGGGTTTGTGCTGCTCTAGGGTCTGCACGTACACAGCTCCAAACTGCTGATAGAATTAAAGGAATTTATGTTTTCCATTCCTTCAGCTGTTGTTAACTCCCTCCTGGCTCCACTGTCACCCACTTATGATGATCCTTCTCACCCATGACCCTGCCCCAGTCTTTGACTGACTTGTATTTGGAGCAAAGAACCTGGCTTTAGGGAGTGTGGGGGGCTTTTTGGTTGTTTGGTTAGTGGTTGGGGTTTTTAAATCTTTTTTTCTGCAAGCAGTGAAGCTTAGTTGCCTTCAGCTACTTAAACAGCAGCAACACAGCCAGTGATTTGAACAGAACAATCACATATTCATCTGACCTTCCTACTCAAACATGATGAAAAATGTGGATAAAAACAATTTCTCATTTGTCCACATTTCAGAACTCACCTCATCTTCTTCACATGGGCAGTGAAATGACTGATTTTCTTACAGGGTAAGGGTTTAGCTAAGCCCTGTGGTAACTGAGAAGTATTCCCAAGGCTTCAGCTTGCAGGGCTTCTACCTGGGTTGGCTCTCACCCAGAAGTCAGGGTTGGTCAAAACTCACTCCAATCCATGGGCCTAGCCAAAGATCCCCTGCAGACCCCAAGGACAGATAAAGATACAAACCGCTTTCCAGTAAAGCATAGTTTTTCTCTCCATTAAGTGTCATGCCAAGTGTTTTAATTAAATGTTGTGCCAGCTGACCTTTACATTTGAGATAGCAATGCCTGCACCAAGCCTTGAATTAGTCAGAGATGCAGCAGTGAGGTACAAAGACATTTATATAAAGACCTTTCCCTCCATCTTTCTGAAGATGCTCTCCCTGGCTGCGCCCTTCAGGAACTCACGGGCTCAAGGCATTGTCTTGCTAACCAAAAGTGCTCGATCAAAGTTCAGTGCAACCCTGATTCTCTCAATGACAGGCCTGCAAAATTCATACTGCTTACAGAGTGATAATCCACCATAACTTAAAAAGTATTTTTGCCTTTTTTCTTTTTTAAATAACTTTTTGTAAAGGCAACATCTGGATGCATTTCAGCATCTAACAGGGCCTCCATGTACCATCACTGTCCTACAAAGGCTCTGTGTCCAAGGCAGGAACACGGCAGTGGAATCTGATGTCCCTATAGTGGGGAGAGCCAAAGTCAACCCAACACCCAGAAACAAGAATGGAGAAATCTCCTGGGGTGTGGGATCTGGGATCTCAAGAGGTTTTGCTAATACTTTGGGCTGCTTTTCTTCCTCGGGTACAAGAGTAAAGCCGACAGTGCAGCACAGCAGTGGAGAGATCTCTCTTGTCTGCATTGTGCTGCCTGTTACAGACGCAAGCTACACGGATATTCTTACAGCCCTGAAAGCTTGCAGTGACACCACGCTCATAGGTGTGGTGACAGGGGGTTTTGCCAAGCTGATGAGAACAGTACAGTCCCCCTGGGAGTCCCTGGCACGGGTCCCCTTCAGGAACGTGCCCAGAAGACGTGTGCCACTGCAGCTGTGACAAAGAAGTGGCCCTTTCCAAGGGGGCTTAGCGTCTGCCCACCCGGGCTCCACAGACACCTCAACACATTCTCTGGTTACCATCTGTGAGGTGCTGATCCCTGGAGCATCTGCAGGGCCCAGCCCCAGCGCCGGGGCCACCACCCAGGCACGAGCAGGAGATGCTGTTCGTGCTGCCAGTCCTGCTCCACCAGCTAGCCCGACTCTGGCCGGGTTGCTGCTGCTGCTCCTGACTCATCTGCCAAGCCAAATCACACTGCTGTGACCTGGCACAGAGGTAGCAAGGCCTTGGGAGCCTGCCAGCTTCAGGCACAGCCAAGCTCCTGCTGGGGCAGCTGGACCGGGTCAGCCACTTCCTCCCCACCTCAGGCAGAGCACGTGCTGCCCACAATGGCACAAAGCCTGGGCTCTGCCAAAAATCATTCCCCTCTCCACGGGGAGCCCGTGCCAAGCGGCTCGGACACCAGCTGGCCCAGGGCAGCTGGCTTTGATCAGCTCCTCTCAGTAGTGGCTGCTCCCAACACTTGCCTCTGTCCAGCATGGACAAAAATGGTCAAAGATGCTCCACTGAAAATGCCCAACCAAGACAGCTGCATCAAGTCAATGCTGCTGGGCCACAAACAGCCAGAAGTGTTCACATTTCTCCTCCCTCCTCCGCTTTAGCTGGTTTTAAGTCATGTGAGAGGAATTCATTTTTAAGCAAACTCTGTGGGATTTCTTGGCTAAAGCAAGTCAAACCAAGTGGGAGCCCCAGATAAGAAGGGAAAACAGACCTTGCCAAGTCAACTGAAGTATGAAAACTACCACAAACCCAGAGAACATCCCTGAAGGCAGATGAAAAGCGCAAACAGAGCGAGGAAACAACTAATTTTAAAAGTATATCTACCTTTCTTCTTTGGACCACAGCACATTCAAAGTACCAGCAGCCAGGAACAAAGTATTTGTGGGGAGGCTGGTCCAGAAAACAACTCCAAGAACTCCTGATCTGCCCTGGCTGGGGGTGCCCACACACCAAACACAAAGTCTAGTGGCCGACCAGGTGGAGACTCCCTAGCAGGGCCCTCAGAGGGGATAAGAAAATACCCCTACCTGCTGCTGGCAGTGAAAGGGGACCCTGCCACAGCTGCCCTGCCCCGAGGACAGGCAGCTCCACAGCTATGGAAAAGCAGACAAGAAACAATTCCTTGTGGGCCTTGTTTGGGGGATAGGGAGGAAGAATGAAACCTCCTAGAATTAGTCATCTCAACCTGCAGTGGAGGGGATGTGATGTTTTGCCACCTCTGGAACAGCCTGAGGGCTGTGAAGCAGAAACAGTGCAACAGTACTTACCAAAACTGCCCCAGCCACTCAGGACTGGCACAGGGCTTTCTGGTCCTCAGGTGGAAGGCACCACCAAAATCCAGAATGCTGCTCTAGTCAGCCGGGTGTGGGTGCCTGGCAGCCAGGGTGGGCCCAGGACTGACCTTCCCTGCTGTGCAGCTGCCCCACACAGCACAGTGCCCCCATTCCAGGCTCCATCCTAACTGACATTCTGCATTCCCGGCCAGCAATCCCCAGGCTCTTGGCCTGCCATTAAACTGTGTCACCTCATCATTCATTCACAGGGCAAGACGACCTTGCCTGGCCTTGTATGGAGCTGCTGATTTAGGCATTGACAGGAGTGGGCAGCTCTAAAATGGAGTTACTCACAAACGTGGGCAGCTCTGATGGTGAAAGCAAACACCAGCTGGCATCAAAAACCACCATTAGGAAATTCAGTCAGCAGATCACAAATTGATCTGTGGCACACCCAGCCCACTTTACTGCCTGACTTCTCACTGTGCAATAAACCAAGAAAACTATCTGAGTCCAGCTTACAAAACAGCAGCGCTTCAGGAAAGCTGTGGGGACAGAAGGAAGCTGCGCAAGCACCGCTGAAATGAACCCGGCGAGCTCAGGGGCAAGATCCCGAGCAGAAAGCCCTCTCAAAGCACAGCCCACGTGGGACTGGCAGAGGGAAGGGAGAAAGATCTCCAGCTTGGTTAGACCTTCGTGTTGCTGAAATACAGCACTCAGAAGCCCACACGAGTGAAACCCAAGCTCAGACCTGTCAGAGCTTCAGCTGCATCCTGCAATCTGAGCTCCAAACACACAAGGCTGCATGGAAGCACTGCCTGTGTCAGAGGTGGAAACTGAAGACATCCCACTGAGGTATTCCACAGATCTGCCTTAGGAGGCTATCCGGCAGCTTTCCCAAATGGCTGTCCTGTCCCAACTTCGACTTTTCGTCTCACCTGAGATACCACCAGGCAGGTTTTTACCCTTGGAAAAGGATTCCTACAAAAGGTATCATGGCTGACATTTCACAGATTTCAGTTCTTGCTACATCTTCCCTTCTTTCTCCTTATGCTTGCTTCACACTTCTAACAGAAGCAATTTCCACTTTGTTGTGGCTAACACATGGCAAAGAGTAAAGGGAATTGCTTCTCCCATTATCCATGAAGTGGCACTGAGCTTCCTGGGGCAGCAGCACCAGATCACCTGTCCAGCTTCCAAACACCACTGCCTACAGAGGCTTTCCTGACATCTCCTCTCCATCCCTGCTGCAGGGATGAGCCCACTCCTCCCGTCCCCTGCCAGGAGACCGTCTCCTCCCACTCCCCTGCAAGCCCATGCCAGCACCTACACAAGTTCTTCAGCAGCAAAACACCTTCCAAGTCTCCATCACTTACTCCATAAACAAACACTTCTGAATTCTGGCACAAAATATAACCAGGGAATTTGAAGCTCTCAATGCCAGACAGAGACCCCCATGATTTTTTAATGCATCTGAGGGGCATTTATGTGCCAATACAAACTGAAAAAAAAATTAACAGAGACAAAGGAGAAAAAAAGAAATGTAGAGAAAACCTATTAGATATACTGAATATGTGTCTTTAGGAAAAACTGATTCTCAAACAAAACCTGCTATGATTGCACACTACTTCTATTATTTTAGAGTAAATATATATTTAATTAGAGCAATCTGTGTTAGTCTGGTATATTAAGGCACATACTAATTATGAATTTGGAGTGCAGCAACAACAGCTTTAGTTTCCAGTGTCTGTCAAAATAGTATTTTTGGACACAGATTCAAAGAACCAAAAACCTTAAAACAAAGACATGAATGAATAAATGAATACCTGCAGAACAAATGCTGAAAGAGCAAATTCAATACTATAGCACCATGAAAATTTCCTTATTTCACATTTCAAAAAAACATTTCAGAAATTCCATCCATTTCAAACAAGTTTGGAGCCCACCACCTGATGAGATTTAAGGCTCCCTTCTTTTTTTTGTCAGCACAGTTCATGAAGAAAAGGAAAGATACTTGGGGAAATATTTACATGACTAATATGTGTACTTGCATCAGGCATTAATACATAATATCTTCAGTAACATGATTTTCAGGCAAAAAAAATCAAGTCATCTACAAACATGTCATGTCTTCAAAAACATAAATATTAATGCAGAACTCAGTACATTTCAAAACTCAGTGTTTTGGTTGGAATGTGAGGAATGAGTGAGCCAGAAGTTAATTAAAGCCTATTATAGTAACTAATTGCCATAACGCTGTGGAAAAATGCAGACCATAATCTTTGATTGAGGTTGGTAGACACACAGAAGCAACTTTCACTGGCATTTTTCAGCTGTAGCAATTTAGAAGAAACTCAGAGGAACAGAAATTACTCTTCTTGGTACAGTTAATGAAAGGCTGGTGTTTGAATTTCAGCAATTTTAAGAAGTTTTGTCTGTATTCTTCTACAAATCAAGTATGTTTAAAACCTGCAAGATCTTTTTAATTTTAAAGGCTGAGCATAATTATAATAAAGGTGAGTTACCTTTAGTGAATGCTGATATGTTTGGTTTTCATTAACAGACACCTAGCAGTTAATGCTGCCTGACTTTGAGAATGAAAGGTTAGCCTGGCTTTTCAAAAAAAGAAATTTAATAAAGAAAATAGGCACATCTCTGTACTTATTTTCAAACCAAATGGCCCTTGTGGCAACAGACAAATTCAGAACCCATTTGAAGCAGTGTAAAGAGAAGGAAAGACAGAGCAGTTCCTGAGCCTGCCAGCATCGCCTCTGCCCTTTTCATGCTGGAATGGCACCTGTGACAGCAGCTCTTAGAGGGCATGAACTGTGCAAAGGAGCACTGGTGCCCCCTGCTCAGTGTTGGGGAGGCACCCAGACCCAGGGCAGGGCAGCACAGCACCCTGCCTGCCTGCCTCTCATTTAAACAACTGCAGCTCTGCAAAGGACAGAGCATCCCAGCTCAGGGGGCACTGCTGACAGCTGTGGGGCTGGGAGCACCCCAGGCTCTGGAGAGAGCTTCAGAGCAGAGCCAGAGGAGCACCCAGGTCTCCTGCTCGCAGGGAGCACTACTCACACGGCAAGATGTGAGTCCCACAGCAGCCTGTTAAAACTTGCACAGACCTTAATGCGCCAGGCTCTGCCCTCAGCAGCAGAACAGGGAACATGTGCTGTTAGTGTGTAATAATTCTGACCAAGAATGAGGGAACCAACACAAACTTCCTCCTCTCATGCTGATCACATTTCATGTTTTATTTCTTATACATAGACTGTATTCTGCCTTGTCCACGAGTGCACGGGTTGTCTACTGCAAGGTATATCCCTCTGCTGACAGGACTGGCTAGTGATGTGACTGTTTGGGCCTTCTGCATCTCTGGCAGAAATAAACCCAGACCCTAACACTACCCCAATTACAAGTCATTGTACTGATATTTCAGCAGGATGAGTGAAACTTTATGAGAACAACATGAACGTCTGATGCCTCTCAGCACTTCAGTGCCAAACAAATCATCACCTTCTGCAGGCAAAAAAAACCCTTCTGATGTTTCCCCGCCAGTTTTCTGCCTAAAACTGTGAACTGTGCAAAGAGTAAATAGTTTTACCCGAACTGCTTTGTCTGTTACAATTAAGTGCCAAGTCTTGTCCTCAGTGGTATTTTGTTGCCCCGTGTTTTCTTAATGGATATCATGTCCTCCTCGGACAGAAAGCTTTTAACTGTGCCTGGTGGCTTTTCCTTTGGCAAGGAAGAAAAAATAGTTCATTGAGAGTAACATTTGTTTTTCTTTGGCAATGTTATCTTTAGCAACAATTAAAAAAAAATCATTTCTGTCATTCAAACATCCCCAGTGAGGATGTTTGCTCAGCTTTAATTCATCAAAAAAAAAAAAAAATCACAGTCTTTCCATTAAACTCTTGGTACTATTCTTTCTGTGATATGTTTTTTTTTTTTTGCTTGAAATGCAAAGGAAGAAGTTATAGCTTAATTGAGGAGTAAACAAAAGAAAGAAGATGAAGTGGAGGAAGACTTATGAAAACTCTTTTGGAGAACTTGCTGTTTAAAAAGAATTCCACCGCCAGCTTAAAATACAAAAAAAAAAAATTATAAAAAAAATTAATAAAGCAAGAAACTGTTAACAGGCAGCAGGTCACAACAAGCTGCAGCTTCCAGGGGTCCAGAAGGTACTCTAGAATGAGTAGCAAAGTTAAAGACTTATCTTGGTTATTACCTACTCCTCCCAAACACAATAAAAAATCCAAACACGTTAACTTATTACCTTTATGACATGCATTAATATGTAAAGTAACAGCGTAAGGAAAGGTAGCAGAGGCCAAAGAGAGGAGGACAATGTTTGTGTGTGCCCCATGTCCACCAACACCAGCTCCTCGTCCCCAGGAAGGGTCAATCCCAGCACCCGTCACCCTGGATCTGCAGCAAGGGGATCACTCCTCAGGGACCTTGATGTGCATCCCTTCCACAAGGGACACACATGAGTGACACCACCACAGTGACACTCTCGGGCCTCTGGCTTTGGCCACAAGCAGGGTAACACCACAGCATCCACCACAAGAGGAAGGTGCAAAACCAGCATGAAGTCACTACGAAGTCTCTGTACCCAGGAAATTTTTATAAAAGGAAGAGATGAAACAAGGAGACTTATAAAGAACTACATTTATTTTTGTTTACAGCAGATACCATAAATTAAGCTAAAACAATTTTCATCGTGTGCAAAATACAGAATTTCCATGTGAAAATTTAAATACAGAGTTAAAAACTATTTAATAAAAATATTCAGTTAAGATTATGAAGTAAAATGAAGACAGAAGATTTAGGAGGAGAAGAACAGAACCCTCACTGGACAGGAAGAGCAAGGAAAACTCTGCAACAGAGAGTAAGAAAACACAGAAATAGGAAGTGGTTTGAAATGGCAGACCTTTATGTCACGACCTTCATATTAAAGCATGCTGAGCTTTGTAACAACACACTGCAGCCCTGAAATACACTGGGAGTCACATCCCAGCCAATTGTGCAGGAAGCGACGTTTGAAACACAGAGATTCTGTGTGGGCACAGAGTGAGGACTTTCAGAGGCATCAAGTCATTTCAGGATACCCACACAAATAAATACTGTGGCTGAGCCATGCAAACGCACAGAGCAGCAAGAAAGGGAGCACAGGGCTCTGGCCCTGCTGCCTTCCACATTCCTAACTGAGGTGTGTGAAATGGGGCAGAGGGCCGAGGATGTTTGGCCCCTCCTAAAACTGCTCCTGAGATCAATTCCCAAAGGCTCTTCCTTTGAGAGGGATCCTTAGCAGGGACAGCTGGGCTACGACCACATCAGCCAGACTCAGTGCACTTGCTGGTGAGCCTGAGCCCTTGGTTCTTGCTGGGATTCATTTCTCCTTCTAGACTGTCCCCTAGCGATTATACAAACTGGAACTTATGTAAAAAACACATACAAAATAACAGGGGGAGCTGGTCTTGGAGAGGGGTGGCAACGCCTCGTGCAGCAAGAGAAACCAACTCATCAGAGTGCCAAAGAAGGCCCAGGTAATAAAGCCACTCAGACCAAAGCACTCTGAATCTTGGCATGTTTGATAGTTCAGCCTGAGAACCACGTGCACTTTTAGGCCTCCCTGCCATGTCACTTGGGGTGGAAGACTAGAATTTGCCCAGTTTTGGCTACTTTTTCTACAGAACCTTTTATACTACACTTTTCCAGTAGGAAAGCAGGGAAGTGCTCAGAAACTACTTGCTCAGGGAGTGTGTGAGCTCAGTGCAAATAGGTGCTCATGTTAAACTGGGTAATCACACTCTGACATTATTTTAAACCTTTCCTTGAGTTCTTTGAAAGAAATAAGGCTTTAACAAGTTCTTTCAAGAAATCCTTTACTTGCCTAACTTACCTTAAAGGCACAGGGAAGCGCACATGCACAGACACAGAGAGAACAACATTCTCAACAAAGAGCACAGACATTACCTTTTCTGGAACTGTGAACTCAGCAACAGGTTACATAATCATGCCAAAGCTCCATTAATATACCAGACACACAGATTGCTCCAACAGTTAAAAAAACCCCAAAACACACAGTGAAATTCTGCCAAACAACAGGGTTAGTCATGTAATTTTGGAACTGAAAAAAAAAAATCACCTGAGAGCAGAAAGGCTTCAGCCAGTGAGCGGGTGCAGCACCGGAATGTTGAATTGGACTAAAAGCAATGAGGGAGATTGGCAGAGAAGACAGCAGGGAAGAAAACACAGAACTTCACTTGATTATGTAGGAAAGCATCAAGAAGATTACATTGGTACAAAGAATAACTGGCCAAAATTAAACTGCCGTTTTTTCATCCAATTATCAATGAGGGCAAGCAGGTATGAGTATTACTAGCACAACACCAAGATGAAATAAAAAAAAATCCAACCAATTGGAGTGATACCAATAAAATAACCCCCCCAACAGAATCACCTGCAAAATCCCAATGGAATATACATGGTAATTAAGATTCCTCAGGAAAACACTTTCATTATGCAAGTTCCTGAATTCTGTTGTGGAAATGTAGGGATTTATGGCCCATTATACAAATCTATATAAAACCAATACCATATTTTAATTTTAAAAAATTCTTATTTTTCATACTTTCTGCTATTAAGATTAATTTGCTTTAAATTCATTAGCCAAAGATTTCCAAGTTTCTTACTACATCACCATTTTCTCTATGTTTACCATTATGCTCACTCTGCTGTAGTAAACAGCAGGAGAAAACTTTAGGAAGAAATATTCCTAAAGACTACAATTGACAAACTGAACCCAAAAACTGATGGCAGCCCAAATTTGGAAACTTGACCACTCAGGAGTATGCTGTGTTGCAGGAGTAACCACACTGCAGACTGTCCCTTTTTAGGCTTTTTAGGGTGAAACAATTACTACATTAGCAAATAATTAAAAATAATACAATGTTTCCAAGTTGGGTTTTTTTAAATGCTGCAAGAAAGGTACAGGTACATTACACATATACAGATGGCCACCATGTAACTGTAATTATTGCTGTGTCCACTCAATGTTGTAGCAAAGTTTGGCTGAATATATGTTTGAGCATTAATGGCAATTTATGTGCATTAATGGCATTTTAGGAATGCTACCTTGTATCTAACAATTTTCTTCAAGCCCTTTTTCAAGGTCTGGGCATAAAAATAACATTTTCCCCCAAAATACACAGCCACTCTAAAATGTGAAAAGCTCATCCTCATAGTTTAAAGAAAGTCAAACTATCTAGAATAAAGATCCAGTTTGTCATTTATTTTAAACAGCAGACACATTTCCTTTTCATACCTAAGAGGCAAAACAATTCAGATCATCTTTTCACACATTATATTAAATCAAATCAGAACAAAACAAAATGAAATACCAAACCCTAAGGCTTGCCAGCCCACGGGCAGCACAGTCATTTGAGAACACTGGCAGACGATCCTCAGTTTTGGTACTAACTGAATGCAACAGTATTTCCTATTGTTTATGCCACATTCTCCTGGCTACAAATAAATGCTACAGATGCTTTTCATTTTAGGCTACACATGTTGCCATGTCTAAGGATTTACCTATGTCCTGGTAAACTTCTGCATATAAATAAGGACTTGAAAGGCAGGGAGCATGCTTACCTCGCTGGCTAACTAGGCTGAAAGTATTGAGCATTTGGATGCCACTGTGTCCTTGCTGTTTAACAGATTAAAGTAGACCTTCTGATTAAGGTAGACCTTGTTGAGGGACATCTGAAAGAAATTTACTCATCTGCTGCTCCAGATAAAAGGATTTCACCTTTCTGCCACCAGCTGCACACAGTTGAAATGAATTACCCAAGTAAGAGGTTATCACCTAAGAATATATTTATAGGCTTTTGATGTTTGTTCTAAACCTGTATTTTCTAAAAATTCCAGAAGACACTAGGAGTGGTGCCTGCCCATAGGCACAACAGGAGTGATTTCAGTTACAGAGGAGTGCTCCATAAATTGATATTCCTCACATCAGACCAACCAAATGAGGTAGCCTTGACTTGAGGAGTGTCCGGTCTACTTCTTTCTACCAGTTCCTTTGACTTAAAATTTCAATCACTCCTCCACTCATTAGCTCTTCAAATGTATTTAAAGACTTCAAATAAATTAGTAGAAAAGATAATACCCATTATCAATGAAAGGTATCCATCACACAAAAAAGCAATGTAAAAGGCATGACTAGGAGCAATGTGAATTATGTACATAATTTTTTTTGAAACATATTCATGCAAGTTATAAACCTCATAACCTAGAGCAAAGAAGAAAGCAAGAAAAATTTAAAAAGCTATGTGCCATACTCAGGTTTCAAAACCCAGGCATTTGTCAGAAATATTCCTGAAAGAATACACATTCTTTCTTGGTCTAACTGAAAAAAAGTTAAAAAAAAAAAAAGCTGGGGAAAGTAGGGAGAAAAATGGTTTCAAAATGTACTACCTTCTCCAATGGTCTGATCACAGAATAAAATGGGGAAATAATCTCGAAAATATTCTTCATCTGAGTCCATGTTCTGGAAATGTGTCTGGACACTGTCCTTCATGCTTAACATACAGTACATTTTATGTTGAAAATTTCAATTGTACCTCGCTTCTACCAGAAGGAATCCACCATTCAATGAAGCGATGTGTGAAATTACATGAGAAGCAAAAACAAAACCCTCCAAACCAAAAATCGCCCTCAAGAAAACAGCCAGGCTGTTGATTTTGAAAATCTGAAAGGCACAACTGAGCAAGACACGCAAAAGGATTCAAACCCTACAGAATCTTTTCACCCATTCAAGCACATTTTCAAGTGAGAGCTCTGCTTCCCGGTACATGTGAGTGAGCACCTCTAGGAGAGCCCAGAGGAGCGGCACCCCCAGGCTCAGGAGTTCATACAGGTAGGTATAGTTATACGCATTGTCCCTGAAATGGAGGCGGGTAGCGTGCAGGAAACCATGCATCCAGTTAGCCAGGCGGCTGGGAATGTCAAGCAGATCCCTGGTCACCCGCAGGGGCCAGCTTAGCACGCCCCGTAAGAAGGAAGTCAGGATACCTGGGGACCTGTCCTCTGGGCTGCTAGCAGGGAACAAAGTGCTTTCTGTGCTGATCTCTGCGGATTTGGCTTCCACTTTCTTCCATTCATCTAGCGCCTCCTTAGAAAAAGCATTAAAAAATAAAAGAGAGTTAAACATGCTTCTAAAGTACGTACGTCCAGTTTCTGCTACTGCCTCCAGGTCTTTGTATACATTTTCATCTCCAGTTGCTCTTAAGTTCAAATTCACTTTGCATGGAAAAGATAAATTTTATCAAGAACCAGATGATAAATACACCAAACTCACAGAACCAGGAGGTTTGTATTTCAGCACTCATTTTACTGCACATGAGGTAGAAAACATCCACACACACGGACAAGTACTGCACCCTGCCCCAGATAAAGCTGTCTCAACGTTGCATTAGCAATATAATCACTCCATACCTTTCCATGGACCTGTATTGTTGCTCTTCTCTTTCTGTGTTTCGTACTGATTTTGCAGTGCGTAAAATGAGGTTTACAGTAAAATTTACCTACAAGAGGGAAAAATCAGTTACAGGACATTGATCTATACATATATGGACTGAAAAATCCCTGCTACATCTATAAAAAAACAAAACCAGGATAATGAACACTTGGGCAGCAAAAGGAATGGGAGACCTGGCACTGACTCTGATTAACAGCTCTGAATAGGTTTCTTTTGCAGATTTGCACAATAAGATTAGTTCAATAACACAAGGCCATTTATCTGCCCCTCCACGTATAAGATTAATGAACAGCAAAAAAACAACATTCCGTAAGTACAAAGTCACGAACCAACAAAAGACATCAAGCAGTAAAAAAAGTCAAATAATCAGCTCAAAAAGACATCTTTACAGATTCTCGACACTGATAAAGAACCACTTTGACCTTGAACTTTTAATACTTTTGCAGAGAGAGACCAGGTTAATACTGTGATCTACTCAAATACTTTGGAAGGGGCAAAGGAATTTCAATTCAGTTAGATAATTCCATTCCAAAGGAAAAAAAAAAAAAGAAAAACCCCAGGATTTAGGTGGGATGAAGCACCCAAGATCTTGTCTACAGCAGCCTGGAGCCTGGAATAAATCACGCTGTGCTTGGCCAGTCTTACTACTCTCAATTCCTGACCATAACATCTTAAAAGAAATGACCTACATTCCCCGCAGCCATATAAATCTACCATTATTATGGCTTGTCCTTATAGATTACATTATTTAATGGCCAATTTTAAATGGAGATAAGAATAACTCTATCTTATTGGAGAAACCTCACCCCTTTTTTCCCCTCCCTTACTTTGACCTGAGATTCGACAAAGTGCATTTTGGTCTCTCAGCTTATTTTCTACTGAGGATTTCTTCATTTAAAGCTCAGGTCTTTCATAACCCTTTTGAAAGACTAGGACTGCAAGTACAAGGACTCAAAAGGCAGCAGGGACACAAACAGCACACTTGGCAGACCTCGTCCTGACTGTGCTACCAGGCCAGATCTTTCTCCCACTTTAGTTCCACTAAAAGCACCAATACTCAGACATTTCAAAACAGCTCCTACATTACCTTCTTCAACATCAAAGACATAAATTCCTAAGCGGAGCGTTGTAGAGCATATTTCACACTTGAAGCACTCTCTGTGAAAGAAGTGGCCTTCTGCACTCAGCCGCTCCATGACATAGACCCGTTTCTTGCAGAAATAACAAATGTCACTCCCCCCGATGGACTTGGGGAATTCTTTTCGCAGAGAACTCTGTTCAAACATAAAAACAGAACATAAAGCTGTGGCTCCACACCCAGACAGATATAAATCCTTACGAAAGGGGCAGCTGCTTTAGCTGCTTGAAGGGTTGCACAGCACCTTCCAAGCAAAATTACAGTAAGCATCAGTCAAGCTTTTTTTATTACTCATTATTGCAACTCTCTAGGTTTATGCAGCAATTAATAAATCAGACATCACAAGGACTTTAAAACGGTGACTTTGGTGCTGGACTTGCACCTAGTTTCCCTCTGGGAGTTCACCAACATTTTGGTTACTCAGGTCCACGAGCAGCATCATCCCAGAGTGCTCCCTCATAACCCTGCACTGCCCTGGCTCAGGGACTCGTGTCTCTCAGGAGGTGAAGGCACACCTCACCAGCCTCAAACAGCAGACTTGCAACTCCAGTCAAGCGAAAAAACACCCTGAAGACTCAGTTCAGACAAACTCTGGAGGAAAATGCAGGCTTGTGCTTTAAGATCCAGGAGGAAAAGCAGAGAGTCTTCAAAACTGCTGTCTGAACCACCCTTCCCATCACCATAGCCGTGTTCCTCCCAAGACTACAGCCCAGTCTAGGGTTTGGTTAGCTTTGCTTCCTACCACACACACTCAGAACATTTTTAACGCATTCAAAATACAATCCAAATTAATAACGTGAAACTATTTTGAAAGTTTTTTGAAATTAGGCTGGTAATTAGCATTCTTTAATTGCCACAAATCACATTCCCCCTTAGATACACGTGCAAAAGGTACAGAAAAGTGAACTAGAAATTGATTGGATGCCACTGGACTTCCTTTTTCTTACTAGAGGCATGTATGAGGATGTTACTGTGCATTACTGTGTTATGGTGGGTTACAGGTCGGTACAGGTAAGCGTGCTGTGCCCACCACAGCCATCACCACCTCCCTCCCCTTCCACCATCCCTGCTGCCACAGGAAAGGTACCACACATGGGATGGAGGAAGAAACGTCCAAGGCACATTCAAACAGCAGCACACAGTCCACACAACTCATCTTTCAATTGCCAGCAAAAGGCAGCCTTGGAACCATTTTTTAATGTTAAGTACAACTCACAACTGTCATTGTCACATGGTTTTGTGCTTAAAAGTTGAGAATTCTATTCCAGATCTGCCATTAGCAATCTATTTTGCTCTGACGGATCATTTTAGAGCATTAGTCTTTCCAAAGAAACAACCATGCAAATGGAAAACCACACAGATGTGTTTTTAAAACCATGGTATTAATAGATCAGATAGTTACAGTGAAGCTGAAACAACTGAGTTTAGTGGTGGCTGGTAAGTAAAGTGTCATCATCACAACACCTTACTTGGCTTCCCAGTACCTGACAGCTCTGAGCAGTAGAGGCAGCAGATGGAGAGTGAGGAATTGGGCAAGAACCTGCAGCTCTGTCCAGAGACCGCTTCTGAATTCAACACAGAACAGTGTCAAGAGTTGAGAAACAGCCCTCTTCAAAAGGAGGCACAGTGATTCAGCACTCGTGTGTTAAAAATAACTGCATAAGAATGTACTGTACACAACTTTCTTTAGAAGGTATCCTGAGTAATAATAGTCTTCTGTTGCTAATTCTACATGCAATTACATTTAATAAAGGCCTCCTGAAGTTTTGATTCACACAGTCAAGTAACAGAAATATAAATAGAAGACATGGTGAGCAACATTTCCATCAGCGCATCGTGCCGACGTGCATTTAATTCTCCCATAAGTGTTAAGCCTTTCATTAGGCTTCAAGTGCTCCACAACTGGGCTCTTAAGGCAGGATGGCATTCTGGGAACACTACTCTTAAGTCAGGTTACTGTTTTTTCGTGGGTTTAGTCTTACCAGTTCAAGCTGTGGCTTGGGCCTGTGATCATTCACATACAGATTTACAAGAACTTCAGCCACAGCTCCAATTGCACGCGAGACCTTTCCTACAGTCGCCTAACCAGGAAAGGGGAGGAGATGAAGAATAAAAGGAAGAGCTTTAGTTACCCTTGAAAGAGTCTTTAAAGACAAAAAAGGACAAGAATAATTTGGACACATGCAAACATCAATACAGGGAGGCAGGAGAAAGAGCAGAGGGAAAGTCCAGCAGAGCACAAGCATGTTCATGCGTGACCAGCATGGTCCAGCTGGGGCCACAGAAGGCTTCTGTGCAGCCCACAGACTTTTCCCTGAGAATGACTGAGAAGTTCCTGATGGGAAAAAATGCTTCTCCTCAAGGCTTCCTGCTGTATCCATGGAAAGCTGAGCTGGGAGCCACTGACTGCCTATCTGAGCTGGACATTCTGACATTAAAAAAAACCCTATTGTTCACTTCAATTTCTCCGAGCCTTGGTTGTTACATTTCAGAACAGGGGTGGAATCAAACTCCACATGAACTCTCCCCAAACTGTGACATTTCAGGGAACATTCTTGAAAAATGTGTGAGCCAAGTGCCACACAGAAATGTTTTGTTGGTGTTCACAGAGCAACCATTTGCCCTACACAGTGACTCATTGCAATGCCAGGGAAAACTGGAGAAACCACAGTCGTGAGAGAGAAGCATCTCCTTTAAATCCGCTTTGTCCCACAGCTGCAGCCACGGAAGTTGGGCTGTTTTTTACCAGATGTATGAATCAGGCCTGCAAGCAGCCAGCAACTGCTTAGGCTGTGGCTCCAAATGTACAGCATGGTGCCTGCATGATCTGTGCTTCCCTGCCAGAACACCTGCCTGGGAACTGGAAAAGGGAGAAAGTGTGTGTGCATGAATGTGCCAGTGGCAGCAAGTAGGTGGGTACTCTGGTCCTGGAAAAAGTACTTCACAGATTTACAGAAATATTTTCTATCCTTAAATCAAATTTCCTGCAGTGATCGGGATTTTAGCTTTCTGGTCAATCTGGTAGCAAATGCAGCAAGGGCCATCCTGGTCTGGCTAGGGGTCTGGTACTCTGCTTTTGAAGTCAGGGCACTGTTTTTTCCATAACGACAGGCACATGATATCATTTCTAAAACTTCATTTGCCTCTCACAGAGCCCAAATCTCAAGGAAGTCTCCCTCTTTTCAGTGAAATTATGGTCTACTGCTACCACACCAAGTCCTGCTAATTGAAGGTTTTAAAATACCAGAAAGTTACCATGAAGAAAGAAGAAAAATATAAATGCAATGGTATTTGGAAGACTTTAAAACAATTTTAAAGCATTTTCTATCAAGTTTAAAACCACTTAAAATGCACTGTGGGTGTCTTTTCAAAAATTATTATGGATAAAAATATTCAAGGGAACATTTCCAAATCTTTACAGCTCCCCTTATCATTTGAAAGTTCTCTCATAATTAACTTGATATCCAGGCAGGTCCAAAATATATACGTTAAGACTACGAAGGCCATTTAAGTGAAAAAATTCTGTCCTGTTTGGTTTTGTTTAATATAAAAAGACTTTAAAATATCATTCAATATCTGGACAACTTGTGGGTAACGACTGCAAAGTTAACTGCTAATTACATACCACAATGCTGTCCCAAGTGGCACACCAAATTATAAACCACTACAAGAAGTGCTACTTGCTACTACAGGAAAACTATGTTCCTTTGATTTGTTTAAGAACATGGAACAAAAAAAAAAATTCCTCCCCAAATTCTGCACCTCTGAACATGGTGAGCAATTTCTAGGCCACAGAGTACACATTCTTGTCTACAAGATTCAAGATAAAAGAAAGTGTTCAAAGTCAGGTGAAGCAGAAAGTTTTCCTTTAACTACATAAATACAGGAGCAGTCAAATAACAAGGCTGTATGTAAAGTGCAAGTAGTTGAATTTCAGGAAAAGTAACCTTGAGCCTGAACTACACCTTGAAATTCATCAGGTTGGCTGATTTCTGTTCTCCACCCATTGGAACAATCTATGTCAACATTCAAGCAGTCAAGAAATTAAAGAAGCAGTAAAGAAATTAAAGCACAAGAAAACTGCATGTTTATACACACTTTAAAAATGTTATTAAAAGGAAATGCTCCTGTAATGAATGTGGATTCACATTCCAAGTAAAGCCAAGTGGGATTTCAATTTAACTTAGCAACAATGCCCTTAAAACCACACTTTAACTTTCGGTCAGCCCTGACTTAGTCAGGCAAGAGATGCTGTACATCCCTTCCAACAGAAATATTCTGTTGTGTTCTGCTCAACTGCCACTCAATCAACAACCAGAAACATCAGGGCAGGATGAGGATCCACCCAGGAGTACCTGCCACCCTCAGAGATACACAGAGAACGTCCTTAGTGCCTCTGAGGCCACTGCAGAGAATATCCTCAGTGCCTCTGAGGCCACTGCTCTAAGTGTGAAGTCACACATTGCTTTATAAACTCTCTGCATGGAACTGGCTACTGCTCACAGTTCAGGCAGCTTTATGCCAGCAGCTTTAAAACCTCTGCTGAACAGCAATCCTAAAGAGTTACCTTATACAGTGAATTTCAGAGAAGAGCCAGAAATGCATAAAAATCCCAAGCATTTGCGACTTCCTCAGACTGTTGAGCTGTCAGTGGCACAGTGCTTTGCAGCAGGTTGACCAGGGTGGTTATTACCATAAGAGAAAGCTGCCCTGTATTTCCCTGTGTTATTATTCAGAACTGCAGAGCCAGCCAAGTAAGCCTCAGTAGCATTCTCATAAAACAAAGGAAATATGCTCTCTGCCTCCAAAAGCATACAATGCTTCCCCTTTGTTCTTTCATATCCTTAATGATTTTCCTGGTCTTATTTTGCTTTGAGGGTGATTTATTTACTTTTGGTACAAGCAGCTACGTGTCTTTTCCCTCTGAGATAAACAACATTTGAGTAATAATTTACTCTGTGTAGAAAAGAACTCAGCGCTGCTTACTGCTGGTAATCAGAGCCACATCACTGAAGGGAAGTTGTTGGTCCGAACTCTGCAGGGAGCAAACTGATTGCAAAAACCTCCCAGTTCTTACAACACAGTTTGTGGATTCACTCATGCAAAGCTCAGATGAACAGTTTTCTGCTCAAGGTCAATCCAGCCTTGAGCAGAAAACAGGAATAACCAAAGCTCAGCCTGTAACATAATATATGCTAACTCATAATTATGGCTATGTGAATTTTGCCAGCTGACTGAAGCTAGAAGGTACTTGTCATTATTACTGGCACCCTGCACACAGAAGGTAATTCTTACTAAGTCATAATGACTGCATGTCTTGAAAGAAACAATACAGTCCCAAGCCTTCTTTTCAAGTGTTCCTTGCAGGACTTAGACTTAATAACAAGTTTCTGTAATTAGACAGCATGATTTCATAGCCGCCCTTTTCAATAACTGTGTCCCCATAGCTAATACTGTTCCAAGGAAAACTCAACAGGTGCAATGGATTGTCATGAATGGTAACAACCTCAGAACTCACCTGAAATTAAAATGACAGCACTAGCTATTTAAAACCATGGGAGGGTGCTGATATTTATAGGTCATATATCATGAAGCCTTACAGAACTCAAAACACTTCTATTACCTTCTATTTTTCTGTTGGTGAAAAAAGCAAAAATACTGACAGAAAAGCACAGCAGCTCTTCCTGTTGGTTTATCAATCCCAAAACACTTCCTGATACTAAAGTCTACCCTTAGCTATGATAATGCTCAGGACAGAGACTAGAAATACAAATTTTGAGACCCATTACCCCCCTCAAGGTAACAGAGACACAGGCAGCTCCTGGTACATATTCACAGCAGAGAAGGCCAAATGCATTGTTGAACGGCACTTGAAAATACACACTGCGCATCTGAAATATTGTTAAATTTTTACTTATAGAGCACTGCACATTTAGTCAGTGTTTTACAGAGCAGGATAAAACACATGGAGCTGTGCATGCAGGCATCAAGATGCTCATGCATGTAGATCTGCCAAAGTGTAAATGCAGTCCTACTTAATCAGCCAAATATTCATCCAGTGAGATAAACATGTATTTACTGTGCTGGTGACAGAACTAGATTTTCTTGCTTCAGGTGAGTGGCACTCTGCCAGTATCTCTAGAGAGAGCACTTTTCAACTGAAGTAAATGCAGTCTGAGTGAAACCAAGTCCCAACAAACTATTGCCACACCATTTAAATAAAAAGGCAAACTAATAAAGGCTGTCAGTGCACTTTACAAAAATGCAGTTTTCAAATATAAAAAAAAAAAGATTGCTCAGGACAAAGGTTCTCCAAGAAGAGATGTTAAAATCCCAATGAAATTATTGCTCACAGAGTTTCCATATGATTAAAAACCTAGTTCTCATATTCTAAAGCAATTTTCAGATACTTGGGTTTGTTTGTTTTTGGGGTTTTTTTTTAATTCTCTTTGCAGAGTCACAATATTCTCCAGATCAAATGAACATCAGCCCTTAATCTTTTGGAAACCATGACTTAGCTTAAAACCCATCACATGCTACACCTCTTAGGTCATGAAAAGTAAGAGGTAAATCCAGGCAAAGGAATTGCTTCGAAGCTGAAGGAATTAGGGGATTAATGCAGTGAGGCACCTGCTGAGCTGGCAGTGTCCTTGAAGGGCCTATCCCCTGTATTTCCCTAGGGACTGGGAGCCAGGGAGTCACTGCAACAGCCCATTAACATCAGTAGCAAGAACTGAGTATTTCTGATGCAAGGGTCATCTCCTTCATTCAGAGTATGGACGTTGCCTCTCCATAAGGTCTGGTGCTACAAAGAACTGTGTTCTAGCTATTCATATGCAGAAGCAAGTTTAAAGTGCAAATAATTAAACAAACAATAATAAAATGTCTGTACTGGCAAAATCTCACACAATTCTAAGAGGTGTCCATTCTAAGACATGGTTAAAAAAGCCATAATTGTGCAGGTTTTCCCCTGCAGACCAGACGGATATTCTCATGAAAAGAAACACAAATTCCACCCAAGAAAACTAACCAACTCCATAGCATCCAGTTGCTTTATAATGTGAAGCTTTCTACAGTGTGCCTGTCCTATCATCCAACAGCAGATCATTTAAAATATGCAGCAATGCAAAATTGTCAGAACTGAAGTAAAAAAATGTTAACCATTTGCTTTGTTCTTCAGCTTTTACCTGAGCCATTTCTCATTATACACTTCTCTTACAAACATGCAGAACTAACAACAGTAAAAAAGGAAAGTTTGATTTAAATGTGAATTACAACCTATACAACAGATCTGCTGGCAGCACCTTCCATCCAAGCCATTTGTCAAGAGGCCTGAGTACAAGTTTGGGTTTTACATGAAAGATCTCTAATAGAGTACCTGTTGAGAAGAAACAGCAGAGGAAGCTGAACCAATAGATGATGAAGCAGCAACAGCTGAATGATGAGGTGGAGGGCAAGAGGGAGTTGGGGGCTGAGAACAGGATAAGCCTTTAGTAGGTAGCTTATTCTGTGTAGAGCAGAAACAGGAGAGTTATCCAAGAGACAGTGACATCAACACAGGTTAAGTTCACAGTCATGCATCAAAAAAACCCCAGAAAAGTAACAGTGACAGTTCTACTCTTCTTGCTACCTCTGCACAGTAAGAACCCATGGAAATCATAATGGTATCTTCATGGTAAATTATATTATTGTACTATTTTTTAAAATAGAAATATTCACAGTGGGCAGTAAGGTAAGATAGTGCTAGGAGAAAGTATACTGAAATTCAGGAAAAGCCAGAGTGCACCAAGTACCACTGCTCACCAGCTGATTAGAAACAGTGAGCCAGCAGTGTGTGTTTAAGCACAAGGCATAGTTTATTTGAACATGTTTCTCTCCTGCTAAAGCATTCTGATTAGCTTTATGATTCAGATTGTTTTACCTCAATTAAACTATACAATAATATTTAAACAATACTTTTTACTAGTTTTAGTGGAATCCACGTTACTTTTCAGAATGAAAGGAAGCTAAAACTAAAACCACTGCAATTTTTTTCCCTTAATGAATTCTTATACATGTTCCAATTCAGCAGTTCTTCAGGTGCAAAACTTAAAATTCACCTTCGGAAACTCCATGTATCCAAACATTGAAGCAAGATGTGCTGCTTTCTCTTTAATGTTCTTTTTATGGAATTCCCTATTGGCTATGGTCTGAGCTCTTTTCTGCAGTGACAGCCAGGGAAGGACAGCCAAGAAAAGAAAGAGAGAGATTTCAGTTAAAACCACATCCATCAACAGAACATAGAAGTTTCTACAAAGACTTTTGATTGTCTTTATAAAATCTACAGTCAACAGAGAACAAGTAAAAACCACAGTACACAGATTATCATAGTTAAGAAACGGAAAGGAAAAGAAGTTGCTTGTCACCTGTTTCATTTTTTCCTCCAGGTGCTGAAGACGCTCAAGCACTCCAGAAAGTACAAATGCAGCAGAACAGGCAGATGCGAGATTTTCAGAGGTTTCTGACAGACTGGGCTGGGGATCTGTTTTGGGTACAGTCTTTGCTCTCCTGGCCATATGATCAGAACCATTTAAAGACTGTTTGGGTTCCCTGACCTCGTGTTCACTCCTAGCTACCACCTGAAACTGGGAAACACTTGAAGTGAACAAAACTCTGCTTTCTGCACTATCATGCAGTATATGCAGCTTTTAAGGATGCTTCCGAAAGCACGGCACAGTCATGCACACAGCTAGAAATAAAATGTTTCTCACATCACTCTTTGCACAGTTCCCACTGCACTTCTGGTGCTTGTGCATATGCACTGAAATAAAACAGTCCTACACAACTTGTGCAGGTCTTGACATCCTTGTCTACATTTGTGAGCTTTTGTGAATAACCTCAGACAGCAGCAGTGCAGAACAACATCTTCTTCTAGGGTTTACAGCAAGGGTCTTGGGTTGGGTTTTTTTTAGCATCACATCTGCCTGAAACAAAGCTTATAATCAAATTACATTTATGAGGATTTCAACAGTCGTTCTTGCCATTGTTCTAGATCTGATCTGACCCAAATCAGTATATAATGTATTTCAGATTTAAGGGATTTTCTGAGGAGTTCAGAACACATCTCTGAATTTGAGTTTTCATATAAAATAGCTTCTGATCTGCAGATTTCCACATGCAATACAGATCTCATTTCACTGCAGACTGCTTTTGAAGTGCCACTACAGGATGTTTACTTCAATTTAAAACTCTGATGTAAAGTGAATATCAATACTGTTTGAGATGAGATTGCTTTCAGTGAAAGTTCTAAGAGAAAAATTCAGATTATATTGTCAAAAATTTTGCCCCATATATGTGATGCTGCAAAAGAGCTTTTAGCAGAAATTCTTATCACAAGTTCTGCTTATAAAAGTAAAACACCTGGACATCAATATCAGTTTTTCAATGCTCAAGCTTTTATCGTAGACATTTTTGCCAGGTTTCTCTCTTATCCTTATTACAGTAGCCCAAAGCATTGAGTACACACACAAATTTTCAGGTACTGCAGTAATTTTCCCACATGTTAAATGTAGCTGTGTAACAACATTCATACAATTTGGAGCCTAGGTGTGGTAACGCAGAAGCCAACACTTACGTTCTCAGGGTATTTCCACACTTTCAGAGAATTTTCTCATCTGGCAAAGGAGGTGTAAAATAGCCTTAAACTTCTAACGCTGTTTTCACAATTCTCAGCTAAATGTGTATGTGAACTCTGCAGATTCTAACCAAATACTACTTTGTATCTTATGTAGCTCTGCAATAACAGCGAGCTCCCAGCAGTAAGAGAAAAGCTATGCTTGCCAGGTGTTAGCCACAGGAGCTTCCTACCTGCCTTTTTGGCTGAGGTGGAAGAAGGCTTGGATCCACAGGCTTAGCAAAGCGAGGATTAACAGGAGGGCCAGAGGAGAGCAGGGCTGGTCTATCTGTTAGCTCCTTGTAAAGCATTTTTAAAATTGTAAAGACAGAGAGAAGAAAAAAAGGAAGACAGTAAATAGGATTCAAAGAATTTCTGAGGCAGAAAGAAATAAAAGCTGCTTTTAAAGACACATTACTATGAAGCCTAACAACACATTTTGCAGATTTTTGCCACCCACCCATTTTCTTAGCAACATCTACCATCAAAGATACAGTTAAAGTTGAACATATTCAGTACTTTTTAACAGCGTTTATGATCAAAATAACTTCCTTCAGCATGGCCAAGGAAATCTCTGGCTACTTACCACACACAGAAGGCTCTGGGCACTGACAAGTAGCCAGCAGCATGCAAATAACTTTGGTTCAAGGATAGAGAAACTCACTGGACATCTATAAAGCTACACTATCACTACTAGGAGGACTGAAATATTTCAATAAACAAATGGATACAAGGACGAAGAATTAAGAAAGCCACCATCTTTGCCAAAACATCCACACCTTGCTACCTTCAGATCTTCCAGGCGACAGATCCAAACTCTGCTGATTCCAACTATTTCCGTCTGAAGTGTGATTTTGAGCTTCTCATCCCTATTCTGGCAGCACGGGATTGTTTTTAAAACGCCTCTAGTCACACTAACAGCAAACCATGGAAATGGTGTACGATGCACAAATGTGTTCCACTCTGCCTCATTTTGGAATGGAAATGGCAGCCAGACTTGCAAAAGATTAGGTTTCCTTTTGACACTTCCTAGGTTTCCCATAAAGACTCCACAGGATATGCAGTGTCCTTTATTTGAAAATACAGGCAACCACAGGCCTTCTGCAATATTGTATGCTAAGCCGGCTAGCTTAGATTTCCAAATAGCACAAATTCTACAGGCTGATTTACATGAGATTTCTAGACACAGTAACACATAACAATACGTTATATCTATATGCGTTAGTCAATCTATACATGAGTGGTGCTTGTTTACCAAGTATTGAGATAAATAATTAATTTGCATGAAGTATTAAAAAAGACAACCCACTTCAAACACCTAATAGACCTGTCTTCCCTTTGAAATCTGCATCACCTTCACAAAGGGGAACTGCAGTTTAACTTCAGAGATGACTTTCATGTTCATCTATGACCTACCTGTCTCCGCAGAATTGTATTTGAAGTGTTCTCTTCAAACTTTGCCAGCAGCTGAGTTGCCATTGATTTGACTTTGTTCTGGTTCATTCCTTCTCTGCCATCACTCTGTTCTTTCCCATTGTTTGTCCCCTGGCTTGGAAAGCTTGAAGTCTGCAAGGAAACAACAAACTGTGTTTTTCTTAGGTTTTCTACAATACTCATGAAGGGAGAGGAGGAGAGAGATAACATCCTTATCAGCAAAGGGTGAAAGGAAATATAGCTTGCAGTATACTAAAATGACATGTTTAGCATGCAAAAGTGACCAAAAATATTTTCTTGAGTCCCAGACTACAGTAAAAGAGAACATTAATCAGTGCTGCTATTCATAAAGCAGAGTCAATGCAAACTCTTCAAATAAAAAATTGCCTAAATAACAAAGTTAGGAAAAGGAAAAAACCCAATACCTCAAATGTTCTAGTGTCAGAACAAAAACTAGTGCAATTTAGTTAATGCTCTACTCCCTACCAAGCAATTTAAATTAATTTAGCTCCTCTTCAGTGCACGCTACAGCAAATTCAAGGTTTCAGGGGAGAGGATTTTTTCCTGCCAAGCTCCAAAGGCTAAACCTTGGCCCCTAAACTCCCACTGCTTCCTCAGCTCTGGTACCCATCAAGCAGCTGGACACAGGTGGGTACCACTGAACACCAACCTGCTCAAAGACACCGAAGAGTCCTTTCCGACGCCTTTTGTTAGTCTCAATTTCATGTGTTTTCCCTTCAGCCTGAAAGGGCAAAGCCAAAACAAGTTCCATGGATTACTGCAGCAGTTCCCAAGTGTACCCCAGCAGTCCCTCCCAGGAAAACAAGTTCCATCCCCAGGCAGGTGAGGCCTGGTCTGTGCTCAGCTGGGTGAGCAGTGCCAGCATCAGGGGGTCTCGCTGCCCCGCCAGACCCCCCAGCTCATCAGGATTGGTCTCTGTGCAGGTAGCAGACCCCCAACTCAGCAGGATTAGTCCCTGTGCAGGAGCAGAGCAGTAAAAACTGTCCCACAGCCCCTGACTGGAATCTCTCACTGCACTCCAGTGCCTGAGAACACTTGCTTGTACACTGTGCTGAATACAGGCGCTTACAACTTGGGTGTTTATCTTTCCCTTTCAGTACTGAGGAGTTTATAATTCATAAAGCACTAATACATCCTTGAAGAAAAAGGTTTTGCAGTACGAGTTATTCTGTGAATCTTCAGCTAGACTGCGCTGTTTTCCAGAGAAGTAACAAAATCCAGACACCCCTCACTCTTTCACTATAACCCCAAAACCTATCTTAACCCATCTGTCTGCATGCAGACCATGAATTCACAGCACAGTCATACTTGTTTTTTTGAGCAATTACTGGCTGCCTTAAAGGTCTGTCTCCCTCATAAGGCTCATCTCCCTGACTCTGGCTGAATATTACAATACTTAAGCAACAAAATTGCTTATTTTGTGCTTGAGCCACGGACATATTTCATTATTTTACTCAACTAGAGAGTACACAAATCAGTAACACTTCATACTCATTCTGCACAAACTTGAAAAGTAGTCAATGCTTGGAAATTTTTATCACTTCTTATAACATTCAGTCATGAAGATGTGATACAGTGATAATTTCTGAACAATGAACTACATTCCACTTATTTGCACTTACCCATGCTGTAACTTAGTGCCTGCTCAGTCTTAAAAAACCCCAAAAAGGAATAAAGAGAGAAAGATCAAAGAATGCAGGCTCCCTTTTTACGTACAGACTGCTTGTAATAAATCATTATGTAGTGAAGATGAGTAATCCCAAACAACTTATGAGCAAACACCAAAGGAATCAGATGACAATATTTCAATTACTTTGTCTGCTTTGCTATGTTGTCTTTCAAGCAGCACCTGAGTATAACCCAGCTTTGCATTACCTACAGTCATCAGTCTACCCAGAAAGGGTGAACACAGACTAGCACAATGTATTCTGCAAAACAGCCTGGGCCACATAAAAGCAGATTTTGCTTGAGAGAATGGAGCAGGCAAGATGCTCCCTTTCAGAAATTGACATAAAGGACTCTCATTAACAGGCTGACAAAGAAGTGAAAGACAAAGCAATTTAATTGCTGAGCAAGCCTCCAGAAGAGCTGCACCCTGCATTGTGTAAACACCTCTGTTCATTTATTCGTCTGGAGCACAGGAAATCTCAGTTCCTCTCCAGCCAGGCTGACACTCAGAGGAGAATGGAAAACATGATTCAGCTCAGCACAGGCTGCCAGAACAGCCACAGCAGCGCCAGGCCTTGCTTCCTTGTCTCTCACAGCCTGTGCCCAGATAAGGATCCCTCCTCCAGCCCAATCCAAGGACAAACTACATGCCATGGAGAGGGCAGGTGTCAACACTTTCTGCTCTCCTAAAGCCTGGATAGAACATTTGATGTATATACACCTGGATAATGCTCAGCACCACTTTTTGCAGGGGAAAGAGCCTTAAAACTGAAGGCACACCAAACCCTGAACTCAAGTACTTGCTTTCCAAGGAGCTTCATTTTCCAGCTAGTTTCAGCTGGTTATGGACTCCCAAATCTGTCCTAACCCAAGCACCCTAACCCACCTTGCTTGGTTTCACAGCCTATCCATGACAGAGCTGCAAAATGCCTTGTTTCCCAAGCTGATGTGGGAAAGAACACTTCCACTTCTCATTTCCAACGAGCCCCCACAGTGTGAAACCAGAGGGGCCCTTCAGGGCAATCACCTCGTGCTTTCATGTCCTGCCAAGAGTTCCAGCTCCTGCTGTGACAGAAGGGTTATTTCATGACAGGAGGTTCATAAGAGGCTCTCTGGCTCAGTAACAGAAAGCCCTCCCCACTGCTAAAAGTCTATTTATTTCTGCAAACAACTCATTAAAAAAGCAATATTGTGGTCATGATAAAGGTTTTTCTTCTAAAGAAGTCACCCACAAGAAAAAGCAAAGTTTATTCTGCCTGTTTGGTTTCTCATTGCTTGGCTATCTGGGAACCATGTCACTTAGTTTTGTGTACACGTGGGTGGCAAGAAAAATTATTTCCTAACAAGGATATTTGAAGTGACTGAACAATTGACTGTACACAGGTTTTGAAAAAGTGTTTGCAGATGGAAAATTTTCAAGACAGAAGTCAGTGTAGGAAGTATCTGGAAACTCTGGAGTAATTCTTCAGGTGGAAAAATAGAAATCACATCTCTACAAGACAAGAGAGCAACAAATTTAAAAAGCAGTATATTCAAATACTGGAAAATGCAGTAGATGTGTACATGTGTCAACTCAGGCCTCTGCAAAGCTTCAAGGCTCTGTAGTCCTTAATCACAGCATGCATGGGCATGGATTTTTTTAAAATACAGGGACATAACAGGGCCTGTCAGTAAGTTTTCATTAATAACTGACCAAGGGAGAAAAGTACATGGGCATGACTAAGAGACTGTTATCCCAGAGCTGCTGATCAACCTGCCCACTGTTTGTCATCATTGCAGGTTTCTTCTGTAAGAGTTGGAAAGCTTCCCTTCAGAACCCTGACAGCATCCACAAACTGTGCAAATCCCTGCTTTTTTCAAAAAGCAGCACTCCCTCCCAATGAATAAACAGTCTAGCACAGCACTGATTATTTGAACTAGGATATAATAGAATGACTGTATATTTAACTCCCAGAATACAGAGGTACAGGACTCTTTTTCTTACAGGTAGAAATAGCTCAGAAAATTATAGCAATGTATATATAAACCCCTTACTTCTGAGCCTGATTGTTTATTTTCATCTTTTCAGAAAAAAAATTCATAGGGTAAGTCTTGCTTCACAACTCACCTTTGGTACTCGTTTTCTTGGTAAAGTTAAATTGAGATAATTATTAAAGATGAAATTTGACGATTTTGCTGAACCAAGATCATTATTTTCTCCATTTTGCTTCTCAGCAGCATCTGTTGAAAAAACAACTGCTAAGGATATTTACTTACATTTATTTTTAAATTATTCTGACTAAGCCAAAGCTTTCCAGTTGAGTGCTGGTAGCAATTATATATAAGAAACGCAGGCAAATAAAACTAAATACATACACGAGCGGCTTTTTAAAAAAAATAAGAACACAAGCATGAATGTGCTGTGCGCAATTGTCCCTACCAGGGAGTCACACTAACAACCTGATACATGACCTTCATGATGTCAAGCAGCAGTTATCCAGCTGCTCCTACTTCCTGAAACCACCAAGGACCCACAAAACCTTGGTCTTCAATCAAGTTTTTCCCCCCTTCCTGTTTTAAGCCCAAGGTAACTCTTGCAGGCCAGAATGGCTCAGCTAGGAAAAGACTCTTGGCTCTAGAGCAGTGCTCTTGGCTCTAGAGCAGGTCAGCAACCTGGATGAAGGGCTGCCCTGTGGAAATCCCCACCTGCAGTTCCTCCATGCTCAAAGGCCAAAAGCCTTTTGAACAACAGCCCTCAGGACAGGCAAAGAAGTATTTCCTTTGTCTTAGGTTCCAACACTGCCCCTCGCCCACCTGCCCAAGCCCAGGGACTGGCGTGCCTCACCTACTGCACGCAGAGGGGTGCCCCGGAAGAGCTCGTAGAACTTGGACAGGTACAGCACCATGCTGAGCTTGTCGGGCTCCCCGGCCGAGCCCAGCTCCCTGCCCGTGGTCACCGGGGGGATGCCGAACTCCTGCTCGGCCACATCGAACGCCAGCTGGTTGTTCCTCACCACGTCCTCCTCGTGCAGGGCCTCGAAGTCACTGTGGGGACAGCACGAAGGCGTCACTCGCTCCTTGCTCCCCTCGGGAACACGCCGTGCTCCCGTGCCCACGGGGCAGGGCAGCACCAGCACTGAGGGCACAGGCATCTCACCGGGCCACAGCTACAGAGCCCACACAGGGCCAAAGGCAAGAGCCTCGCACAAATCCCGTTATTGCAAATACTAGCTTTGCCAGAAATGGAATTTAAAAGCTTTTTCACTGAACTGGACTTTGATGTAGTCCCACACAAAAAGATCCTCTTATTTTATGGAGAGATGTAATCCTTCCTCAGAAGTGCTATGAAACCTTTTCCTTCTCCAAATTCAGCTGAACTACTACAGATTTCATCCATTAGCAGCAGATTACTTAGGTTCAATTAGTACTATAAATCATCAAAGCCAGGAGGAATAAATTTAGGACAGCATTCTATGGAAGTACCATATTATATGTGTGTGCACATGCATGCAAAGGCTCTATCTTTCCTTTTTTAAGGTGCTACACACAGTTTGAGCAGGGACCTCCTGTCCAGGTCATAACTGAATTTAGAAGTGCACTAAATAAGTACATCACACATCTGGAACTCTGCTATCCACTCTCTAATCCATTTTCTATGGGACCTATTCTAAGACTGATCTTTTGAACAGCTTCCAAAATTCATGATTAAAATAAACATGTGAATAAATTACAAAGCTCCAGGCAGGGTAGCTTCTTTCTCCTTACAGTGGAATGTGAGTTTTTGAATCCCTGAAGAACTTCTCCTCTTCTTTCTCCCACCCACTGCCCATTTCTGGAGCTGGGGGCTGTCACTGGCAGCCACCTCTCTTGCCTGCCTGGCTTTCATCTGGCCAAGTCCTTCCACAGGCTTACTGAATACAAAAAGCCAACAAGATCCAAACACAATGTTAATTGAACAGCAGGAGGTCTGTTAGCTCAGGAAGATAAATTTATCGACTTTGTAGAGAGCAGTGTAGAGAACATGTTTTCTACAGGCAGCAAAGCAGTCTGCTTTCTGCACCCTCTCCCCCAAAAACATCCTTAATTCTAATTAATTTTTAAACTAACCCAAGGCAAAAAAAATATTCTATTCTTAAAATCTCAGCTCTTCCCCCGGCAAACCTGTACAAACAAGTACCCTAGGTGCCACTCCTATTTTTTCCAATTTATCACACCTCATAAAAAAGCTCAATCATTCCTTTCATTCATCCACAATAAAGGGAGGTTGACAGTAATTCATGTGTGACTCCTAAGCTCTGGAGGAAGACAAGAGAATGCATCCATTGCATTCTGAAGACTGGTGAGAAGAGAGAGTCACCCCACTGACTGCATGCAGCAGTGCCAGCAATTGCTATTTCCTGACACCTGCTGCACATCGACCCTCTTCTATCTAACTATGGGACATTACAAAATTTTCAGATGCATGAAGTTAGGTCATGCAGCACTAGGACCCCAGAAACTGTGCCAAAAGGAGAATGCTGGCTTACACTCAATCCCTAGGGCAGTTAATTTTCAAGACCCAGCCCTTGCTGTGCCCACGTGAAAGGGCTCTGTGCTCTCCTGGACAGAGCTGTGCAAAAGTTCTACTTCCATGGTCAAACATTTCCCTACTTCACTGTCACAGCAACCAGTACAACACTGGTGGAAGATGGCCCATTCCAGGCTCACCCAGCATTTCTGTAACTCAGGAACTGTGCTTCCTGGCTCGGGTTTCAAACAGACACTAAGACCTGTCTCCAGGGATCTGGGAACGCAGCTCTACACATTCCCCCAGAGCTGAAAATTTCCTTTCAAATAGACACAACTCCCACGCACATGATAAATCACAGTGTTCAAAGCCTTCCTGGCTCTCTGAAAACACATAGATTTAATTTTAATTACATGCAAGGACATACAGAAGAAACAATGCAAACCCAACCCCACCCTGTCCACTCTCCAAGCCTGGCCATTGTGTGCACCTCCTTGCAGAAAGCAACCCCAGAAGGGGACTGCGGAGTGTCAGGGTTGTTCTGGCTGGTCTTACACCACCCTCTGGCAAATTCCTCACCCAAGGAGGTGCACAGATGTCACTCACATGAGGTCAGGCCTGAAGCGATGGATGATGGCACACAGAGCAAGGCCACTTTTCCAGGAGGTGGTCAGGTCAGTGATGTTCACATTTCGGTATCCCTCTGTCTGCTTCTGGCACCACGTCAGAAGCTTGTTAGGCCGAATATCTGACTCTGCAGAAACAGGAGAGGAAACAGTTAGCTTTTGCATGCTCAGAAGGCCACAAACGTTAAGCCACAGCAACAGGAGATGCCACTTACCATGTCTTGTGAGGTTCACTGATCTTCTAATGGAGCTCACCCTTTCAAGAGGACACTGCTGTAGCTCATTGGTAACATATAATTGTCTCACCTACCAGGAAAAGCAATTATCATCATAACATCAGACAAAAAACCAGTTTTGTTTTCAGGTTAACTTTATCAGCAGCTGGTTCTAAATTAAGGAGTCTCCTGAAAATTTTGTTTACACACTCCTTGCAGCTCTATTTACCCTTGACATTATTTCACAAGCAAGCCTTTTAAGTACTGACCTGATGAGGTCGAACACAGCTCGAGTTCAAGTTCGGGTATCTTGTTCCCGGGTCAATGGTGTACTGGTCAAAGTTCTTACTAATATTTTCAGGAGTCGTCTGAGGCAACAGTCGATAAATGCTCTCTCTTGCAGAGGAAAAAGGTGCAAGAGTTATGTATTAAAATAAATATTTACAATATAAAGAGATTGGGGTTTTTGCGGCTGCCTGAACTTTATTTTGGTTCTGCCAGGGCAAGCATTATGGACTAAATGCATAATGCATCCATCCCATTTTTTATTCCCACTCAACAGAAGGGTCCCAGACAGAAAAAGGATAATAACACAGACACTTAGAGCTTATGTTCGTATTTTCCTGAGGCAGGAAGTGAGCAAAAAAAAAGAAGGGGGAAAAAAAAAAAAAAAAGAGCTTACGTCATCTAGTCATCTGGTTTTGCTTTAACATCTACTCAAGGAGTAACTTCTTTACCACAGAACAGCATCAAATCCTGTCATCCTGCAATTCCTATAACCACCACAGCTTTTTTTACTATGCCGTTCAATTTTCCATTTGGGACTAGGCCATGTTTTGTCATCCCACAGGCTTCTACCTCAAAACTTCCCAAAGTGCTGTAGTTAGTAAAGCTCCTGCTTGCATTCCCAAAACCCTGACTCTTCCTATTAAGTATCTGCCCCAAAACAGCCTGGGCAGCTGTAGCAGAGCAGGGTGGCTGCCAGCAGGACCTAAGTCAGCAACTTCAACCATCAGACCATGGTGACACCAGGACTACTGCTGTACTTAACAGATTTTCTTGCTCCAGACAAAAAAAGCTTCTGGTCCAGCATTAAAACAACTCTCCTCTGCCACCTATTTATCAGCCTAAAGAGAGCACCACTAAGCCAAACTGCAGAGTTAAAATCACAGAGACTGACCCTGAAAGTGGTTAATTTTGAAGAATTTAATATTTAGACTTTTTTCAGGATTTTTATTTTTATGATAAGAAAACAGGCATTGAGTTGGCTGGAGATTTGGGGTTTCTGATACAAGGTCTCTTTGTTTTATTTCTTTAAGGACCATGCTTAAGTGACAGAAATCAGTGATTTAAACCCTAATAAAATTTATCCTGATAGCATTCTGAAATCCCCTGCCATCTAGCACTGTTGTGGATCTTTAGGACACTGGAAGGGCTGAGGACAAAAGCAGCACTCACCGTTCAGCCAGGATCTCCAGCGGGGGCTTCCCCTGCGCCCAGCTCCGCACCATCCACGCCGTGTCAAAGGCAGCCAAAAATCCTCTTGCACAGCCAGTACCCATGGGCCAGAAGGGCTGCAAGAAGCATTCACACTTCAACTCCTTGCATTTCATAACTTCTTACTACAAAAGTAACTTTCTATGCGAATCTGGAATCTAGAGT
This sequence comes from Bombycilla garrulus, assembly GCA_013400315.1. Classification (NCBI taxonomy): domain Eukaryota; kingdom Metazoa; phylum Chordata; class Aves; order Passeriformes; family Bombycillidae; genus Bombycilla; species Bombycilla garrulus. The sequence goes on from VXBU01005729.1 coordinate 559,410, forward strand.
TTCATACTGTCTTGGAAAAACAGCCCAGGAAGAGTCAAAATGCAACACAGGCAACAACTGCAGGTTTTAAACATACCTCTCCTTTAAGTATTAGGTAGGGAAAAAAGATTACTTTTTTTCACCTTTTCCTTTTTTTAACTTCAATATTTAAAAACAAGTCTTGAAAGGCAAAGACTGAGGAAAAAAAAAGAAGAATCAAAAATTATTAAAAAAAAAGATGCTCTTCTCATTTTCTAAATTTGCTTTGGACTGCTCTTTTCAAATATCTCAGGCTGCAAGCATGAGTTTAAAGAAAAAAAAAAGGGTTCAGCATACACTTTTCACTTCAGAATAAAAAAAAAAAAGGAACATACTAAGGATACTAAGGCAAAGAGACTGCAATAATAATTTGGAGCAAGTTTTTGTCTATGATGCAATTCAGTAAAATTATGCCATGCACCCAAGCTGAGGACATGAAGCTCACAGTTTTCAGACAGAAACACAACTTGCATAAAGCAAAATGTGATCTCAGCCAGAGGCTGTCAGCCAAGCATTAGCTATGACAAACTATGGTATAAAAAAATGAGGAAAAGAAAAAGGGGGAAAAAAGTCTATTGCAAAGAAGGTACCACTGTTTCAGGACATGTAAAAGAGAACATTTTATATCAGAGGGTAGACTGAATGACTGGATTAAGGAAATAAAATAAAAAACCTTAAAATACTACATGGAAAGCATTCCAAGATATACCTCAAGCAAACTATCTCCAACAAGCGCTACCAGGAGCTGATGTCTGTGCCTCTCTCTCACCAGCGCAGCGTTTTCAGATGCATACATGGAGGTAAAATCAAACATTGCTACATCTGGTTGCCCATAGTGATTAATTGCAAAATCCAAGGAAGGCAGCTGGTAGTTGGTTGCAAAGTCAGCAGCTTCTCTGGCATAGGACAGCAAATTGCTCTGGTTGACATTTTCCCCACAGAGCAGCAGCTCAGTATCAAGGGAGTCCTGGAAGGAGAGAAGGATGTGGGATGAGAGACTCCAATATCCTCTCTGAACTGGAACATTGCAGTCTCACAGCAGGACTGGGAGTCACACAGCTCACAGTAACAAGAAATAAGTGACACTTGTCATCTCCCCAAAAAGCCAATGCACAAACACAGGTACTGCCCCAAACAGAAACTCTCCTTGCCCACACTGAATGAGCAGCTTTGTTTGCAATAGAAGATTATAGTTCCTCCCAGTTAATTGGTTACGTGATGTTTTCAGAACATGACCTCCCTCACATCCAAAGATGTTATCCACATCACTGTGCTTTTCTGCACAGTGCACCCCACATCTGAAACAACAGGAGAGCAGAAACACTGATGCTGTAACACGTGGGGGCTCAGCCCCAAGGTCTGACTCAACATCTCAGTAACAACACCACTGAAACCTGGATCACAGCAGATTTTCTCTTGTTCATTTTGGGACTGTTTTTTTTTTGTTTTTGTTTTTTTTTGGTTTTTTTTGCCAGAGTGGTGAAGGACCCTGCCTTTACAGGTCATCCTACTTAAAGGCAGTGATTATTAATAAGGCAGGTTCTATTTCCAGCCTAATCGTGGATGAGACCCCTAATCACAGATGATACCACAGAACCATTATTAGCCCAGTTCTTCCAGACAGACTGGGGTGGGTTTTTTTTTTCCACTCAGAGCTGAGTAGGTCAGGAAAACAGCTCTGATGAGCCACAGCTGCTGCTCCTCTGCTCCAAATTCCTTACAGATCCCCTGGGACTGCCTCCCCCTACAAAGCCCACCAGCCACTACCCCCTGGGGGATTGTGCCCTTCCTCTCTCCCACCCTGGCTGGTCATNCAGCAGCTCTGCCCTGGGAGCCCCTAGCCTCCAAAAGGGCAGGATAAGTGGTCCCATCAGAAAGCCAAGAGCCCTTCTGACAGTTCCCCACAAGTACTTCCTTCAGGAAATGACACTTGGCTGTTTTGGCACTGTCCTGCTTTGTCAGAAAAATTGACCTAATTTTTTTTTTTTTTTCTAGGAAGGGAANTATATATTGTACACATATATCATATATTTATATTTTACAGAAGAATTAAAAAGAAGAAAAGAAAGAGAAGAAAAATAAAAACTCAAAATCCCAAGTACCCCTGAAAGGTCACGCCATCATGTTTATAGCCTTCTATCATGTTTCACCCACTTTAGAGAATCTGCAATTTAGCCTAGTGTAGGTTTTTGTGCTTCCTTATTTGCCTGATAAAACTGGACATAGCTGTGATAAGTTCACCCTTAAATAATTGAGGTTTTTATTTTCTGCTGTGGTGATCTCACCATGTGTTACCAAGGTGAGTTAAGATACCATCTCAGCCAGTTTCAAAACTGATTAATTTAGGAAGTACTGTTTTCAGTTCTCTATAGAAACTCTGAGCTGACTGAAGGGAAAAGCAAATTCTAAAAACGTCAGAGTAAGATCCAAGTGACCTGAGCTTGAATAAAGTGATTAAGTCTATAAACACCCTCTCTAACATGTAACAATGTTTATGCAGATGTTCACGCTTCTTCTGTGCCAAATAAATAAAACAGGGTTTAACCAGTGTTTCTACATACGTTAATAATCACTCCTTTGTCCAGAAGACTCTGCTTTTTTGCTGTCATCACAAAATAATGTGTGCTGTCTTTATAGTAAACAATGTTCTCCAGGTCGATCCCTGAAAAGAGATACACATTTGTCACCCAGCACAGTGCCTGTCCTGTGTCATTTACTAACAACATGGGATTGATCCCAGCAGGTGCCCTCCCTTCTTGGGATGCATCCCCTCTCCCAGCTGGGATGAAGGATTAGCAGGCCAAATGCTATGAAACAACACAAGAGAGGAGACCTGTCTTGCCCAACAGGAATTTTTTCTCAGCACAGTTTAAAGTTATTCAGAATTCTTTCAGTTAACTACAGCATTAATAGCTCCTGAGGTAGAACTGAGTGCCAAGGGAACAAAGTGTTTTTCAGGTTACTAGGGTTCTGGCATTAGGTCTAACCAGGGGGGTTGGTTTCAGTTATAATAATAATTTTTTTAAAAATCAGCCATAAATCAAGAATAGAATTGTACTGACAGTGAATGCAACTATTCTGAAACCCCTTTCCATTAAGATGCGTTTCACAGTTCATATTTTTAGTATTTATGGCAGATTCTAGGTCTTCTCAGTTTATCAGCTCCACACATCAAAAAGCAAGAATAAACTCCTCCCAGAAGGATGGAGACTTTTTCAAAGGGATTAAGCTGTTCAGCATGTGAACAGATAGAAACAAAACAAATCATGTCTGAAGGGAAAATCTCTAGGCCCTGAAAATGCTCTTCCAAATTTATTCGACATAGCAGACATTTTTGCAGTTGAGAAAAATTTAAACATTAAAACAAGCCATGATGTGGCAACACCCAAGCTAAAAAAAATACCCCACTGTACCATAAATGGACACCTCCCTCTGCAAGCTTCTGACATCAACAACACTTTGTCACATGGAAATTTTTTTTATACAGATCATTCAAAACTGATGTTACCAGTTACAAGATGGTAGCCTGGCACATAGAGTTCCCTTGCTGCCTCTTGTATTTGAAAGTGGAAAAAATTAGGATGGTACCCACCTGTTTCCTCTTTCAGGTCCTGGAAGAACTTTTGATTGAAGATGAAAGCAACACCACTAATTTCTTCTACCTTGGCTTCTGCAGTTGTATTTCTGTTTATAAAATTGGCAGTGATCGCAATAGCCAGCTTTCCACGAAATTCCTTCCTCCTGAAGCCTGGTGAGCAAAGATAGGAATTAAAACTACTGCAGACTTCAGACTGGATTTTCAGGGAGGGTCAGCTCAAGGCAGCTCAGTATCTTCCCTGCACTTCATCAAAAAACACGCCATCAGTAGATTCCATCATGCCTCCAAAATTCCCTTGAATGCAGAGCCTTTTCTCACCATTTTCAGCTGCAAAACTAGAGTATATTCAAAACTAGCACTGCATTCAAGATAAAGTATCATTAAAAAATGGTTGGGTGGGGAACCAAGGGAAGAAGTTAAGGAAAAACTATGACTAAAGAAAAACATGGAAAAAATTTTGGACATGTCTGGAAATAGAACAGGACAATTTCAGTGGAGAGAGACATTTTGACCATGCTAAATGGCAAGTTAGGTATTTGTTATATAGGTGGTAAACAGCTCATGAAAAAAGATGCAAGAAATCAGCAGTCAAAAGCAGCAGAGAATGATGAGAAAAATAGAAACCTCTGTAGCAGTGCTTACGTGCACACACTACCAGCTAATGAGATTTTTCAAAGATATTTGGGGCTGAGAAATATTCAGTGGCTTAACTGTTTTATTTCCAAAGTGAGACCAACTGAGAAGCTCCTTACTTCATCTTTCTTCCACTTTTCACAGAAAAAAGCTCATAAGCCACAATCTTGCAATCACATGCTGAAGTTTTCCCATCTGTATGTCCCCCTTATCCGTAATTAAATTATGAAGTAGGACAGAGGATCCTCAGAGTATCTTTAGCCCATTGCAGGTGCCTTCAGAGAATATGTTATTTTACAACAAGAAATAAATTGGTTATGATTTTTTGTCTCTGTGCTTCTTGACATGCTCTCGTTATTTCACTGGGATAGGTTTGATATGACAACACCAGCTTCTGTAAGTATCTTCACCAATCACCCCCCTAGATCCTGGTATGACGATAAACATTAACCTCTCAACCTCTGCAGCTGAGAATAATTAGGTTTTGCTGGTACCTGACTATTTAAACAGACTTTTATGGGGGACAGCTGGACAACAATGTAGTGAAATTTCCAGCACAGCACTATAAGGAATTAACTGCAAGCACATTGCAGTTGGCGAATAAAAGAATAAGCAGACAAACTATGAAGCTAATGAACAAAAAAAGGAGAAAGTATACTTAGTGAAACTAGCATGGATATAATTAGAGTTAAAAGGGAAATACATAATTAAGTAACAGGTTTGCTCCTGTGATGCAGTAACAGCTTATCCAGTGTCTCCCTAAGAAACTCAGCTCAGGTGGTCTGAATTCTCAGCAGTGCCTCAGATCAGGAAACATTTACCCCCTCTCTCCCCACATGCCTTAAAGCTATTTATTATCTTTTGCTATTGTTTCTAAAGGAACTGTTTCTGAAGTTCCGTCTCATTTACCAAGAAGCAAAGCCTCTGTTGCCTTCATTAAATACCTGGCAGTCACCTTTTGGTAATGAGTTCAAGAATACAGGGCAAACTCACAGCACAACAGCAAAGGCTATTCAATTCCTGACACGCATCTTGTCAGCCTCCTTCAAGTTAAATCATCATACCATTACTTAACCCTGGAGCAAGCCCAATGGCACCACATGCATTCTGTAGGCAGTGCAGATACACAGAGCTCAGAAGCAGTAATGACATTATACGTCTTTCATTTTGAGCTACGACTTAACAAAAGCAAAAGGTACTACATAAAATAACAGCTTTCACACAGACTTCTGTGGATTGAAAGGTAACCTGCAGCTTTGTGTTCTCTTCTGATTTTCACATCTTTCAAGGTACCCTAAAGACCATTAGTAAGACTAAAAATACACATTCACCCACCTTCTAACGTGTTCCTGCGGCCATCTGCACCAATGATAACATCAAATTCATACTCTGACAAAGGGTGATCCATGGGGAGAAATTCAGCCCTCCAACCTGTCTCTGAAAACACAAGTAATATTTATTAATTCTTCAGTATTACAACATAGAAGTGATTTTAGAGTCTGAGGAAAGGGCACTGAGATCAAGGGTGAATTTCTCATTCTCTGGATCACTTAATGCATAACTTCCTCTCAGAGCCACAAGAAGATGCTCAAGTGCTTGATTCTCACAGAAATAACCCCACAGCCACCTTACTAGGGCAGTACAGACGTGGTTACAGCAAGGAAGAGATGGCTACTAAATGAAGAAAAATCATCAATGCTTTTGTCTTCTAAACAGAAATTAAATGGAAGCATACTCACAAAGCTAAATTTCATCTTTGTACAAAGCTGATTATGTAGAAGTGTTTGTACTGTCCATATTTTAAAATTATATATACTTTAACTACTTAAACCAATATACTTGTTCTACTGTCACTATATGACCCGTTGAAGAGATACCATAGTGTTTCAATTAAAGTAAAATCTTAAAATATTTTAAATATTTTAAATATTTACAACCTAAATACTGATATTAACAAAAAAAAAAAAAGAAAATCAGAAATCTTTTTCTGTTGTTTAAAAATCTTGCATAAGAATGCTGACAAGACTCTGTGTGCCAGTGGGAGTTATTTCAAATGTGAGCACAGAACAAGGCCCTTACTCCATCTTCAATATTTATATTATCAATCAAAATCTGTTTTGCAAGAAGATCCTGAGAAGCCACACCAGACTCCATTATAAAGCCTCAAACATATGCCAGAAGGCATAGTGCAAAGCCTCAGCTTCTCAGCCTGGGCTGTATTTTAAGATATATCACTGCTCTGTTGTATTTTAAGATTTATCAGTGATACCTATCACGCCTGTGACTGCACGGCAAGGCTGGCTGAATAAGAAGGGCAAAAACCACTTTTTTCTTTAAACACAGTTCAACCACCTTGTATGACTTTGCCTAACACCTGGCACAAAAAGAAGTTGCTGTGACCAGAACTGTATTATGGTAAATAATTACTTTGGTTTTCTTGATCTTCAGGAGGCTCCAGGACTTTCACAAATTCCAGGTTCACATGAATTTCTACTCCCAGGATAAGTGCAACTTTGAAGAGGATGAGTTGAAGCTGTCGAATACCTATGGAGAGCAGGTAACAAAGATGTGTTTGATAAGTAAGCAACCTCAGCTGCTGTGGGGGGTTGGGGTGTTAGTTTTTTTCTTCTTCTTCTTTTTTCATCCTCTTTAGTTATGGA
>VXBU01005729.1:566581-606262 GCA_013400315.1 Bombycilla garrulus
GGGGTCCTGAGGGAGGGTTCTGCCTTCCCTAGCAGATACCTGTCTTCAACCCGAGACAGCTGCCACCAGCCTTCTAGAGAACTGAAATTCATTGTTAACACAAACATGAACCATTTCTATTTCCCACACTGTAATCAATGCAAACATAGCAACCACCACAGGATGTTTTTCTCTTCCGACTCCTTTTCCTCTTGCAACACAATCTTGTCAGCAAAACTTTTTTCAGTTGAGTTTCTTACAATGCTTTTGTAGAGGTTTGCCTCTTAATGATACTTAAAGGATCTGTTAACCAGCATGGTTTACAATATAAAATTTACAGCATATTTCCCTGTAAAATAGCCCACTCTGCTATTTGTGTCTACTTTCAACATACTAGAAATAAATATCAATATTCTTCATACATCATAATCAAAACCTGTTGTTTAACCACACCAGACTAACAAAAAAATCTGCTCCATAAGACTGTAACTTGTTCTACTGCCATCTTGCTTAAACAAGACCCTTTTTTTTTCTCCTGTCTGTGTGCACATGTGCACTTGCACATGGTTAAGGCAGATGAACTTTGTGCCAAACCAAGAATGTCTCCACCAATCTTCTGACCCTGGTAAACTCTTTTCCAAACAGTGCCCATGCCCTCAGATACTTACTGATGTGATCAATAGATCCTGCACAAAACTTCCCATAAAATTTCTTTGCTCCCAGTGCCCGGAGGTCATGGATGGTGAAGGGCCAGAGGTGCAGCACATTGTTCCTCGAGAAAGTGTCCCGCTTCTCCACGACGACCACCTTGGCTCCCAGGAAGGCAAGCTCTATGGCAGTCCGCAGGCCACAGGGACCACCTCCAATAATTAAACACTGGCAGAGAAAAGGAGGAGTGTGACACAGGGTTTTGTATTACTTCCACACAGTTTCCAACTTACTCCATTGGTATGACTTGAAATACAACTGGACTTGCACTACTGAGAGCACAGACAATTTACTTAAATCAATGAAAAGGAAATATTTTTCGCATGTGGTGTTCAGCCTATTTAAAAAAGAGGATAAGCTGTGCTTAATGCAGACACAAAAGCATCAGATGAAGAGAAAGAAGAGAAAAAACAGCAAAAAAGATAAATATTTTTGAGCATCTGCTTGCACATTTCTAACCTCCATTTATCATTTCTCAAGTGCTTGCAGTAAAAAGCATTACAGTTGTGTAAAATAGAGGGGAAAGGAAATAAGTGATCTTAGCGTAGGGTTTTTTTTATTTTAAAGAGGAAATGGGTGTACATTTACTAGATTTGTTGGACAAACCTACAATAAGCCAGTAGCCTTATGGTATGTGCTACTGTCTTTCAAGCAAGGGTGGATGTAACAGCCTGGTTCCCCTACTGATAAAAAGCAGGACATGCCAAGGGAACTCAGCAGACTTGTCCTGCTCTGCCAGGGCCAGGGAACTCATCCTGTCCTATCCTATTTCACCCAGTGCTAAAAATCCTCACTTTCAGGACAATCACACTTAAGGAGCTTAAATCTAAGTTTGGGCATCCTTGGAAGAATCACTTCCAAAATGATTACAGAGGATTCCTGCCCAAATTTTAGCTGACAGCTGTAATTTTTCACAGCCTAACAACAAGCAAAGGATTTCCAGGAAGCAAACTAATTAAACTCCAAGCATATCTAATGCTTACATTTCCTTGACTGATTACTAAAACTGATTAGAAAAAGACTTATAGCTGGACAATGCTGCTGCTCCATACCTCCTACGAACCCCCTCCATTCCTCCAAAGCCCTCAATATTTCACAAAATCCATGCCATGAGTTCCAGCCCTGCTGTGGCTGGAGCAGGGAGAGCTGAGGTGGGTCTGGGAGGACGGGAGAGCTCCAGCACAGCCGAGCTGGGCCGTGCTGCAGATCCAAGGCCATCGTGTCAGAGGCCAGACAGGCTCCTGTGCATACTGCACACAGGGCCAGACACTGACTTCAGTGTCAAAGCAACCACAGGCTGGAGCTGCAGGCTCACTGGATCCCAGTCTGGTTCCCATTACATTGCAATTTCAGAAAATAGAGTCATTTATTTATTTTGGTTTGGTCGTCACTTGTTTTCAGGTTTAACAACTTAAGCAGAAAGTATCTGGTGCTGACTTTTGTCCAATCCAAATCAAAGAAGTGCAAAAAATGTCTTTTTTCAATTTAATAAATAATTCTAATAAATTCCCATTGAAAGAACTCCTGTGAGGTGCTTTGGCTTTGCTTTAGGCAAGTGTTTTGTTAACCAGAGATATTAAAATTAGGCTGTTGCCTTAGCCACTTGGCTTTGCTCCTCTTAAAAGAATGTACTCAATTCACTCTTTCAGAATAACATACCTCACTGCATGATGAATACAAAAAAAATAAAAATCAACAGATGTAACAATATAAAGAAAGAAAATAGAGGGCACGTAGCCCAGCTGAAGAGGATCACTGGCGGATCTGGGTCAGACTTTTTTCACACACGCTTCTTGTGATTAACATGGGAACTCTGAGCTCTGACAAGTGAGTGACTCAACTGAGCCTTCACAGCCTCCAACATGTTGAACAGGCAGCTAGAAACATTTTACAAATAAAGCCCATACATGGTCTGATAAGGTGAGGTTGGTTTTTTCACTTACCAACTCTATTATATATAAATAAATGCAACTTTAAAGAAAAAAAAAAGGAAACAGCAGTCTTTGGAAATTTAGTCATAGCAGACCATGCCAAGTACCAAAATCCACAGAGAAAAACCTTCATTCCTCCTGGTGCTTTGCAATACACTATGTTAACATTTTAAGGAGGATTCTGCCTTCTCCCCTCCTCCTATCACATTGACAAAGTATCTTCGTAACTGCCTAGAAACGCCATGAAAAATGGTTGTATGTTTGCCACCATCCATGGTTACCTCCAGAAACACATTTATCTACATCACAGAGCTATTTGTTCTTTGATTTATTGAGGCCGCTTCCTGCTGGTGTAGAACTCATTCTTGGCACTTCTTCCTTTAATTTTGAAACTTCTGGGGTCAAAATCAGCACAAACCCCTTACAAAAGTAACTCTTACTACATTTGTGTTCCTATCTCTATTAAAAAAGGGAAGGGCCCATGCTACTCCCCAGCAGTCTGCTTGCCAACAGTGCCCAGAAGAAACCTTCCTGCAGCCAGCCTAGAGCAAACTTGGAATGGCATCCTATTTTCCTCTCCTGCTATCTCAGTCTCCTGGCTCATCAGGGCCTGCTTTTGCAACCAATTTCTTGCAATTTAACAGAGATCATGACAGCTGGCATCACATAAGGGAGTCTCAAACAATCAATCCTGAATGCACAAATGCCAATAGCTTCTTGAGATCCACATCACCATTCACACATCAACAGCCTTTTACAGTGCCAGATCATCCCCTACAAAGCTAAAGGGCAACTTGACTTTTCAGAGCATCTCCTACAAATTATTCCAAGTAACAGTTGCTGAAAAGAACGAAGAGTTTTTGCATCTTTCTAGCTCAAGCTGGAAATGAAGGGAGAAAGCCTTGTATAGTTACAGGGCAGTTTATGAAAGAATACGATCATGACCAGACTTCTGTGACCTGACTGAAGAATCAGTATCATGTTGGATGTTACATCTTGTTTTACTACTGAGAGTACACCATGTTAGTGCAAGATAATAATACTGAGAGAAGAAGTTTTTCTTGGTGAAAAACTCTTACTACAAATGCCTGATCTTCTGCCTGCAGATGTATGTGAATATTTTCTGTCAAAAGAGAAACTTCATTGAATTTAACACATTCCCCAAGAACAGCACCCATGTTAAAGCAAAATTACAGAAAGAATATGGGTTACAAAATTCCCATTGAACAAGACTAATGCAATTTCCAGGCCAGTAATAGTTGCCTAGTGACTAACTTAGAACTACTTCAGTTTAAATTCATACTTAATAAGTAAAGCATGGACATTTTTGCACTCCACAATAAAACACTAATAAGCCCATGCATATTTTATAAAAGTTGTTTATTCAAGATGCTGAGTAAATACTCTGTTTCTATGATACTGTCAAAAAGTACTGTACTATTCTCTAAAAGATAATTGTTTCTCTATAGATCTTGTCTCACACTACAACCAAGCACAGTACATAGCATTATTTATCTTCAGACTGAAATAGAGCAGAACTTCACAGATTTCTTCCTTCTACGATTAAAATGTATCAGAAATTTTCCCTTATATTTACTAATATAAACACACACAGCATTTGTCTTATAAGCTTGATTCCACTCAAGGGTCAGTCTGACTGTAAGAGATGCTTTCTCTTTCTGAGCATGTTTAGGAATATGTCCAAGGCACTGCCTTGAAAATCTCCAGGAAATATTCCTGGTGCCGAGCTAAATGGCAGCACAAGTCATCTCTCCAACTGCACAATGTCCTCTGTGCCAGGCACAGGATTTTGGTATGATCTCTTGCATATAATGTGCAAATATATGACTCAAAATAGGAGAGGAGGAAAGGGAGATGGATACAATGTAGAGGCCTCTTGCAACTCCTCTTTTCCCCCATTACCACATCGGCAGCCTGTGAATCCAGATACCTGCATCCCATTCTGGAAAAACCATCTGTAGTTTAACAGCTGAACACCACCACTATGATTAACAAACAAACCAAAACCAACAAACCAAAAAAGAAACCAACAGACAAAAAAATCCCCACAACAACAAAAACTACAAAAAACCCCCATCTCAAAGTAACACTCCACAACAACCTAGTCACAAAAATCTCATCCACTATAACTGAAAGGTTGAATCTACTCAAATCTACTCATGTACCTTGAAAAAGTAAAAAAACCATTAGCTCTCAGCATTTATGTGCTCAAGGAATCCACCAGTCAGTAGCAGCATGGGGGTGGGGGATGCAACAAACAGCATCTCTTGGCACAGCTAAGAGCAGACAAATCCTGTTGTGGCCCAGCGCATTATCCCACTGCTGTCATCCCACTCTAAACCCCTCACTCCTCTCCTGCCCAAGGTACCCAAACCTTAAATTAATCCTGGAAAATAAAGGGGTGTTAAATGATGATCCACTCCCTGTATATCCTTGGGATGAAGACAGAAGCTTCAGTCACTCCAGGAATCCAAGATTTCCTCATTTTTGCCTTTCAGTTGTTTTGGAGGTGAAAGAGAGATTATTTTTAGCCTCCAGCTCAACAACAGCTGGACAGACACAGGCACATCCTTTGTTGTCCTATGGCATGCCAAGCCAGAAGCACCACTGCTACTCTTCAGTGGAAATGCACACACATATTGGTGAAAAACCAGCAAAACCCACCTGCTCAGGTTACTGAACTGCCTTTAGCCAAAACATCAATTGGAAGCTGACCTACAGGCATGGATCACGCTGCCAGAAATGAGCAGCAAGGGATGGCTTTCCCCACAAGCTTCAAAGCCCCCTGATTCTCACAACCACAAGTGTCCTCAGCAGCTGTGGGCCTCCTCACACAGTGACAGTAGGACACAGAGGGATAGTGCTTTGCTTTTCCATGGTAAACATTAATTTCCACAGTCAGCAGATCTGGGATTATAAAAGAAGAGAATTTTCACACCAGCCCAGGCCTTTGTGCAACACCCAAAGCGACAGGGGCACACCAAGGACTCATTTGGCCGATTCCAGAGGGTCACATCCTACACAGATTTGGACAAGTGTTTACTGGTGATAGGGCTCAATGCACTGCAACACGAGACAGGCTTGAAACAACACATTTTCTGGAACAGCAGTGACCATTTCTCTGGAAAGGCTCCAGAGACAAACAGCTGCATAAGCAGCTAAGGCAGACGGCCACCAGGAGCTTTCTCCACCACAACGCTTTCCAGCCCATCCCCTTTACTAGATATGAAAATGCTTCTGGCAAAAATAGGACTACTCAGCAGGACATTCCTGACTTACTGACTTACAGTTCATCTCCCACTTGCAGTCTCAGATTTTATCACAAAAATTCACTGACAGCCCCCGGATACAACACTACAGCCAAATGAAACCACTGAATAATCAATTTAAAGTTTGAAACATCATCATGGAAGACACTGAAAAAGGAAAATCTATATGCAACTTCAGACAACATTAAAAATGTCACAGGCTGAAGCTTTATTTTTAATAAAAATTAATTCTTCCATCTTCCTTCCCAAGAAAGGGAGGGAGAAAGCCAAAGAGCTAATTAAACTTGACTACAAAGATTATGTAATCTTTAAAAGGGTATTTTTCTCTATTGTACCGTTCTATGAGCTTCTTATAGAATTAGTAAGGTTAAAAAAAAAGTGTCATTTGACAAAAATAATATTCACTTAGATGTATTTTAATGAGAGATCCTAACTCTCCAAAGAGTTATGTGGACACTACATAATACACTAACTGGTAAGTCCAAAAATCTAATTTAAAATATTTTGAAGACTAGTTGGATCTTGCTGAATGGGCATTTTTGGAGAGTGAACACTGCATAAATACCACAGTTGGGGAAGTTCAGAGGCACCTGGAAACAGTGAGGTTCACACTCCCCTAAACGAAGCAAACCCTGCGTCAGTGCATGAATTCAGGGCCTCACTACAAGTCCACTTCTACTTTAAATCCCTTTGTGCCTCCAGCTGAGCACCTCAGGAATGTGCCATTTTGTCCTTCCTCTCCCAGCTCAGTGACTGACATAAATGGAATCACAGCTTTATTTTTTTTTTCCCCCCTTCTAAGACTGTACCATGGATATGAGGCCACCTAACACAGAGTGACTTTGGCCAGAGCTCTTTCCCCAGCCCCATGCCCTGCAGCTGCTGCACTTGCAGCGGGACGCAGCACAATCCAGGGATCAGAGGATCTATCTTTACTGTCCTCCTGTTTTATTGAGTCAAAATGCCAGAAGTGAAACATTAGTACATTTATTGCATTCATCTGGCTCATTTTTACTGGGATTTTTTTTCTCTGTTTTGGAAGATATGCTTCTGCACGGAAAAAAGCATGTGCCTTCATTTTTCCTGGATGTATTTGGGCACACTTTTCCATCCATCCTGTCTGTCACATGGATATATGTACTAATATTAGACCTGTGTATTTAAAAAAACCCTTTCCATAGTTTGAAATTAAAACAATGGTATGAAAGACGTCTGAAACTCCTATTCTGCTATGTCACATAATAAAGAGGGGCTGCGTGCACTCAGGACATTAGAAAGTCAGGACTGCCTTCCATTATGTATTGGAGCTGTCAGGACTTAGGAACTTTTCTGAAGAGCTCTCTCAGAAGGCATTTGTTGTATTTAAATCTGGTAACTTGATCTCAGATATTTTAGAAAAATTTGCAAAAATACTTACTCAAAAAATTGCAGTTGACAGTCATAATACTGTGAAGTATGCCTGGAAGCTTTCTGTTGCCCTGCACCAGTTACAGTTAACCAAAAAACCTAGACATTACTAATAAAAAAATGTTACATTGATTTCAGTAAACATTTCCACCAGAAACCAGGCAAGTGCTTTAATCCAAGAATCTCTTCCAATAAAGCATAAAATAAACCCTCCAACATCCTTTGGAATGAAGTGTTTGCTGTTTTCTTACCTGCCTTTCATTGTAACCAAAATACAGGGAAGAAAAGAAAAAAAAAAACAGGGACACACCCAAAACCCAGAAGAGATTGCTTTCTTCCCATTTTTTGGCCAGCTGCTTAAACAATCAAAACGAAAACAAGATAAACCCTGCAGAAAGAATGTTGCCTGACTATCCCAGCCATGAACATGGTTGGCAGCATGTGAGTACCTGGCCTGTTTTCTGTAGGCTTACGCCTGTCACACTGAGATAAGTGCTCCGAGGCTGCATTCAAAAACTTAGCAAAAAGAGCCCAAAACAAAACCACGAAACAAAGAATTCATCCAGAAACAAAGAACTGATGGAGAGAGATAAAGATATAAAGGCATCAAGAGCCTCCCCTCTGAGAACAGCAGAGAGCAAGCCAGGAGTCTTGGGAGCTTTGTGAGCAGTGAGGGAGAGAAAATGGTTCATCCTCTACATAGTTTCCCAGGGGCAGGGGCTGTGCTGGGCAGCCAGCAAAGGACTTGGCTGCATACCCAAAGGAAAGGATTTCTTATGCTCTACAGCATCTAAAGCATGCAGGCAGGTTGGTCAACAACCATGGCTTTATTACAGCAAGAGTAACACGCTTTAAAAACACACCCTTGTTGCTCCTGTCTGGGCCCAACTACAGAGAAACCTGGAACTTTTAACCAAACATCACAACAATCTCATAAACGAGCTGAGCTTCCACTTGGAAATTGGCTTTTTCAACTAAGTGGGGAGTCAAGTTACTTTGAGGGTATTTCACAGAATATTTTAAAAATGCCTTCTAAAATTCATTTTTCTATTACGTGAATTGTTAATCAATACCCATTTAAGATGTGGCTTTTAGAAGCCAGTCTTGAGAAAATGAGCTCATACAGAACTAAACATCAGGCCTGAGTCAGAAACCTAATTTTTAAATTATATTTGTTTATTTTTCAAAATCTTAATCATTTAAACCCATCATTCCTAACTCTCCTAAGCGGAATAACTGTAGAGCAGTGTACATCAGCTATACATGAGCTCAAAATGCAACACTGTACCAGAAGGCAATAGCTCTGGGCTCTTGGAGCCTTATTTTTTTTTTTTTTCCTCTCATCATGCAGCCTTCAAGGTCTCTGCATTTCCACTGCTAGCACTCACAGACATTTACCTAGTAAATTCTAAATACACCTCCAAAAAGAGTGATAATCTGATTTTTTTCTAATTTAGCTGGTTGCTTGTACAAACCAGTTTACTACAAGCAGACAATGCCTTTACTTTCTACAGTTTTTCTTACAATTTGAGAACACTATGAATTACCAATGAGCATTTCTTAGTAACACAGAACCCAAAAGTGCCAGCAATCAAGATGGACTTGAATTGTTCAAACAACAAGAATTAAAAATATTTACCTTTAGCACAACATTTTTTAAGAAGGCTTGAAGGCTTCTGATAGTGGGGAAAGTTAACAGCACTCACAGAACCCACAAAACAGGCTGCTGGCAGCACATCACACAGCGAAATTTAAATTTCAGCATCTCTAGTTCTTATTTCCAAAACCTTTTTTGGCTGAAAACAAAGGTGGCGCATAATAACCCTTATTACTGAGGGAAAGAGTCTCAAGAAGTAAATATAAATTGGTGAAAAAATATAAAAATAAGTATGCTTTAAAAAGAGGGGCAGAGAGCTGGAGACAAACTTTGGCAGCAAATTGCACATCACGAGGTGTAATAGTCCCTTTTACACCAACATCCGACACAACCGATGGGAGATAACATACACAGAAGAGCAGTGTTTATTTACACGCATTAATGAGCCTGCTTTCGCATTCCAGGCAGGGTGAAATGCAGATGGAGGCACCTGCCTCAACAGCACCAGCCACGCTTGTTCTGCCACTATCAGGGCTGTATCTGGGCTGACAGGCAATGAACTTCCTAATCCAGGTGCCTCCAGCCAGGCAGGGCATGCAGAACCATGGCTGGCCAAGCAGGGACCAGACCCAGCAGCAGCCCCACCAGCCAGAAACAGCTTCCTACCCTATCCCATTGTTTCCTACCTTGCTAAAGCACAAGTAGGAGAAAAAGGGGGGAAGAAGAAACCTGAGAGAAATGTTTTTGCCTTCCACCGACCACTTGTTGATCTGCATAACTCGTTATTACTGTTCTGGGTGCGTAGTCCTTGGCAGGAAGCTCACTGCCATCTCTCCTGCAATGTTTTCTAATCTGAGTTGCAATTTACCCTGGAGCAGCTGTTTTATCTGAATTGTAAATCCTGCAATCCTCTGCAGGCAGAGTGCAGGCAGGACAGGACCGGGAGGAAGGAATGCTTGTTGTTGCACAGGTCCTCTCAGAGCTGCTCTTGAAAATCTTTCAAAGGGGCAGGAGAAGGAAACAACATAAGGTTAACTCACTGCGTGGCAGAACCACATGGTTTCTGCTCAGACAGTATCTCAGTCACGTGAACAAATCCAGAGAGTGGTGCAAGACAAGTCAGGCAGTATCTCTTGGTTGGTTTGTCAGTTAGAAACAGTGCGCCCTTGGAAAAACACAAGCTGTCCTTCAGGAGCAGTAAATGTTCTGGGCAAAATGCAAACTCTGAAAAACTAATCAGAACTTGATCAGTCAGCATCAGCAAGATGACAAGAGACAGAAGGTGAAGTGCCACAGCAGTTCTGGTTGTGCTCCAAGGAACTCCACGGTGCTCCCCTTGGGCCTTCCCTAGCACAGATTAGGTGAAGGTATTGAAGCCTCTCCTGCTGGCCACATTCTCCAGAGTTCTGACCATTCCTGCTACTCTGCTCTGGACTTGCTCCAGTTCACCTGCAAGAACATTTTAGCTGGAGTTTCACCTGCACCAAGGAGGTGGCTGGATGTGCGGGGTCCTTACAAGTACTAGATCATTTTCTGCAGCATATTCACAATTTTCTCTGGGTATTACGCTCCTCTACTGGAAGGTTCATAATCTCCTAGTAGCTTTGAGCAATTTTACTCTGTTGATCTCAGGTTAAGACACAAATATCCCAGAGATATTTGGCAAACAGTTTGCAGAAACCTAGCTGTTTGTAGAAATAAATTATGTAAGTGCAAACTTGTTAGGGAATGTGGAAATATCAAGAACCGTCCAACAAAAATAATCCTCCTTTAAACAGTGTAGCAGAGAAAGTAAAGCAAATTAAACCAATTTCAAGGGCATTAAAAGGGAATTTCTACTTTTTCTTTTCAATCAATTAAATACCACAGAAACTTCTTTTTTCACCATGAATGCCATCAGTGTTATGGCTTTTTAGAGAGAAAACACAAATAGAAATTTTCTTGTTTGCTTACAGGAATAATCTTCTACTAATATATCTTACATTTTCTCATCTTATACAGCACCTTAGAACTGTGGTATTTTGCATTCTATTAAAAGGGTATTCAAAAGCTATCTGCACTGAGGCCTAAACAGCAGATAATGTAAATTTTGTTTATCAGCAGAAAGAGAGCAACCACATCCCCAAACCCCCTGTTCTCAGGGCAGACATGGGAACCTCAGGAAGGACCTCAGCTGCAGGAGACAGGAAATTGCCTTATTGTCTGAAATCCTGGGGTTTAGCAGCCAAGTGTTTAATCACTCCTTGGTAGCAAAAGTTATGTACACGCTCACTTATCAGTACACAAACATTACCAGAGCGAAGCTGGAAGTGTAGCTAACAACAAACCCCTAATGACCACATCTGGCACAGACCCCAAAACAACCACATGGGTCTTTTGAAAGGCAGGAGACAGACCTGACCTGAGCACAGCATCCTGCCCTGGAGCTACCCTTGCCCCCACACCAGACTGCCGGTGGACACACACAGCCCAGCTGCTTCAAAAAACCAAACCCCAAAGCCCACAGAGCCAGGGTCACGGGCACACAGCCTGTTTCATTCAGATCTAATTAAGCCACTTGTGGTGACAATAGTGGTGGTTTGTGTGAAAGTAACTGCATGCCACTCCCTGTGGGAATCTTTATAAAATATCTAGGAAATCAGGTCAGAGTGGGACAGGTTCCTTCCCTCGATTACTTGCAAAGCCATTAAGTGAGGAACAGAGAAACAGCACAGTTCTATTAAAATACAGATGTATAGCTACTGTTACCTTGCAAGCAAAAAAATTTAAATTCCACATGCCTAAAAAATCTTATCAAGACTGTCTGCTCTGCTTTGGCCAGGCTTCATTGCTTTTCATGACCGATAAAACTGAAAAAACTGTGTTTGTGGAAGTGTCTCCAGGATAATGAAAATAAAGTGATTTCATTACCAAATCACATGCCAAACATTTGCTTTTGCTGATGTAATTTGGCCCAATCTCAGTTTAAAACACATTACAAAGAGTCAAATACTTTGTCTTGTTTTCAAAGAAGTGTCTGCTGTGTGTCCTGTCATCACCTCAGCTTCTCCTTTTCCCCTCCCTAAACATCTTTAGAGAAATGAATGCGAATGCAGTGTTCCAACAACTGTGGTTTCACTGCATGTTCATAGGTGATTTACTGCTTCTCCACTCATCTCAAGCAAATCTTCCTTGCCACTCATCCTCATTAGTTCCATATTTTATACAGCTTTGAAACAGAAGTTGCTTATTAAAATCCCTAAAAAAAAATCTACAGTGGAAATTTGGTGCAAGACTTTAGAAGCCCTGTCCTAAAAGGCAAAAGTGAAGAAGCACCAATATCAACATAAACAGCTTGTCTTTCAAGTATACCAAACATACCTAGGTGCCACTTTAAAAGTAAGTAGAACATGTGGCCTTTAATATTCCCAAAAGCCTCGACAGCTTCTGGATTCTACTATCCAAGCACTGTTTTTTCTTTAAGGAAAAAAAAAAAAAAAAAAAGCAACCCCCCCACACACACAAAAAAAAAACAGCTGAATGCCTCTTTGTAAAAAGCCACAACCTTTCATTCACTCAGCCCTCTAACTTGGCAGTCATCTTCTGGCTGACTAGTTCAAGTTTTGTAGACTTCATAGGAATGCCTTTTTATTAAAATAAGGAAGCTACACCAACACTAATATATCTGCAGCAGGTTTGGTGTGTTCATTATAAACCCTGATTATCATGTTTGGAAATCTCCCCATTCCAATAATTATTTTGAAGAAATTAGTAAATCCAGGAAAAGGGATGGGTATTTACTCTTTATAGAGTAAAGAGGTTAAAGTTTTCATTATAATATGGATATTTTTTCTGTTGGAGCATAACTGGCTCTCCCTTCTTTCATCTTACAATTCAATTACTCAATTAAAAATCAAACGTTTGTCTTGAGCGGTGCAATCAGTCAGGTCAGTTGAACACTCAAAACTCACCAGCTTCCATATTGCTATGTACAGCACTGGAGAAACCTGGCTGAAAATCCTCTGAAGGATCAACAAATGCCAGCACTTGGGGAGGAAGTTTGGCCACCTTACCTGCTGGTTCATACACGCTGGATTGTTCGTTTAATTAAGAGACAAGTATTTGTTTAGCACCACAGAGCAAGGTGGAGAGAGGAAGCCATGTGGAACCCAATCTGCCTGATTTACCACAAGGGGCAAGGCTGCAGAATGGGATGTTTGTAAATAGCTGAGGACTGGTGGGAAGGCAGTTTGTACCTAACAACAAGCAGAGAGAGCTGGCACCTTCTGCTCGTCCTGCTGATCACGCTGCGGCTACGGAACACCACAGCACCCAGCCACACCAGGAGCTCCTTTCCCTTTCCCAGCTCTGTGGGAAAGATAGCACCAGCAAAGTAGGTTTGTTAGCTCCCAAGGCGTTCATTTGGCAGTCTTTAGAAATGGGAGACAATGTGAAAAGGAGCAAAAGGGGTTTGCAGATAAAGACCGTCCCCCATTTTATCTCTCATGGGTACACCAGTACTGTTAGGATGGGGACACACGCCTTAGGTTCAGTCAGAAAACCTCCAACCCCAGTTCTGACCCAGGGCTCCTCCTCTGCTGACTCACACCCTGGCTCAGCTCCCCTGAAACCACAAGCTCTCTGTACTGCTGTGTTGGCTAAAGTATCACCATGGAGTCCTCTCTGAGCAGGGACACCGATGCCACTGAGTCCCAGTAACAATGACAGCACATGACAGTACCAAAAAGAGCCACTCCATTCTTATGTAAGTCCTGGAAACATGGTTAAAAACAATTTTAGAGTCATTCTCTTGCAATAAGTCTCCCAACAGAAGGTTTTGGAAGAAAATCTCATCTACTATAAAACAAGATTTGAAAAGCCAAGTTCAGGAATGAGTAAAAGAGAGGCAACTGGGGACCAGGTTTAGTGGTGAACACAGTGATGCTAGGTTAATCAGCTGGACTCAATCTTAGAGGCCTTTTCCAACCTAAACATTCTATGACAGACTTCAAGATCACTGAATTTGTTTTTTAGGATTTTATACGATTCCATACACACATATACCTACAAATGCACATACATATGTTTTTAAATGCACAGCTTTCAAAACTTCTTAGCCTAATTTTATTTCCTTGCTTCATGCTACTGTTGTTCAGCTTCAAAACAGCAACTTAGACTGTACAAGTCCTCTGCCTGGGAACTGTGCCCAAGGCAAGGTCTAAAATATGGACAATGCTCAGAAGACCAAAGCTGTGCCCAAGAATCTATCTGTCGTCCACTGGGGAGTTTTGTCCCAAAACTCATATATCCAGAGAGAAATGCAGTGTCTACCAAGGCAGCTGATAATTACATGGTAGCACTTCAAGCAAAGTGCTCAAGTTCTCAACTGTAAGCATGTGATTTGCAAAAAACAGCATGCACCTTTGAAGGGGAAGGCAACACTGCAACGCTGCATTTGCATGCTTCAGGGAACCAAAACTTCCCTCTTAAGAGGGATGTTTCCATGTGCAGAAATCTCTGCTCTCCTGAAGCACGGGAGAGCCAGAATTTCAGGTGCACAGCATGAGCCAGGTCCTAGCTCCTGACACATATTCATACCTATCTCAAACATCAGTGTGAGCCTCATTTATATGAGCATGTACATATTCCTATAAATTACACAGGTAAACTGAAAGTAAATGTAAATCAAGTGCAAGTAATGAATCTGCTCCATACAGAGAGGTAACACTCGCAGATGTCTTAAAAAGGCTAATGAATATACTAGCACTAGCTGGATGAATTCTTGTTCATCATTGCATGATGTTTTGCATGTTCAGAAATTTAGACTGACATTCAACCTGCTAGCATAGGGAACAATATGCATTAAACCTTTCATATTCTTCAATTGTCCAGCTTCATTTCCCCAAAGAAACAAATAATCACTTCAGAGTCCAGCCATGCTCCACTGCATTAATTAGTAGATGAAAACCAGAGAGAAATTTTGTCAGCATAAAAAATTGTGCTTTTTCC
This sequence comes from Bombycilla garrulus, assembly GCA_013400315.1. Classification (NCBI taxonomy): domain Eukaryota; kingdom Metazoa; phylum Chordata; class Aves; order Passeriformes; family Bombycillidae; genus Bombycilla; species Bombycilla garrulus. The sequence goes on from VXBU01005729.1 coordinate 581,482, forward strand.
ACACATATTTGCAAAAATAACAGTGTGATATTTAGTTTTGCTCGATTAGTACAAACTTGTGTTTCTCTCTAATGCTGGTGAACTGGGCAAGTGCCGGCTCTAGAAAAAAAATTTGAACAGGACTCATTCCCAACTTACAAATTCAAGATTGAAGGAAGTTTATGTTTTGTACAGATTTAACATTTATACACAGGTGGACTCCTACGATTTCAGAAAGTTGCATTTCTGCCCCAATTCTGTGCATGCCTTTTCTACAGCATTCTGGTTTTATTTTGAGGTGTTTGTGTTTTTTTTTCTTCTACAAAGAATTCAAGAAAAAATAATGCCCCCAGTAAGACAACTCTCAAATAGCAGTTGATTTGAACTTCTTGAAAATTGCTCAACTGGTTTTATTCATCCAGCTTAAAACTGAATCATTGTAGAAACTTTGAAAGCCATATTTGGCAATGTTCTTCAAGAGCAGTTAAGACACAGGATTATTGTTATTTAGCTGGAGTGGAACGTTCTGTATGTATAAAACTTGTGTATATTGCAATGAGTAACTTAAGTGTGGCTGAAGAGTTTACAAGCACAAAAAAAAAGGCAAGTACAACATTCAATTCTTAAATACCATTTAAAAAAATAAATCCCAAACAGTTTTAGGATGAGGCAGCAGATTTTCATTTTAAAAAACAAATACATAAACAAACAAACAAAAACCACCAAAAACCTCTTATGAGTCATTTAGAACCCAATTGCACCTTCTTTATCTCCTCCAAACATTGAGAAGATTGCAAAGCTGTATCTAAGAACCATGAGCTGCAGGCTCAGCTACAGCATTCAAGGCCACAACCTCATTTAAAGCCTTGAAGTCGGGTATTTTTTTTTAAATTATGCCTACTAGCAACCTTGGCTCTGTTTACAGAACTGCAACTGCAAAAATCCACTTAGCTCATTGCTCAAGTTGTGATCCTGCTTTAACAAGTAGGATTTTTACCCCAGGCAGTTCTGCCTCAAGCAGTCACCCACGGAGGTGAGTGCTGGGCACGGCTGCCAGGATGAACTGTGAGCTTCTGTTTCACCACTGCAAACAGCACTGGCACAGCACGCAGTAAGACAGAAAGCTAAAATCACCAGCTGCACTGGAGGGAAAGGGTGCTGTGCATACTGCAGCCTAATGTCTCTGCGCTGGCTGGGCTGCCAGCATTTCTGAGAAGCCCTTATCTGTGAGTGGGGCTGTCAGAGCCCACCTTCCACCATGGTCAGGGTCCACACTCCTCTCCCAGCACAGCAGCCTCCCCTCCCGCGGCGACAGGCACAGATAGGCTCTGCAGGAGCCTCTGATTCACACCCCAGGAATGTTTGGTAGATATCACAACGGAGCCCGCAGACTGTGGCCGCTGGTCTCATTCCCAGCCATCTGAAGATTCATGTTTCTCTCGTTAAATCAGCGATGACACACTGAAGAGCAGTTTGGGCACGAGCCAGGTTCATGATGAACATCTCCAAGTATTTCACGGAATATCTATACCCACATTCTTCACATACACACATTCTATAGCCATTTGCAAGTTGGTTGTATGTGCATCATAGAAATGGCTATTAATTTCTGCAAATACTTAATTCTCAAGGGGCAGTAATACCATACTTTCAACCCTGTGGAGGGTGTTGATTAGCCTTCTCCTTGGCAACCTTGTAAAGCATTACATAGCCTATATATTTTATGTACCAGCTCATTTCCACTAATCTTCTCACAAAATAAAAATTTATCACTTTACTTAGGAAGTTTACAGAACAAAGCCTTGGCTTTATAATGTCACCATTTGAGAGAAGACAGTATTTACATTTTTAAGACGTGGGTCTTAAAACTGCTTTTTTTGTGTTGCAAATACTTCCTCAAACTCACCACCATGGAAATTTGGACCTGAGGCTGTATGTGTATGGTGAAGTGACTGTGGAATATTTCCTGTAATTTGTTAATCATCAAATACGCTCATTCCTTGCCTCTCCTGTCTGTTTTCATCACAAAGATGCTCCATGACATATGTTCAAGGACTTTTCCAAAGAACAAAAAGGGAAGAAGGAAGCACAGGTCAAAAAGGGAAATGAAGGGAAAAAGAGAGGAGAAAAACAGAGTTTGCCTGGAACACAATGGAAATAGCTGCAACGACACTCCTTTACTACATAAATAAAATCATGTTATGGACTCTTATGACCTTAAAAAACATTAATAATCATTGGGAGCTTATGAAAAATGAATAAAACCAGAGGACACTCTAAGGTAACTTAGTGTCCTTCTCTCTCATGCTTTTGAGAAGTCTCAGTCGATGCAAACCAGAAGAAAGAGACTTTCAACACAGCCTATATCTGAGTCCATGAAAGAACACTTCAGTGATAGTTTTAATTAAAGAGCCCTCCACATTTTGGTGTCTAGTTATCCCCCAATATGCCCCTCCTCTCTGTTTTACCTCTATAGAGTCAAGTAGCTTCTTAAAAGTTACCCTTCTTGGGGAAACATTTAGTCATTACTTGTCAGTAAATGAGTGAATTGCTCTTGGGACAAAGCTAGTAGAAATATTCTGTGAGGGCCAGATGAAACAACTGGCAGGAACTAGAGTATTTTGTGCAGTTACAGTCAGCAAGATTTACACCAGTGCTCAGTGGTGCACTCTTATCAAAATATGTATTGCATGCTCTGTGAAAAGAAGATAATTTCCTGTCCTCCCCACAACCAAGCAGACCATCTCCCTCAGTAACTACCACAGAGCAATTTTCCACATTCTGCTTGCAAAAAACCACAATGAGGAAAGGACTTCCATAAATCAAGCAGGATTGTCTCTTGCTGTTGTTTAGCAACTGGAACCAATGGCAGGTGACAGAGACCAATCGATCCCCAGACCTCCAAGCAGTACTTTCAGAGAGCAGCTTAGGAACTGCTGCTGAATCACATTTGGCCAGCCCTGGTCTCTAACAGTATGCACACAGCTGAAGAGCCTGCTGAATATGTTACAGTTTGTACCTCGCAAACCCCTGTTTAATAAAACAAGTAGTTATTGAGAGCCTGTAATGAATACTGCCTACTTCTTCAGAAGTTTGCGTCTTATACCTGTCTGGTGATGAGGTATAAAAAGGACAGAAGGTCTAAGACAGATTGGGAAACAGAATGCTTTAAGGCTCAGTCTCATTTACTGTGAGTTTCCACAGAACTTTCAGAAGAAAAACATCTTAAAATTTTTCCAAATTACTCTATAACCAGCTTCAGCATATTAAAGGAAGGGTTACTGAACAGACACACAGTATGCAATGGTAGAAACCTTGCTTCTGCAGGAAAACAAGTTTAACAATTCCCAAGCTATGAAATCCAAAACTGAACTCCACTTACCTTAGTGTTCATACAAGACTTTCCACGTTTATACTCTTTGTGACTTGCTCTTTTATCAAGCTTGTTCCACAAAGCTTTGGCCTTCCATGTGGTCACTCTCGATTTCAGTTTGGTGTAAAAGTTTCTGTTGTCCAAAGGATCTAATTCAAGTTGGCGAGTGAGAATATTGAAGGCCTGAATGGTGCCTTTACATGTTGATGCTTGTACAAAGTTTTCAAATATCTGGCCAGCTTGATTGTATTTTTCATCATCATTTTCCCCCATATTCTGAGAGCAGAGCCTGAAGAGAATGATTAAGCTGGAGCTCTTGTGCTGGGGTATAGATAATCAACAATAGCAAGTACTTCCACACATGTTATTCCTGGAAAAGACAAACACAGGTCATATTAAAGCAGGTTATGCATGATAAAATTAAACCCACAGACTGCACATACAATATGAACACAAAACCCCAGCATACAGTGACTACACAAGCGGGCACAGAAAGTTAGTAGTAATACCAAAGTGCTACAAAGGAACATAACATACTCCTACTGTCATGACTTGTACTCACAAAGGCTGTTATAAAAGCCCTGCTAACTCAAGCCTACTGCTGCAAGAAGAACCAGCTTCACTGAGAGCTTGAAGATTTCTTTAATTAATTTTTTGTTGTTGTTCAGTCCTAGATAACTAATGAACAAACTCCAAATGTCCAGACTCTCTCTCCAAGCGTTATTTATGTAACAGCAAGTGACATTTTCATCCTAAAAATTCATGGAAACCTGCAGCCAAAAGTCAACACAGTTTGATGGATTTTTTATGCTGTGGCACAAGTTAGGGCCAAGGGTGCAGCCTTTCCAGACCAATTTAGAATTGGCACAATCACTTGCCACAAGCAAATGCACAAAACAGGGTAAGCAGAAACGACCACAAGTCACACCAGAACTGAAGAAACCAGAAAACAAGTAATCACAGAGAACCCCCCTTTTCCTAACACTGTTGCCAAAATGAGAAAGGGTTTGGTGCTCTAGCGCATAGAAAGGTATTTTATCTCCACATCTCCACATTTCAATGCTGAAGTTACGTGTTTGGAGCCTTACCTTATCATGTGCTGATGATTTAAAGTAATGATGGTCGGCCTGCTAAGCCCCACTGCCTTTTCCTAGTAACATGATCACTGTCAAACTGTGGCTGATATTCCAAATAAATACCCTTGCATTCTGCAACAGCAATGCTATTCTAAATTAACACAAGTTTCAAAGAACTAAAATACTTTCATTGCGGCACTCCCTTATCCTTCTTTAACCTTGTTCTCCATCTCTAATGGGGAGCATCTTAGAGTCAGCCAAGGTCCACAGCGAGTATCCAAGTAGCTTTCGCATTTTCCAAGAAAATTGTTACAGGTTATGTATAAACTTGTCCTCAGAAGAAGGTTTACCTGGACTCAAGTTCAGAAATTTAAGTAATGAATTCTTCTTGCTATTAAAGAATTACCCTCCAGTCCAAGAAACCAAAAACTCAATCAATGCTTGCGTAACTTCCCACATAATTAGTTATTTTACTTGGAAAGTCATCTGTTGGTTGATAGTTTCAGTATAAATTGTTAGAAAGGCCTTTGAAGTCATGCTTCTCAGCTTAACACTGTTCACAAACTATTCATTCTCTGCTTGCATTTCCTTCAAAGAAGAAAAAAGAAAACACAACCAGTGTACTTAAGTAAAGAAGAAACCCACCATGTCTATCTTACCATCCTCTAATACAGAAAAATATTATGCAACTTATTAAAGAGATCCCACAGGGAGATATAAGGAAGCATTTGGAATACTCACATTCCCTGTCTGTGCTCAAAATAAATAACCTTTGTATGCACATCATCAGTCTATTGTGGGTTTGTGGGTAAAATAAATTGGCAATGTTGAGAGTTTGTACATTTTCTTAGACCAAATGTCATGATTAAATATTTGGTGCCAAGAATAAGTCAGGAAATTTTTGTTTTCCCCTCTGAATACTTCATTTATAGTATGTTTCATGCCTTGTCTGCAGAGCTTTGTGAAGCAAAAGCACAAACATTTTACATGCCTTGCCTTTCAGAAGATGTAATTTTTCAAGCAGCTGAGTGCCATGAACTCCTATTGACTCAGAAGGAGTTCAGGACATCGTGCACCTTCCCAACTTGGAGCCCTCAGTGATTCATGAGCAAAGCCCCCGGGACCATGTGTCAGCAGGAGGGAGCCTGGCTGTGCCAGCCTGGCTTTACCACCCCAGCACAGGCACAAGGAGGCCCAGCATTCTCCTCACTGGTGCTGCTTTGGGCATGCCGAGCTACACAACGGGCTTAGGTCAGTCCAAAAATGACCAACGGAACCCAAAGTTCCACGGGAAAGGCAGGGAACAACTGTGCAACACAAGACAAGATGCTATGATAAGGCTTGAACAGCTTGATAGGCATGTGCCTCAGGATTTGAGGCCCCTTAAAAAAAACCACTTAAGTCAAGGCTAAACACTTAATTTACCTCACTTTCATACTTGCCTGAGATATTTCTATAACAGAGAAGTGAAAGTATTTAATTTCCTTTTCTCTCAAAATCATTACAGGCAGCTTCTCCGGGAGCAGGGCAGTATCAAAGGTCCCACTGCACACACATCGGCTGAAGGAGGCAGTGGCAGTCAGACACGTGCTCTTCTGTCACCATCAACTCACATCCTGCTGCCTCACTCAGACCTTCCAGAGCTATAAAACAGTGTTTCCTCTCCACTGTTTTATTAGCTCACCCCAAGACTGTTGTGTTCATAAAACACAAGTATCTTTAAAAGTTAGTTCTTGGCATAACTGATAAGCGAGCGTGATCACAAGCTCTTAACTCAGTGCCTTTTTCTCCTCACAGAGACAAGAGTTTTATGGCCTCAGCTGTTGCCATCCAGCAGGGAAGCGGGCGAAGAGCAAAGCAAAGAGAGGAGAGCCCTATCTTAACCAACCAAAGAAGAAAAGCAGCATGTGGCAGTGCTGATAACAGCAAGGACAAGGCAGGACCCACTGCAAGCAAAGGGAAGGGACAGAAACATTTTTAGCATGGAGTGTAAGTAGATATTGCACACACATAGGCCTGGCCTTCCTCTGCCTTTCCACTGGGGAGGACACCTGGGGAGGACACAGGCAGGACACCTTCTCCAGCCTTAAAACCTCCCTTCTCCCACACCACAAATCTGAGACTGAGACTATTTTCTCTGGGCATGAAATCTGCTCCTCAGGAACTTCCAACACACTCCTATCTTGCCCATACTGAAAAACTGAGAGTGGCATATCAGAAGAGACATTTGCTCACTAGTGAAGCATTTCTCCAAAGTCATACTCTCCAAAAAAGTAATTTTGTGGTCAAAAAAGCAGGATGAGACAGGAGACTCTGGTTACTAAGGTTTCTGGATTGCTGGAAACACCACTTATTTTCTTCTTTTTTCTTTTTNACACTGTGCTGACAGATGACAGAGCTGACAATGGTGCTCTAAGTACATGCAGCTGATGGAAAAGTATGCATTTCTTTCTGAGGAGTCACTGATATGTCACTGCAGTATCGTATATAACTCACTAGAAGCAATGCAATAAGGATAAGAAGTTCAACAGGGTCATTATTGCCTATAATTAAAGTTTCCTGTTCTGTAACTGTCTCAAAGACCTAAGAGACAACACATTAACAGCTTACCTGTAGTAGAAAAATTAACAGTGTTTGGCAAAGTACTTGAGTTCTTGGAGTATTATCATTTATCCTTTTACTCCCTTCATCATATAGATCACTCTAGGGATGAAATACAGAGCCAAAAATCTCATCAAGGTGAGTACCGATGCTAAAACTGCAAACTATACTTTTTAAAGTGATTTTTGAACTTCCTCTAAAAGCACAATCTGAAAATAAAACACATTTTACTTGAAACCTCACTGAAGTGCCACAGAGCCAAATAACAATTTGGGTCAATGAAAGGAAAAGAAGGAGAGAACAGGAAATAGGCTGGACAAACAGTTCTTTTAAGTCAGAACTGAAGCACCCGTGGGCTAGACACAAGAACTGCCATTTTAGGTCCCCATGCATGATGTATTAAGCACACTCAAGAACCTGGCCTTCCACACAGCTTGCCATGGCATTGCAGGAGTCTCTGGAGGGCACAAAGTCCACTGCCAAGAAGAAGGGTTCCGTTTCAATGGTCCTTCCACTGTCAGAAGTTATCCCTGCCTCCTTTCCAGCCAGGGCCAACAGGAATGTCCCATAAGGAAAGCTGAGAAGTGCTGCTCATGCCTGGGGGCTGCTCAAGAAGAAAGTGAAGATCCTGTTACAACTAAAAGGAAAGCAGCACAGAAGGGGCAGAGGGAAAGCAGAAGTTAAAGCAATGGCACATGCACAGATGAATCCATAGGAAAGCTAATGTCTCCAGTCTTGGCTGATATTTCCTGTCAGCAAAACAAGCTCTGCTACTGCAGACAATCTTGAGAATACTGAAAAAAACAGCTCCACTGTCAGGGCAATTCCACTAAGTATCTCTAGTCAGATGTATGTATGGAGCTGCTTCACATCTGCACATGGAGTCTCTCAGCAGCAAGCTGAGCAAGCAGTAAAGTTGACATATATGAGTAACTAAAGGAAAATAACATAACTTTTTGACAGCAGTACCATACAAATTGCTTGTCAGCAAGGTCTCAAGGTACTCTCTGCAAAAATTAACAACCTTTTTTGGCTTATTTGTCCCAATGGAATGAGAACAACCCTAATTTAATTCAAACTTGAAGCCTTAAGTTCTTCCTTAGTCCTTTAATGCGGGAGATCAGAAAAGGATTAAATTCCTAGCATTTCAATACCACTAATCCTGATTCCATTTTCAATACAGCCCTAATTCTGCCATGTTTACCAAGAATTAATTCTTTTATTAAGACTCCAGTTTGACATGCAGGATACAATGCATTTATTGTCGGCTTAAGGTTAGAAACAACAACAGAAACAAAAGACTGGATTCTGCAATGTCTCGTAATCACAGTAGTCATCTTCTCTGGCCCTTCCTCAACATAATTTAAGAGTACAAGATTTCTGCTGCCTCTTTCCCTGACTGACCTGTCTAACAGATCAATACCATCACAAAAAGTGAAGTTTGCAAGTGAAATTGGCCGTCTTACAGGACTTCCTGAGTTTTTCAGCTTAGTTTCTACTGTGATGCACTTTGTTTTTGTGGAGACCATTTTAAATATAAACATTTCTATCTGGAGGAAACACAGCATTTTGGTGGTTTGGTTTCTTTGCATGTTGTCCTAAAAATGACATAAAAAGAAAAAATAATTAAATGTGATTCCGGTAATAAGTGAAGCTCTCATTTGCTTTGCTTATAAAACTAGTTAAAAGCATGCTGGTCTGAAATACTAGTTTTGTGCTGGCAACAGACAGCCCATTCCTTAAGATGCACAGTCCTACCAGAAACATCAATGAAGAGAAGCTGCCTCTGAACAAAGCCTCCCAAACTGTCTCCGTAAACAGCCAGATTACTCTTCTGTATTTTTATAAAAAGTCGACTTCCACAGAATGCCTGCAAAATAACTTTTTTGGCCAAGGGTGGAATTCAAAACAGCTTATACTGAGACACTGTGTGCCTATGAACTTACAAGGTTACCATACACGCTATCAGCTTGTTTTGCAGTGGTTATATGAGACATTTCAAATGCAGGCCTTCCAACAAGTGCTGCTGTGCCTGTTTAACCTGCTGCAGCTGGAAGCATGCACAATAAAATACAGCTGGAAACATGTGCATGAGTACACTAAGGCTTGGCACTGGATATTTTAGATATGTTCACAGGAAGCGTAAAATAAACTGATCTATCGGTAGGATTTTATCTGCCACACAGACCGAGTCACATTCCACACATTTTAAAGCTGGAAGCTTTAAAAATAGTCCACTTTGTTTCTTGATGTTACCGATCCCAGCTCCACGGTGGGAATGCTCACATAGAGATCAGTGAGATCAGCTCCATAAGGCAGCAGCTTGCCTGTGTCTCCAGTGACAGGAACACACAGTGCTGGCAGGGCAGAGCGCAGGAGGTTGCCCCAGGGGCTACATGTGCAACCCCGGGGATGGGGGCTCAAGCCTCTGCCCTAGGTGCTGCTGGCCTCAAGGACACAGCACTTCCCAGCTTTCAGATAAATCCCAGCAGAGAATTGGCAGCCACAGGGCTCACAACATTCTGCTGCCTGAACAAGAAGTCCTGTCCTGTGAGCATCACTCAACTTCTCAGATGGTAATTTTGCAAAGCAAAGGCACAGGTTTTTCAAATCAATGACAACACATCATTTTCCAGGCATCCGTATTCAGCTTATACTCAAACTACTCATCTACTCATCAGAAATACCATAATTTCTGAGGAATGAGTTCTAAAATAAAGACATTTTCTTTTTCTTCTTTATTTTAAAGCAATGTTGTTGTAGCTACACCAGTGGAAATGATAACTCTAAACCTTCAAGTCCAATGGTTTTAAGGAGAAATGTCTCTAGCTCAATTCTTAGTCTGTGCAGGTTACAGTAAGTACTTAAAAATCCTTTTTTACAGGGCTGCTAAAAGCTCTGCTGCAAAGTCACAAGTTTCCACATAATCTACATCTTCAAAGGTAACTGTAGATGATTATACCACTGTCATTAGGGGCTATGCATCAGAAAGATATTAAAATCTGACTCTTCTTTAGACTGATTAGGAGGAAGAACATTTTTCAGCTCTGTTGTAGTAGATCAGAAACACAATATAAACAACAGCAGAAAGGTTATGCTGATGTTTTCCTAGGTTAGGATCAGAAGAACAAAGGAGGACAGAAGGGTAACATCAGCCTAAGAAAGCATACCTCTTAAGAAAAGGCACCAGTTATTTAAGCTAGAAAGATGATTTATGGATGTAGTCTCAGTTAAAATAATTTAAATCTTTAAGCTCTTTGAAACTCCTGCCTTTCTTTTCATATAGGGACACTTACAATTTCAAGCTCACAAACTACAACAGCGTAGATATTAATCACAGAATAGGCAGTGCTGGTTGTCTTTTGATCAGCACAAGATTTTCTGCTTTCAATAGGGTGTTTGGAATGCTGAGCCTGACTAACCTGGAGAGCAAGTAATACCCTGTTTTCCATTCCCAAAATCACAGCAGCAGGAAGATGGCAGGGCCAGACATACTGAGCAGGGATGGACAACACAAGAGGATGATGGAGAGGGAACTCAGCACCACTCCTGTCCGGCTGCCAGTGGGAACTTCAACATCCCACTTCTCTCACAGTCTGGTGTCCTCCTCTCTGTTCCTCACCCTCAGGTCACAGGCAAAACTCAGACCGCACAACTGTGACCATGAGGAAGACAAATAAAAGGATACCATGTAGCTGACAGAGCCCTGTCAGCAAAATCCCTGGTGTATATATAAAGCTATACCAACAAAACTAAGCCACAATCAGCAGCAGTTCCTCTACTACAGTTTTCCCTTTGGATGCATGGGGACATAACTGTGGAGGTAAATACACCATAAAAGAAAATAAACACACAAAGCAGTAAAAAGCAGACTCTCTTAGTCAGCAATCATAGAAATTATGTTGGTTTATGGCACTTTGAGAATAGGAATAATGCAGAAGGATGGGGCAGCAAGAAAGGCCATGAACTGGCAAAGCCAACATGAGACTGGCAGTGCCCAGGAGGGGCCACCTCATTTCTGCTGGACCCCAGCAGGGAGCAAGGGACAAAGATTGCCATCAGTCTTGAGTCCTTGAAGCCATCTGATGTCCAGATACAGCCTGTCTGTCCCCTCACTGTGACCTCCCCCAACCCAGAAAGCAAAAAATAGCAGCAATGCTGCTTCTCTGAGAGCTGCCCAAAAATATCAGCTAGAGACACGAGAAAATGCCGTCAGAGAACACTGGATGCCAAAGCAAGGCTGTCTTTTGTTTCTCCTCAGGATCTCTGTCAGAAAGGAAATTAATATTTGTTCAGGATTTTTTGAGGCAAAAATATGAAGTTATGGCTGTGTTGAAACAAACACTCCAGGTTATGTCTTGGGGGAGAAAAAGAACAGCACCAGTGTTAGTTTTCACAGATAAGAGGGCCAAGAGCCCTCAGGAGTGTGTTTCAGATCATCTTTCCAAGCATGGATCTGTAGATCTCTGCTCTCCAGTGTCCCTCTGGTTACTGGGGCTGTGGCAACTACCCCAGAGGAATAAACAGCCTGCACTGGAGCTGCAAGACCCTGAGGGTTCCAGTCCACAACAATTCATTTTGCACAGCTGTCCTCATCTGTAGACATCAGACTTCCAGATCCGTAGCAAGGGTTAGTCCATTGAAAACACAGACAGGATTGCTTTGCCAATGATCAAAGAAACGAAACTTTCTGGGCGGTATTTCATATGCACACACACACACATTTTAGGAATCAACACATTCCATCACCGTAATTTTATCTTTTTTTCAACACAAGGTAGCACACAGTTCTTCCTGTGTTTTACTGGAGCATTAATATTATCAGTCATACTGAAATCCATGGGAACCACATAGTTAGAGAATCAAAGAAACCCCAAAGCAGTTCTGAGTTGTAAATGATAGGTTCCTTGGGTGCAGCAATGTCAATTCACCATCAAAAAATAGCCTTTGAATGGCAGTGGAGAACTGAGAAGCCACACCCAGACAAGTCAGCCAGAGGGTGATGGGAGACCAGAAGATTAGGTCAAACACCAAACTCTGCTCCAAGGAGCATTTACATAAAAAGACAAAAACAGAAAGAAAGCTACTGTGTTAGCTTTGTATCTGTTTTATGTTTTTTGTCCTTGTAAACTGGACCCACAGTTACCAGAAGAGACTGGAAAAAAACGTTTCTGAAAGTAGAAACAGTATTTTTGGAAGAAAATGTGCAGGACAATTTTTACCCTCCCTCTGCCCAGACTTCCCAAAAAATGAAGAAAAACAAAGTATTTAAAAAACCAAATAAAGATGCCAAGAGAGTTACAAAAACATGATCCATTTCTGCTACAGAAAAATCCTCGCAGTCAAGCTATAGAATACATCCTGAAATATTAGTTTTGAGACATCCATCAGGAAAAACAAACAAACAAACAAGAAAAAAAAAGAAAGAAAAAAAAGAAAAAAAAAAACCACCATAGGAGTAATATGCTAGGAAGCAGTCCCAATGAGAAATTTAATAAAAACAACTCTGAGGGCAGAACATCATTAACCAACAACAGGAGGATGACAAATGCATCACTGTTTTCACAAGACAAGCTGAGATATAGTCAGGATTAAATTATGATTCATCTTCTCCAGCACAGCAAAGTTTACTAGAAACTATGAAATACTAAAAAAAAAAAAAAACCACTTCTTAATAGCAATTGTTCATCACACAGCCTGGTTCCAGAAGCCTAAGGTTTAAATTCTGTGTGGAAGTCCTGCCCAACAGTATTGAAGGTCAGAGGTAGTTGCACCTTCTCAACTGAAGTTTCTATGCAACAATGACCATTTGCTTCCAGTCATCTCCCAAACTGAATGACCTGTGCTGTAATATGTAGGTGTTATCATCATGCTCTTCATTAGTCATCCATTCATTTGGTGGTTTGCAGAAAACACCTTGGATCAAGTTGGTTTTGCTTTAGCTGAGCCTGCACCACTGATCCCCTGGGCACCATGTTCCTCCCCCATTGTGCCCACTGTGCCATGGAAACTGTCAGAACATTGGAAGTTTTTATCCAACTGCTGATCTGGAAGCCCAGAATCTATTCATCCAACGTGTCTACACAAAGCAAACCAACTGAAGACATGTTTCATTATTACATTTCCTTAATATATAGTTCAAACAGCTTTCGTATTGCCCAATTTAGAGACCAAGATGGAAAACAGAGAATTGACCTTCAGAAAAAGGACGGACAGAAAAATGTGTGAATCTAAACTTTTCACAAAAGAAATACTGTTTTGCTTTCCACTTTACAAACAAGATTTTTTTTTAACATTTTGTTACTGAGCCCAAGACCTTATGATGCCTTGGACTTCATTCTGTTTCTATATTAGCACAGATTTCTCCCTCTCTTCTGCATAAAGGTAAACAGTATTGCTTTTATTTCACTGAAATGGGTAATCAAATCTTTACCTATGCTCCAGCTATCAAGGTTTAGTTTACTAGGAATAAGGAGTTGGCTAATGCCCCAATATTGTGTTACCAGTGCGATTAAATACCAACACAACCAGTGCCTCAAAAGCCATATGCACAGAAAAAGGCTTTGTTGCAGCATCTTTCAAAAACAGGACATCCTTGGAGCTCACTACACAGGCTCTGAGAGGTCACAAACCCAAGAAAACAGCACAGAAACTCAGCTTTTCTAGCCAGACGGGATTTTTTTAAATATATATTTTATCCCCCTCAACAATTGCTTGGAACTGCTACTTGGATAACCAAAGAGAACAAGCCAGCGATACACTGCATAAAAAAAGTTTGGGACAGTTGGCACACCAGGTCCAAAAGGATACAATTCACATGTTACGAGTTCACCCCCATCAAGGGGAAAAAAATTGAGTAAACATAAAAACTAAATCTCAGGTGAAGATTAAAGGGTATTTATATCAGCACTGGAAGCAAAAATTTCAAGAAACAGCGCTTTCTTTTGTGTGCAAGTCATACCACAACCAGATACTACTTAAAAGAAAACTCTCACACCAGTAGCCAGAGTAAAAAAGGGAAAAAAAATAACAGCAGCATAAAAAACCTCATATGCCAGGTTACTTATTTCCATAATGCATTTCTAAACCAGAAAACCTTATGGAAGGAAGTCTGGAGGTGACTGCAACATTCACTGAGTCAGTCCTTTTCCTTAAGGTACAAGATGAGAGGTTTTACCTCTGCCCTCCTGCCTGCCAGCACAGAGCTCTGTGAAGCACACCAAGTTAAAATCCTCCAGCAGCTCCAGTGTGCAGCACAGACTACCCCATCAAATCCTCCAGCACCTTCTGTGTGCACCATAGGCTATCCCAGGCTGGGAACATCCCTGTGCCCGTGGTGCTGCTCCTGGTGGCTGGCACAGCTGGGCAGGGCTCTCAGACCCCGTGCTCCTACCCAAGCCAGGCTGAGCATGAGTTCTTCACTGATGCTATCAACTTCAGGGAATTCCTTTCAAACAGGGCCCATCAGACAGACCAGGCTGTGTCTGGGGTAAACGGGCCCATCTCTAGTCAGATTAACCTGCTACCTCAGACGGCCCTGTTTAAAACCACACACACACAGATCCAGGGAATATCACAGTGATTTCGCTTGTGAACACATATTCCAGTGCTCCTGCTGCCATTAAGGATGTGGAGCCTTCCAGGAGAAACTTTTGCTGTATTTCATCTGATGGTTTATCTGTCCTTCATGACCAGAATTCTGCCTCCCTCCACCATACCCAGCAGAGCCTCTTACACCTCTGCCCTTTACTGACTACCAGTCCTGCCAGAGAACACAACTACTGTCCTGCCTGGGGGAGCAACACAAGAAAACACTGAGAAAAACCTCAAAAGTCTTGGTAAAGAAGGGTTTGCTTACCAGATGCCCTAATGCATAAGTCAACAACATCCAGAATAGTTTATTCCAAGCTTTCTGTGATTGACAGGACAAGCTAATAGTGCTAGAATCCTGTTTTCCTCACTGGACAAAAAGATGCCTTTTTTTTTTTTGCATAAAAGAAGACTAAAAAAATTGTTAAGATGTTGTCTATGAATATATAAACAGAGTCTAAGGGAGGTTTCTAGGAAAAAAGTGCAGAAGGCAACACTTCATTGGATTCCTAATACCCAGCATATCAACTAATTATGAATCAACTTTTGCAGAGCCCATTTCCCCAAAGCATCTTGGCAGGCAGCATATGGCAACACACGAACAGTTCACCTCGGTATTTTCAGGTCAGTGCAGCATCAGCAGAGAGCCCCCTGCTTTTCAAAAACAGAAGCCGACAGCTTTGCACAGGCCCCTTCCAGCCCATCTTCTTGCTGCTGGGGCAACTGCACTTAGGTGCTGGCTCCTTTTACCTTTTCTGGCAGGGCCACTCCAGAGTCACCTGTCTTGTCTGGCAGTACTTTGGCAGAGCTCTGATCATCTCCAGTGGGTTAAAAGGTCAGCTGAGTAAATCTGCTTAAGGCAGAGCCTGGCAGGCAGGGGCAAGGATCACAACAAGGACATCCAGCACAGCCACTGCTAATGTGGCTTTGCCACTCTGGGTCTGCAGAGCGCTGGAGCAGGAGAGGAAACACCCTGGGCACAGAGGGAAGGGAGCACCCAACTCTGACAGACTGTGTGACTGCACAGGCACAGACACAGACACTTCTGGGGCTAAATACAATAAACACAATGTCCTTGCACTCCCAGACAGAAACCCTAGATTTTAGCAACAGCTACCAACACAATTTCCAGGTGGTTTTCTCCCCTTTATTGCCTACGCCCTGTTTTTCTGATCCCTGTGAGGCTGCATACACCGGTGCATCTCACAGCTCAAAGGTGACAATTTTACAGCTGGAAGCTTAATCGAAAGTGATAAGAACATAATCTAGAATACAGGCTTAGAGGAGAAAAGAAACAGGTAAAGGCAAAGAAACTGAATGAGCAATTGGAGTACAATTTTGGTGGACGAAAGAAGAACCTTTGGCCCAAGTCTCGCTGCCATTCCGACACTTTGTGACTGAAGTTCACAGCCTTGTGACACTGACCAAAACCTTCAAGTCACAGTATCTTGAGCGAAATTTTTAAACATGCTATACAAGCAAAAAGCTCAGCTGTCTCCACCTCCACTGAGCACTGGCAAGGTTATCATTACAGCATCACTGCTGTAAAACCAACCCAGTCATTGACAATTGCACCACCAATTGGAAAGCATGGCTCTGCTGAGAGCTGCCCCTGCCAGGGTGTGCCAAGCGAAACTTGCCATCAGCACAGCACATGAGTCAGCACCTATTGGCTGTGCCAGTACCCAGCCACCCAGCTGAAATAAAGGTGATTGCTCCTTACCTCCCCCCCTTCCACCCATCGGCGAGCACGGGAAAGGCACAGCACTGGAAGTTTGAGAAGTTTGAGAAGCCTTACGAATAAAAAAAAAAGCCCAACATATCACAAGATACAAAACAACTCTTCACACAGGACAGAGACTAGAAACACTCTTTTTAAAATTAAATTTTATCAAGTAAGAAATATCAGAAATCTGGATCCCATTGCCAAAAATAGAAAGGGAACGCAGATATACTTAATGGCAACTCTCCATGTGAATACACATCTGTTTGGTCATTAAGTAATTGATGTAAATGTTTCCCTTTTTTGCTTCATTCTAATTGTGAGAGGTAATATTTACACTGCCAATACTAGTTTCTAGTGATGAGGTCCAAAATAATCTATTCATTTTCATTTTAAATTCCCCAGACTTGGCAGAAAAGAGAAACTCTCACTCCTCTGGATATTCTTCCAAAAGAAATCAGAATTGTCATTATAATCATAATAGAAACATCAGCCAAAAGGAAGAAAAAACTGTTTGACTTCACCTCCTCCTCCAAAATTAAAAGAAACACTTATTTCAGCCCTGCAACTGGCAAAATATCCCAGCTAAAAGTTATACAACAGACAAAACCAAAAAGAAACGCAGAAAATTTGGATTCAATTTGGTGTATTTTTTTCATTAGAGAATTAGTCATTAAAACTAAATGTAAAACTTCCATGAACTCATCAGAAGCACTGATCACAACCTTACAATTCCTCTCGAAACCTACCAGGAAAGTTGGGTAAAGTCATGAACTAAGCTGGCTTTGTAGAAGTCCCAGTAACTCTCTCTAGCCCACACTTTCAATTAATTTTGCATGTAGGTTGGCCTACTGACTGGGTAACAATTGATAAGGCAGAAGGCAAGGAAAACCTTGCCATCCTTGGTAATTCAGTAGAGCAAATAAACTAAAAACTAGTGGTTCACATTCTTTGTTCGCTAGAACTATTAAAGAAAAAAAACCCTGTCATATATCTGCATTAATATTTTCCTCTAAATTAAATCTTGTGTGCAAATGTAAATCTGCTATACTATGCACATAATTTCTGGATTTATCTTTTCTGGAAATGAATGAAGAGGGACACTCAGATAATTACACAGCTGGTTTTCGGAAGGAGCGTTTTTAGCTCTATTGGCTTGAGATTTCAAACAAGCCAAATTGCCTCACAAACATGTATCCTATCAAGTTCTGGGTCAGAATCCACAAAACTTTACGACCAAAGACAGAAGTTTCATATTGACACTCATTTGCAGAACCATCTGACCATGCTGAAGGACCCATACAGGTGCTGCCTTTGAAAAAGCTGAGTCAAGAAACTCTGTCAAACACAGCATTAAGAATTTATGTATTTTACTGAATGTCAGGCAGAATCATGGCCAAACCTCTGCAAGGCAAGAGTATTGTGAATAACACATAAAAATATTTCACCTTGCTCTGAAACAGCCATATAGTTCTTTTTGGTCTCTATTAATGCCTGATCAGTTGGGAGACATGCTTTGACTCCATAACTGAGTTTGAAGATGTTTCTACACAAAAGTTACTAATACCATCAATCATTAAGACAGGTACTAGCTGAAGAAGTAGCTGTAGATAGGTCTGGTAGTCTGCATCTAAATGCATAAATAGGGCCTTAAGATGTCAAGCTTCTGCAGTTTCTGATGAAATACCATCAGAAATTCTGCTGGAACCCTCTAAGTGCATGCATTCAGCAATGCTGGAGTCCTTTGTGTGAATGTATTCAGCAAACAATCACAACTCTTTCCTCATTGAAAAAGAAAATAGAGAAAATAACACTGCCTTTTGCATTTTTGCATAGGTGTGAGATAAAAACCTCATGGCTCTCCTTTTCCACAAAATACACTAAGGTAAAAGCTCCACTGTGACTTTTCATTCCCAGGTGAAAAGGAAACCCAGAGAGAAACCCTTCTCTCTGACTGAGGGGCCAGCACCCAGCTCTGCCAAGCCCCCAGCACCTTGCACTGCTCCTGGTTTCTGTGCCAGCCCCTGCTGCACCAGATCTCCCTTCCAGGGCTGCAAGCCCCAGGACACCTCAACTCTGCTCTGAAGCACAAACCTGTCCTGCCTGAGGTCAGCATCCCACTGACTCCTCCTCCAGTGGAGAACCGACGCTGTTCCCCTCTGTTTTGCTCTTCCTTTAATCTAAAAAATGATAGGTGAAGTAGTTATTCAGAATTACTCCACAGAAGATACTAAAGGCAGTTTTTTCCCCATGACGTGGCCTGGTGCACATTAACCTCTTTTCCTGTCTGCTTATCTGTCTTCAGATGGAACAATAGTTCATATTTCTGGAGCTTGTGTTCAGGCTTTAACCATGTGCATGTTTCTGACATTCAGTCAACCGCATTAATGCTCCGAACACAAATTCTGTACGCAGAGGTGTCAGCTGCTATTTTTAAAAATCCAGAGACAGAAATGGGAGGAACCTACACTCTGCATTCATACTCTGAAATTTTAAAAATGGCTCCAGATTTCAATATTCTTCTGTCCCTACAGCCATGTAATTACTGAAACAATTTTCTAAACTGACGGAAACTGCATAGGTGGCAACCATTGGAATTTGTAGCACTCAGTGAAAGGGGAAAATCAAATAACAAGCAGAAGGGCAGGAGATCAGATCTGAATGAGAACTCGTTCACATAAATTATCCAAGCCCAAATATCACATTCCATCAGAAGCTCTTTGAGATCACCTAGAATGGAAATGAGACCCACAGAAGTCAGCTCTTGTGTCAGAATGGCCACTCCTTTACTGCCTCTGAGAGGAGAAAAGCAATGGCAATTGAAGTGCACAAGCAGATCCTGTGTCTGACCCACAGCTGGGGTGAATGATGTCATGGGGGTGATTAGCACTGACTGCATATTTACCACCACGAAGTCAAGCCCAACACAAGCCCCGTTTTTCCTTCTAATGGGCACAGATTGCTACTTTAAATTATTCCCCAGATCAGTGCAAGGTGCCATAAAGACAGTCAATAAAAAACAGCCTGATAACAAGCACATACAATAGATGAACCTGCATGAAAGGAAACTATGAATAAGCAGAAACTAAAAGGTACCCAGTATCTTGTAAAGTTCTTGTTTAACCAGAGGGTTTCCTCAGCTAGAAAGGGTGTCAGCAGAGAACACTGCATTTCGTTCTAAATTCCTCCCTTTGCTTTTAGCAACTGCCTTCAGAGCCTGCATTTGTTTCTGTAAATCCTTCTGTACTGCTCCCTGCGTGCACGAGTTTAGAGGGCAAGAGTATTGCACACCCCTGACACCACTAACAGATGGGGCTCACCTCAGCCAATAACACAGATTATGGTCTTTGCAATACACTCTTATCCAATTATACACAAAAAAGAATTCCACTATCTGCCAAACACGAATCTTTTCAAAGAGAGGGGAAAATTTGTCTTCTGCTCCACCTTCTGCTTTGCTGTTTACAAAACTGTTCATATTTTTTTTTTTGCTGAACTCCATCATATGTGATTTGCACATCATAGGCTAAGGAAGAAAATCTTGGGAGATTTAAAAGCCTTGCAGTAAGCTACAGGAGTCACCTATTCAGGTAAGAAAATGACAAAAGATGTTATCAGAATCAGGTATTTTTATGTCCTTAGTCTTCTAAAAGTAACACTATGTAATAAAATATCATAGTTCCAGTGTCACACCACCCCCACAGCAAAGAATTTCTTCCTGATAGCTAATCTAATCCTGCCCTCTCTCAGTTTAAAACCATTACCCATTGTCCTATCACTACCTGCCCTTGTAAAACATCCCTCTCCAGCTCTCTTGCAGCACCTTTTGGTACTGGAAGGGTGGTCTAAGGTCTGTTGAATTACTGTAAGACTATTTAAAGTTGATTACAAAGCATCCCTGCTAATTCCCAACAAAAATTTTGCAAGGCTTCAGAAATTCTATTTTGATGCTTGGCGATGGCAGCAATAGAGAATGATGAACTCTAGCACCCTTTTGGGCATTACTGCAGTCCAAACAGGCAATAAGCCGCAAGCTTAAAAGGTCTGAGAAGGATTTACCATGGGCTAATGGATCCAAAGAAACTGCTTTTGAGGAAGCCAAAACTCCACAACAAACAATGCCAGGCACAGTCATTTTAAAAACTGAATTGGTAAAGTCCCCTTGGCTGAATTGCATTGCAATTGGAGAAACTGCTGCCATCATTTCTTCAGAGCATGGCAGAGGAGATGCCAGAGCCAAGAACAAAAGTTTCAATCTAGTCCACATATTTCCATCACACAATTTCATAAACGACCTGCCTCACCAGGTTTTGCCATCACAGCTCTAGGGGACCCAAAGCAAGAAGAAACAAACCCATGTTTCTTCTTAATTACATCAGTGTTAGTGAGACATTGAAATAAGAACAATCAGAATTTAACTAAATATAAGCGATGGCAGTAGTGTCTTCTAATTGGTGTTGTTGTACCACCTACCTTTCCCAACACAGAATGGGGTTGCTCTTGTTCCTCTCCCCACACAGTAAACTGCCCACAAAAAATTGGAGGGGATAATAAAACCCCCAAAAACAAACCCCAGTGAACACAGGGTTATCAACCCAGAGCAGAAAGAGAGGTTGATAGCACCCACAGCTCAGATTTAGGGACAAGTCTGAATTTCTTTCCTTTCATGGAACTAGGAGTCTAAAGATAATTTTAGGGAAGTTTTCACTTGCTTGTAAATGTAACTACACATACATGAAAGAGTTAGTCATCTTCTCCAAGTCAAAAATAAACACAGCAATTTCCAGAATATGTCACAATACCATATTAACTGCGAATCTGCACAGTCACTGAATCAGTGGCAACTTAATAGCCTTACTTTAGAATATAATTTCCGGAATCAAGTCTAATGTACCCCAAACTACTAACACCACTTCTGAAAGGTCTGTTTGCTGTACAAATACCTCCAGAACCGGTTCCAGTGATGAGAAACAAGCAGTGTGCCCTCCCTGCGCAGCTGAGCAGCCAGACACAGAGCAGATGCTGCATTTTCCAAGTTCGTGGGCTCCTCACACAGAAAGAGCTTGAACAGGAAAGGTACAGCCAAGAATTTGCTCACACACAAAATGCACACACCAAATTCCTATGATACAGTACACATCTATTATGGAGGTGCATGCAAGACAGGCTGCCAGCACAGACAGCAACTCCTCAGCCTGCCTTTCTGTAGCTCCTTGATTCCAGATCCAACACATGAGCAAGCTGAGGAAACAGAAAGACCATTGGGAGGCAGACCTCTGTTCCAGACACCTGAAATTGTCTTCATTTTAAGGGAATCAAAATGCACCATGCCCTGAAGATGCACTGGGAAAGAGAGCTTTTCTGCTGACACCAGGGAAATCAGAGTGAGGTGAAGGAACAGACACAGGTTACCAAGCACTTTACAACAAACATCACAGCCACGTGGAAGAGTCCCAATGGGAAACATATAGCATTGCAAAGTTTTCCCTTGAGTTTTCAAGATACTAATTATAAAACACCAGAGCAGCAAGACAGCTGGAGCAGATACAAGGTATGTGCTCAAAGAGGTGAAACACCTCCTCCTCCTCTCATGGAGAAACTGGAGAGCAATCACCTTCTGTTTTATGGTTTCTTACACTTAAAGAACATCTCCAGCCAAAACATAGGTTCTCTCGCCTCCATGAGGAATGGGATATCAACAGGAGACTAGAAAACTCTGCTTCAGCATATCTTAGTAAAACAAAACCTTTTCAGATCATATGTCAAGATTCTAGGCGAAACTGAAGGAAATCTGATCTCCCCACAAACAGCACCACCCTAATGTCAGGGATCTGGTAATGCTATATAACTTCAGAGCAACATAGAGGTAATTAATTAAAACAAACAAAAAAGAAATTCAGAATGAAACAGAGACAGCTTCTCATTTCTGTATCCTTTTCTTTATACTAATTCGTTAAGGATTCACCTGACTTTACAGACAGGGCAGGAAAAGTCACATCACTTCCTGCAGACCACGTGGCGAGAGGAAGTGGAATGAAGACTGCTTCGGTTTCCCTTCAGAACTTCATTTCTCCACCACACACTCTAAGATGCATCTGCAGTATTCTCTTCTCATGAAGAGAACATCAGTAACAAACATCAAACAGCATTTTAAAAGGTGTATTTGTGAGGTATCAACACTGCAGGTCTGTTTAGCACAGGTAAGGCAAATACTGCAGCAACAGCGCTCAAAAGGAGAACTGAATCAAATGTGTGAGTCAAATGCCGTGTCACAAAGCAGTCTCCCAGCACACAGGCCTGCAGGACAGAGGAACCGAGACGCAGGGAAAGGACTGAGAATTTAGCAACCCCAAGTTTTTGGTGAAAAAGACCATGGTCCTGCTGCTGTAAGGCAGGGCGTCCACACATGTCAGCTGACTTATGAATACTGGTGCATCCTGATGTGAATGGTGGTGAGCCCAGCATCCCAGCCTCCTGCTATTGCCACTGCGGGCTCTGCTATCTGCAGAGGGGCAGGAGGCAGTGATAAGGAGGAGGTGGGGCAAGATTCAAGTCAGGGGAGTAAAGTGGCTAATTACTGATTTGAGCAGCAAGTAAAACGGTTAAAAAATAGATTTTATATTCTAAAGCTTGTACTTCCAAGCAGAGAACTGTAAATTTGTATGTTTTCTCTATTTGTACAGAAGTGAAACATGACAAAAACTGAGACTGACATAAGATTCCAGCAAGAGTAAGATTTAAGATCAGGGACATGCTGAGAGTTGAGTCAACACAGTTTTAATTCTTAAAACTTTTACTGACCTCATAATACACAGAGAAAAACTCTCTAGAGTTAGGAGCAAAAGTCTGCTGCTGCTTCAGTGCAATTTCTCAGAGGTATCCTCCAGAAAGGATAAACCCTGCTGTTTTTAGACACCTCAAACTAAGCATAAGGGGCATACACTCACTTATAGTGCTTGTGTCAATGATAACAGACATGAATTCCAGTTCAGTTGTCAAATATTCTGTTTTCCACCTATGTAATATAATTAGCACCAAAATAAAGTGGCGAAATGAGAGAAGCAAGATGCCCTCTTTTCTCCCAGACCAAGGCACTTCGTGAGCATCAATTAGATGATAATGTCCCTGGGAGGCAAGCATGACAAGTCATATTAAGCCATTTTAACGATTAGGACACTGAGTCACAGAGAGATTAAGAACTTCCTCAAAACCAAAAGCAGAGTCAGAGAATGTGCAGCTATACACCAGCTGGGACTGGCAGCAGAGGACTGTGCTACTCCACCTAACTGCACGGTTTAGAGCCTCTAAAGAAAACAAAACAAAACAAACAAACCCCCCCCCCAAAAAAAAAAATTAAAAAAAACCCAAACAAACAAACAAAAAAAAAGGTCCAAAAAAGAAAAGGTCCATGCTCCCACGAAGTTCCCTGGCCATGCCAACATGCCTCATTTTTGACCTGCAAGAGACCATCTTTAGATACAAAAATGCCATCCCATATCCACGCTACGATCTCGTTTTGGCGAAAGGCACCAACAAGGCTGCCAATTTTTAAAGTCAACAGAGACCTCCAGATCTTTTTCAATGAGCTTGAGAGAGAACTTGAAACTTTTTGATAGTGGCTCAACCCGACAAGCGTAGGGGCAAATAAATCTACAACCATCAGTCCACGAGCCAGCCACCTGAATTCAAGTCACACGCTGAATTTGCACATGAAAAGCGGAGTGAACACGACAAGACAATCACTATCACAGGTTAACAAACACTTCAAAGCGCAAAGAGAAACTCAGCAGATGCCATCCTCAATTAGCCCGAAAGGTGAGCAGAGAAGGATGTTACGCTGATTAATACACTCATTAGGACGCGTCCTAACTAATAGCCCACTCGGGTGTTGTAACACGTTTGGAAAGCGTTCGGCTGCCTTAATCTCAGGGTACTCACGGAGCGAAAAGATTATTTTGACTTTTCCTGCGTGGCCGTCCGAGCCAGCGCGGCGTCACCGCCCGGGAGAGTTCCGGGAGCCCCGTGCCCGGACCCGCCAGGGGGCACGGCGGGGCACGGCACGGCACGGCTCAGCACGGCACGGCTCGGCTCCGCTCGGCACGGCATGGCACCGCCCAGCTCGGCTCTGCCCGGCACGGCACTGCCCAGCTCGGCTCTGCCCGGCTCCGCTTGGCTCGGCTCAGCAGGTCACGGCACTGCCCGGCTTGGCTCGGTACTGCCCGGCTCGGTACTGCCCAGCTTGGCTCGGCAGAGTCCGAGCGCCGCCGCCCGCGGAGCAGAGCCCGGCTCGGGGCGCTCCTTCGCTCCCGCCCGCGGAGAGATCGCCGTGCCCGGCGCAAGCCCGCGGGTTCCGCTCCGGGTCCCGCTCCCAGTCCCGCTCCCAGTCCCGCTCCCAGTCCCGCTCCCAGTCCCGCTCTCGGTCCCGCTCCCTGTCCCGCT
>VXBU01005729.1:606341-642272 GCA_013400315.1 Bombycilla garrulus
GCCCGGCCCCGTGCGAGCCCCGCCGGGCGCGCTGAGCCCCGCGCCAGGTGCCCGTCCCCCGCCGCCCCGAGCGGGGCTGCTGCGGGGCTTTTCCCCACGGGTGCTGCTGTGTTTTCGGGCCCCGAGCGGGACGGGGCAGCCCCACCTGCCATGGGGGAAGCGCTGCGAGGGACAGCGCGGCATGAGGAACTCGGGGCGCTTCCTCTCGTCTGCTAAAGCTCTGGTTTTGAGGAAGCGTAAAGGTTGTCACATATTGGGCAGGTTCAGGAAAGTTTCGGTCAGCAGGCAAACAGAAAACCACTGGGGGAAAGTTCAAGATCAGTTAACGGCGCTGGCACTGACTCCCATCACCAGTAACATCTTGCTGGCGGCGGTTGTGAAGTTGTATGAAAAAGGAACAAAAAAACCACAAAAAAACAAAGAACCAATCACTTGGAAGTGCTGAAACAGAAAGGGCAAATGAGCTAAAGCCCATATCTGCTAACCTAAAGACTTGACAAAAGCCCCAGCAGACCCACTTTATAGGTAACCTCAGCCAGTCATAAATATTTTGACACGTGTTGCACAGTCACTGCACCTAAGTGACGCTTTAGGAGACTGTGGCAGTGCAGGAGAGCGGAATCCTGCCCTGCCGTGACATGAGCTCTGACCCTTTTCACACTTGAGCCAAATTTGAAGCAACTTTTGTATAACGTGGAGAGAAAACAAGTATGAATGTGCCCCTTTTCATCTGTGCCCAGCTGAATTTAATATAATCTCTAGTGACCCAAGTGGTTTAGCCAACTCTCTAAAATAATTTGTTGATATTAAGGCAAGAATTTTGTTGTAGAAAATACCTCTCATTTGAGTTGAAATTTGTCTTCTAGTTTTTTTGCATTATGTTTGGCTGAACCCAATTTTTACTCAATGATTAACTTTGAATTGCAGTATGTTTGTCTGCTAATTTAACTTCAGGAGATTAACTGTACTTTCTCCTCAAAATTATAAAAGCAACAATATAGAAATAATCTTGCATACCATTTCCCTGTTATCTAAAAGACTATCATCTTTAGCAGCCTTGGGGAAGGCAAGAATAAGGAATGAAAAAATTTTCTTGGCAAACTTCCAGAAAAAAAAGTGATCTGTAGTTAGCAAAGAGGGATGTGTGTATGAAAGAAATCATATATGACTTTTACAAAGTCTTGCTATTTTCAGTCCACCACTGAGAGCCAGAGAACCCAGAAAATATAAAGACTTCAGCCCCTACTGGGAAATATTCCAAAACTTCTTTCTTTAGGATAGATGTTCTTTTTTGGTTAGGAAAGATGCTTACACGTGGTCTCCCACGTGGTCTCCCACATGTCTGTTCACCTTCAGAACTGTCCTCTTCCCTCCATGCCTCTCAGAAAAAGTTAAAAAGTCCATAAAAAGATAACCCTTTCCTGCAAAGTTCTTCCAAAATTTTTCTGCTTGATCAGGGGCTGCATGAAGACCAGCAGGAACCTTGCTGTTTATTAACTATAATTAGTGTATTAACTCATTGTCTTTAACTGTTTGATCTTTGAAAGTGGCTGAAAGATGACTGTATAATTCACACTAAACTATTATCATAACCATCTTTAAAAATTATGCTTCATTAGATGTTACTTAACCAGAATTAAGAAATTCTGTATTCACAGTCACACCTACCTCTCTCCAAAGGAAAACATAACTGAGATGCAGTCTAGTCACTCTGGGCTGAGATGAATACACATCAGTTAAAGATTACATTAATAAACCTTAATCAGGAACCACTAATCTGGCATTACATGTGGTTCTGTGGGATCTCCTAGCCCACCCTCCCTTCTTTGAGGTGTGGGACACACAAGCAGAAAGGGAAATAGCAATTTCCCCGGGCACTGCACAGCCTCTTCTTCCCTGAGACCAAGTTTCTAACCCTTTTTTTTAACAGTGTGCTGCCCTGTAATTTTTTGTTCAATCCTAACCTGCCCTCCTCCAGTGAAAGGAGAGGAAAAAGGGATAAGAATGGTCCTTACAAAAACAATCCAGCCTTATTAACTGGCATAAAGCTGTGTCTGCTAACTCTGCTGTAGGATGTTGATCCCTCTCTGTGGCTGGTGATGTGCAGCACTCCCTTTCTTGACTTGTGCAAGCCTATCTATTCAAATTCTTGTAAATGGATTCCTATGTACATATCCAGCACAATAAAAGCCTTTCTTGTGGTA
This sequence comes from Bombycilla garrulus, assembly GCA_013400315.1. Taxonomy (NCBI): domain Eukaryota; kingdom Metazoa; phylum Chordata; class Aves; order Passeriformes; family Bombycillidae; genus Bombycilla; species Bombycilla garrulus. The sequence continues at coordinate 608,546 of VXBU01005729.1, forward strand.
TTCAAACAGCTTGTCTGATCCTTGCTGATGAACTGTGGATATCTTCAAAGTTAATGAATTTTTCATACAAGAGGGGTGGCCTGGTTGTGGCCTGGCTCTCAGGAGACCATGCTGAGCTCCCTCCTCAACCACTTATTTTCTTTATGACTTGAAGAATTCATCGTGTATCAGTTTGTGATCTATAGGGTGCAGGTAATAGGACTTCCTTCCCTTATGGGGGTTATGAGGATGAAACCCTCATATGAGGCTGAAACCTTGACATTCTGCTGCATCATGTGAAAGGCCACCATGGGTGTTTTCCTGCTCTTGGTTTGAAGTTGCTCAAATTTTCGTGTTCTCTTCCTTCATTAATGTTTTTTTGTTTATATCAATGTAGAAAGTCATTAGGGTGGTTCTTTTAAAGGAATTTTGCTTTGTAGAGTGAGGAAAAGAGAACAGATATAAGGAAAGGAAGCTGGATTCTTTACGTGGGAGAATGTAATTTTCCTGGGGCCTGGAATAGCTGGATTTTCTTACCACATGTGCAGGAAATAGCCCTTCCTACCCAATCCTGGGTGTATCAGATAATAGCCTTAGCATATAAAGGAACTATTCCAGTGTGAAACACCTTCTAAACAACCTTTCTGTTCAAGTTTCCAAGCACATTAACAGATTTATACAGGTCTATTGAGGCAGAGTTCAAAACACTTTGATTCATTAGAAAAAGCAGACAGAAGTACCTGTGAAGCATACACCACTAATTTTCTAGCCCTTTTCCCACGGGAGGCTCCAAGTTAATTTGTTAGGGAAGTTTGGGGATGGATCCTTCATCGTGCTGCCTTCCTCCTGTGAGCAGTTTCTCACATGCTCAGTGCTGGAGCTGCAGAAACAGGAGCAGGGCTCTCCCAGCTGCCAGGGTTTGCATTTGCCCTGTGTTGTACTTTGAGAGCTCTGAGAAACATCCTCAACACAGCTGGTCAGTAATACACCCCCCGGCTGGTAGCACTAGTCCTTCTTCCCTCTGTGCAAATATTCTTGTTTGTGTTTTGGGCGCCTGTGGGGGTGGTTTTAGTTTTCCACGTGTATTTTCTCGGCTTTTTTAGCAAACAGGAGTTACAGCTTGTTTGATGCATGTTGCTGACACAAATCTAGGAAATTTCACACTTTGGGTCACATGTCTTTGCTGGCTAAATCTCCCTGAAGCTAAAAAGGATTTTACTGATGTGAAATTTCTAATAATACACCAAATATGGGCACAGGATGGTCTCTTGCCCCTGGTATCATTCAACATAAATCAATTTATTTCCTAGGACACTTTGCTAAAGGTAATTTCATAGACAGACAGACCAGCTAGCCAGCACCAGCTTCTTCAAAATCTTCTTCTCATGAATCAAAAAAATTCTTTCTTTGAAGGCAGAAGAAATGAATCTCAGAATCTCTAGGATAACTTTAATTTTAGTGAGGCATGAAATTATGGTCCTGTATTTATTCCTATAATGGAGTCACATCTCATTGTCATTTTACTTCATTAAGGGATAATGTCAGCTCTGGTGATGTTGTAATTAAAAATCCTGGAAACATTTTTTGAATTCTGAAAAGTAACAGTCACAACCCTAAGAAGTTTGAAATCTCTCATTGGACTCATATCATCTTATAAGGTGCTTTTGAGTTTTGAGAAGATTTGACAGATAATCAAATAAGGTGGACATTATGAAGGGTGAAATAAACCATTATTAAAAAGAGTTGCATCTTTTTCTTTCCTTCTTGTAGCCAGTCTTTTAGTCAACTGTTAAAAGAGTTAGTCTTTTATAAGGATATGTTTTTATTATTATCCTTAGGAATACCACTAAACACCTACATTTTATCAATGTTAAATCATCAGAGTTTATTCCACAGATATTTTTTATTTTAGTTTCTGATGCTTGGGTTTGTGTGCTCAAAAGAATAAAGAAGAAGCTTTTGATTCTGCTTTGATTTGCAGAAGTCAGTATACTCTGAGAAATACATGAGAGATATCAAAGCCATGGAGCTGCTTCTGTTGAAATAAATGTCAAGATATCACTGACTTCAGAGAGAAAAGAATCAAGTAATTAAGTGTAGTTTTGCATGGATTCCAATAGGCTTTGGATCAGGCCTCATTTCCCCAGCCAGTGCTTGCAGCATTGCTGCTTCGGATTGTGCTGACAAAAGACTCTGTAAAACTAACCCACCGAGCTCAGCAAAGCTGATAAGATTTCCTTCCTGCACTGCTGTGCTAACACCTTCCCTGAAAATGTGCTCTGACTCTGGCCATACTTGATTTCAGATTAAGGCTTTGCAGACAAAAATGAAACTTCATTGTGATAAAATGATAAAGGAATTTAAGTTAATGTGCAGTCTTCTGAGCCAAGTGATTCCAGGCTGTGTGCAGCTGGGAAATAGATTCTGCTTTGCTGGGGTGCTAAAACATCTGCATGAGCCACTAACTGCCAGCTGGTTGAGGGATTGTCACATTGCAAAACAGGCAGAGAGGGTTCAGATTATATCAGGAGAAAAACACAGTGCTCTCTGAAACACATGTTGGGGAAAATTTGTGAGAAAAGAAAAAAATAACCCAAACACAAATAATAGAAACAACTCACACACCTGTGTGGAAACAGTTCCTAGAATGTGATTGTCAGTGAGTAAGGGGAACATTCTGTAAACACATTCTTAATACAAATTAACATTTCTGTATGTGTTGTCAGCAAGAGCCTAGATTATTTATTGTCTGTGGGAAACCTTCTGTCAGAGACAAAGATCACTTTCCACATGCTTTGATCTTAGCATATTAAATCTCAGCAGAGACTTTATTTAATTAAATGTTATTTGTGTTTTGTGGGTGTTACTGAACAAACACTTCCCTGAGTCACTAATGGAAGAATGACAGAGGGTTTGAACCAGGGAGGACCATCATGATAAGTCTGGATGCAGAGATATTTTAGGGAAATCACCATTTCTTAGACAGCTGAACACTCAAACATGCTTGCCTAACTCAGGAATGAAACCACAACACTTGTCAGTGCCATCCTTCCAGTCTCACAGAGTCTTCATTTTTAAGTTAAACACTTGTAGTTGGTCTGTGCTACTGAAATTGTTTCTTCAATTGCTGTGACTCCATACACACGAGTTGGAGCCATGTTAGAAGGTCAGTGCTGAATCTCGAGGAAGGAGGTACTTTCTTTGGCAATGCCAAAGAATTATGAGAGTTTACTTCGAGAGATTCTGATGACTGATCATTTATTGTGCTGCATTACACTGTGGTAGAGGAGAGGTGACCTCACATCTCATGCTCAGCTAGGAAGGAATGGCCAGGAAAAAGATATAGTCTTTTTTTAAAATTATCTAACACAAATGTTTCTGACTTGCTTTATGGAGATAATAGAAAACAACCAGCAACTGCTGGGCATGAGTGTTGTCTGTTATATATTATTTTCTGTCTTGACAGCATAAAATTAATAAATTATATGTATTCAAACCCCCTTTGTTTAAAAAATAATGTTGCTAAGAAACAAGAGTTATGCATGTTTATTGCCATTTATGGTCAGAGGATTCTGTCAATAGAAGGGGAAAAACTAAGGATATATAAGTTCCACATAAATTTTGCTCATTATTGTTGAACATACTTCAGAAAGAAGTATTGATAATGATAAAAATTTGGTTTACCTATGGATTTGCATTTCAGTATGATTTAAATATGTTACAAATAATTGTATATGTAGACTTTGTTCAAAACTGATCACTTGTCATGGTCCAGGAGGTAAGTGGGTATGCCCAGCGAAATGTGCATATTGATATTTTTCACTTCTATTCTTATTGTTAAGAGAGAAAATTCATCCAGCCTCCTACATTTCACTGGAGTCAATGCTATGCTTATTTAAACCAGTAACCAACTTTTCTTCTGAACTTGCTCAACTGCCAAAAAAAACGAAAAACAAAAGTAGAAAAAAAAAAAAAGGAAAAAAAGAACAACAAATGGCAGCACAGCAATACAAGAGCCAAACCTGAAGGTATTCCTGGCACTGCCAGGCTGCCCACAATACAGACACAGAAGACACTTCTCCCCAAACCTGGTGTTAGAAAGTTGAGAGCTATAGGTCTCTAATCACTACCTTAAACGTAGGAAAATTATCCTCAAAATATTGCACTTCTTTCTCAACCTGCTACTCAGGAATATGCCCTTCAAAGTTTAATTGTTTTTTAACAACTCACTGCAAGTCCAGGCTTTTTTCTTTCTTATTTTTGTATTCAGCTACAGCAGCACTGAAGATTTCACTTTCTTATCTGATCACAGGGAAAAAAAAAAAAAAAAGAAAAAATAAAAGGCAGCTTATTCCTGCTTCCAGCCTTTCATCCTTGGTTTCTTAAATGGGGCCTAAAGCCATTTACCTGTTTAACCTTGTGGGATAATTAAGTTGTTCGAGCTTAGTCAACTTCAGTTTTCCCAGTTAAACTGGTGCCCTGCCAGCACTGTCAGTTTTCCATAAATCTGTGGGGAAGGAAGGTTTCCATAACACCTCTGCTCCCAGGGAAGTTAGGTGCTGCCTCCATGATGTGCACAGACAAAATCCCTGTGCCACATTGCAAGGGGCTCAGGAGGGTACAGTCCTCTTCAGCACTGCTGTGAGAGGAACAGCCTGTGCCACAGCCCACCCAGCACAGCCAAACAAGGGTTTTAGCAAGCGTTTGACAACGCTGAGACTGTGTGTGGAATAAGGCCATGGCCATTCTGCTCCCTGCTGTGGTTTTGGGATGTGGAGGATGTTGCAGCTGCAGCCTCCCCCAGGGACACCAGGCTCTGCAGGACCACGTCTCCTGCCACCACTTGGCCATTAGGTCAGTGCTTGGCAAAGAGATGCCACCCCACAAATTGTCACCAGCTCCCAGAGTGACACCAGGGCTTGTTAAGCGGCCTCCTTTCCCTTCCCTGGCTGTCCTCAGCGCACACGATCTCATAGGGTCACTCCACAAGCAATATTGCTCCTGACAACCTGCAAAATATTTTTATGAGCTTCTCTGTTTAGTGTTTAAACATGTCATGTTAGCAACTTCAAACAAACAAGTGTAGCTTACAGGGAGAGCTTTTCAGACTTGCACCATCTGCCAGTAGCTTTCCTGTGTCAGTGCCAACATTAAAAAAAAAGTATTCTCTAATTTAAAAAAAAAAACGTCCCGTGCATCTGCAAATTTGTCAGCAGGGCAGATGGCATCCTTTCCTGCTCCTCAACATGCTGTTTGAAATAACGGCTCTCAGCTAGTGGAGGAAGAGCCTGAGCACACTAAGAGCAAAACCACTTAGAGCTGCCTGGAATGGCACCAGCAGCTCTTGGGGAGAGAACAAAGCTGGAGCACCAGCGCGTTTCCTCAGCAGCTGAAATGAAGACTAACAACGCCATGTTCCCAGGGGAAATCCTGTTCAGCAGAAACCTGGTCCGTCAGCTCGCTGCAGGATTGCTCACGTCGCTCACAGAGCTGGCATTTCTTTGAGTGCCCTTCATCTGGCAGTATTTGCAATTCACACGTGGGACGGACCTGTGAAACTCAGCACAGCTCAAAAGCCTTCATTTGCCGTTCAGCCTTCTTGATTTGCAAGTGCTTCTTTCTGCATGTGAAGTGCTCCTTTTAGCTCCCTGTATAGCACCCTTGCAGTTCCTTAATAAGCCGCAATCATGCTGCTCTTTCAAGATACGCATCTGCCGTCACCCATTTACCAGCACTGTTTAGCAATGTATAAGATAAAGACTAAAAGGCATTTTCAGAATTAAAAAAAAAGTCCGTCTGAAATATCTCCACGGAATTCAAATGGTTTATTTACTTCCTGGTGATCAAGAGATCACTGGCTTTTTACTTTCACTCACTAAGGCAAATATTTTTTATCAGATGGTAAACAAAGGTTTAGTTGGACGTGGATAATTCATATTGAACTTCAATACAATATGAGTGCTATCCAAGACTGTTTCAGAGAATGGTTTATTGTGAAACTTCACAGATGAAACTTCCTTATTANTGGTTTCCTTCATGCCACTTCTCTTGTCATTTACTCCAGGCAGTGACAGAGCAGGACATTTTTCCTAGTGCACAGTGTTAGGATTTTTAGCAAGCACATTTTTAGCAAGTGCATTTCACTGGATGCTCATGGAGAGAAAGTTTATATTTTTGTATTTTTTATTTCACAACTTATCCAGATTTTGGAAGCTTGCCAGGTCTTGCCTTCTATTTTGCTTAAAAATATTAGTCTACAAAGCACCAATAAGCATCTTAAACTAAACTAATGTCTGCATGTCATTATTTATAAACATGTAGGTGCTTGCCTGGAGGCAGAAGAGCCCATGGTACTGCTACCATTTACTGTTATTTATATAGAGCCTTTTCTGGTTTAGTTTCTGCAGTAGGTTTTTGTTCCAGATTTTCATTTTGCCTGCCACTGATAGTGTGTGTAGCTCCACTTTTACTCTTAACAGCTCTGAGAATAAGGGCTTGGAGCATCCCCTAGGGCCTGGTTGAGCTCTATTAACAGCACTTCTGAGCACAAATTTATAAAGTTTAATGAGGTCAGTGGAAAGACTCCTACTGGCTTTGGGTTAGCTTCAGATCCAGCTGGAAATTACGGGAGTTTGATTTTATTTCCATTGCTTGTCCACAATAGTTTTTGCCTGTGTTAACAATATAGCTCCTTTTTAAACAATGGCAGAACTGCTCTTTCCAGTCAAGTGATCCATTTGTCAGTAAATTGCACTGCGATATGACCAGATAGGCATCCTAAGATTGCTGCTAGATTGAAAAGGGTGAAAAGAGCCTCTTTCTGGATTTGTGGGCAGTCATTGGATTCAGGGAAATCATCCAGTATACTATAATTCTCTGTATTCATCATTCTGAAGTGGGGGAATAGTTGTTATCCTACTTTTCCAGAAGAACAAAGTAAAGGTAAATCACAGCTCTAGGAAATTATAGGAAAATTATAGGAAAACTGGTCTCTTGTGACTCCCTAGTTGGCCAATGGCAGAAGTTATATTAACACAAGAATCCCCAGCTGATGTCCCATTTCTGCTCTCTCTGTTCATGTGATAGGTGACATTTCCAGACTGTGTCACAGAAGAAAGCCCATAAGAAGTGCACAGGAAATCAGGATTTTGTCTGTTTAACAAGTTTAAAGAAATAAGTGTTCTTGGAATCAAAAGCACAGGTCCTGAAAACAAAAGGACAGCTATCAAGGCAGTTTATTTTGAAGTTATAAAGTGATTACTCTTCCTACACATTCATCTAAATAAAATAAAGAAGTAAACAAATAGTAATAAGTAATTAAAGGGATCTAAATAAATAATAAAAAAATATTCATTAAAAATGCTGGTGGTATACAGCAGACAATGTCTGTGCAGTCATGTATCAACAGACTTTGCTCTTTGAGTAACAGTTTTCCCTCAGAACATGATCTATTTATAACGCCCCTAAGCCTTTTGCAGTATGTTTCCTGTTCAGACACCAGAAAATGACTCAGCCAATCAGTCCAGTCACTTCCCAAACATGGAATTCAAAACTAGGGAGAAAATCACAAGCATGCTCAGAACTAGACTGATGAGTCAAAGTATCTTTAGACTGATTCTTTTTTCTTTTTTTCTTTTTTCTTTTTTCTTTTTTTCTTTTTTGGTTCTAAAGGTACATATTAGAAGGCATTCACCTTATCATTGGGAGAACATAGGTACTTGTTCCCCAGGAATGATATTTTGTTCATTCATTCACTGTGAAATTCTTTCTTTCTCTGTAATTACTCTACCACAACATTATATTTCAAAACCAGTGGCCAAAAATTGTAACATGGACAAGTCTCCCACTGCTCTTCTTTGGTCTGGGGTGGGCATTATTATGAAGAAGTACTTGATACTTTTAGCTTGCATAAAAAACTATCTTGGAATTATGGACAAATTGATAAAATTGTAATTTTCAGCTTATTTACTAACTCACTGCCAGTTTTTCAGCTCTGGAATATGAGAGATGTTGCTACATTTTCTATACACAAAAATGAACGCTATTTAAATAATCATCCATAAACTTCCTCCAGCACATTTATCTGCAAAAAAAATTGAGATGGAACTGGAATCCAGAGCAGAAGCATTCTCAGTTCTCAAAAACAGAAGCTTCAAGAACAGAAGCATTATCAAAAACTAAGGATGGAGTTTCATCCTAAAACAAGAGGTGGTGCACAACTGCAATCTGCATGATTCATCATGGCTACAACAACAGCTGAAAAAGAGAAGTGTTTCCTTTTGTCCAGATGTTAAAACACCACATTTCTTTCACTTCAGCCATTTAGCTTAAAGAGAGCCTCACTTGCAAGTCCCATCCTAATATGTTTGCACTAAAAAAACGCAGAATATTCCTGACCCTTTGGAACCTGAATAATGTCTTTGAGTTTATGAGACCATGGTCTATAAAGCAGAAGAACACACACAATCCACAGCTAGAAAATTACCTTCATTTGATATCTTCTTCAGTTTGTTTAGGTTTTTTTCAGAGAGACTAAACAGCCTTTCTCTAATCCCACTGTCTTTTTTTCAAGCAGATCCTTAAAACAGGGTAGAGTGGAAGTAGCAGAGGAACATGGTAAATATCTAGAAATGAGAGAGGGCTTTAGAAACTAAACCTCTTCCACATTAGCTAAGCCAACTTCATATTGAGAGCCTTCACAGGCCATTTACGGGCACATTTCTGGCATGGCAGTGGATGCCCCCATCCTGCACTGCCCCGATTTCGTGCCAGAAGCTGTTGGAAAAATCAGGATGCGGTGTCGCCTGCCTGACAATGTCACTGTGATAAACGGCCGAGGGCACATTCCAGCGCTATCACTGCTGCTCTTTCATCTGCAGGAGCTGCTCTCACTGCCACAGGCAGCACCAAAGCAGGGCTCCAGAGCAGATGGAAAGCATGCAGGGATAACTGCCATAGAAACATCGGGGGAAAATCAACATACTGGCATGTTTTCAGCTACAAGCGCAGGTTCTAATGTGTTAACACCTCTTTCTACTCCAAGCTGTGTCCCAAGTATCGACCTTTCTACATCACTGGGGGCTCACTCGGGGTTTGGGATGGAAAACTGACAGGTCTGAGAAATGAACTTGCTCTTACAGAAGCTTTGTGTGTCTCAGAATCTTCAAAATGCCATCGTTTCTCCCATCTCTTCTTGAAATTTCAGCTTCCAGTTTTCTGCCTCAGATACCCAGTGATATTATTATTGTAATAATAAAAGTGCTCATCAACTCTAGACATGCTTTGCTAAGTCTTTTCTCTTAATCAGGAAAAAAATATATTTCTTAGATAAGATACACCTACCTTCCCTCTTTTTTCCAAGCCTAAGTTCTTTCAAATGGTCCTATATGGGACAAGGTGACCTTGACTTCTTCTGAAAAATAACATTTTTATAGGTTGACATTATGCACATATTTACTGGGGGTGAACAGAGAGATGGGTCTGAAATGTCATCACAAGTTTTGCTGTTGACCCGGGGCAAGCTCACATGACCTTCACCCTATAGTTGCAAGAAATTCCGATTTAAAATTTTGTTTTAAAATAGATTTGGACAACTGCCTAAGTCTGAATGCCTGTATTGCATTCTGCAACAGAGAGGAAAGAGGCAAAGAAAGAAAGAGGGAAAGAGGGAGGAAATTGGATTAGAAGAAAAGTCCCCAAGTAAACACAGGTGAAATAATTAAAGAGAGACTTCAGGAAACTCCATCTACATTAAAGTTCTTAGGAAATAAGGATTTGGAAATACAAATAAGTCAGCCAAAGTATAATTAAAAAGTTAAACAGTGTACCTTTTATTTAACAAAAAGTCATTATACAACTGCATTTTTTAGATTAGATGGAGCAAAATAAGTTGTGTGCAGAACAAAAAGTAACACTGGGCACCAGTGTTACTTTCCAAGGCCCCTGTTTCTCTTGTGTTCTCAAAGAGTCTTTCACTCTCTTCTGTGCAGGGTAACTTGTCTAGTTTCTCCTTTGCACTTTCCCCATGCCCTGATATGGTGAGTTTGGATGTGGATGCAAAGAGCAAGCCTGCTTGTGTTCATTGTGGTCTCATCCCCTCCACAGATAATTCTGTGCACCTTTCCTGAGAGATCGCAGATGCAAATTTCAATGGGACAAGGCAAATTAAGATACACAACAAACTGCTGTCAGTATAAATATTTCCTGTCGGACAGAACAATTAAACCGCTCACCAAGGAGCAATATATCAGCTGGCCTTTGGTTAAGAAATTCTTGAGAAGCAAGAATCTGTGAATTATGCCAGAAATAGTTCCAAAAGAAGCACCAGGCACCCCAGGAGAAGAGGCCTTTACTGAGGTAGTGACAAGTTCGACTAAGGCTTTGTTCCTAACTTGCCCTGAAAGATCCTCACTATCCCCAGAGGGAACTCTGTCCCTGACCTGCAGGGGTGCAGTCTGAGCACATTTTTGCACACACAAAAATTCACAAGACTAATTAACACCCGTTAGGCTTATCCCACTTCCATGGGCTTCACTGCTGCAGGATCAGCCCTGTGTCTAGGTGATGAGAAAATGACTTATTTTCTTACAACAAATTACAACCACATTCTTCAGTGCTCTCTGGGGAACTGGTCATATATGACAGAAAAGTGAGGCTGTAGATAGGACAGCTTAAATGATTTCTGAGTTCAGTTATGTCCTGTTGGCTGGTGGTTACTGCTGCCCCAGATGCAGCACCTCATCCAACAGTAGTGCAATTGTTATGCAAAATAAATGGATCTTCTTAAGTCACTCTCTTTACTGAAAATGGACATTAAAACACTCAAAGTATTGAATTATTTTTAAACAATTCACTACTTTGCTAGTTCTGATAAAGTTCTGTGTGACTTGTGAATTTTATGTGTGTGTGAAATAGCAAATACCAGCAATGGGACCACATCTCCTACCAGTTCAATACAGGTTGAATATACCCCTGATAGCAGAGATTAGTGATAATCAGAAGGAAAATAAGACTCAAAGGAAGATACATACATAAATGAATACCTGAGAAACTCTATCTTAATTTAATTTGATTTCCTAACACCAGTTGGTAATTTTTAAGTATGTACTTTCTGTATATAGAATTATAGTACCACTTTTAGAAGTATTTTAGCCTTAATTAAAAAGGCTGAAATATTAAAGAAGCTTCTGAATACCAAAGAAAATTACACCAAGAGCCAGCTTGCCTCAGAATAAAAAAACTCCTGCTGCTGCAGGTTATTTGTAGCTTGAACATATCTAGTTTCTACTTCCAAATTTAGGATGTTTCTTCTGCTTGATTATGTAGCTGACAGTCACCTTTCCTTTACTATCATTTAACCAGATATTTAACATTGCATTTCACTCTCTCTTTTTTTTTTTTTTATCAGAATGTCCAATGTTCTAAGGACAATTTAATCATATATTCAATCAACACAGGTGTGTTTATAAGCCATACTTATATGTTACATGTTCTTTGTCAAGCTCTATCACCATAAAACTTAGTCAACTGATACTGTTTATGTTACCATCAATTATCTATTACCTTTTGGAAACCATCTCGAATTTTGACTGATTTTCCCTCTGGCAGTCTTAAAGAAACTATTCTGAAGTTCCTGATCCATACCTTTTCCCTGTTTAAATATTGGTATATCATCTGGTTTTAGTCCATTTTATCCTACCATTTGGTAAAAATGCTACTTGGTCAAAAAATTCTTTAATCATCCCAGCTATATCCCTGAATTATTGGACTACAATCAAAGCTGAAAATATGTTTTTGTGTATGAAATTAATTACAAGAAGTACATATGTCATCACACAATGCAAAGAATCAATAATAAAGTGACTTGAAAATTAAAAAATACTATAAATTTCTTCTCTCACTGTGTTGACTGTAGTAAAATCTTCTAACAGCAGTGTCTGAACAGGAAGTCTGGCAGGGCTCACAGTAATCCAGCCTGAAGTAAATAAAGGTGTGGGCAAGTTTCAAAACATCTCAGGTGGTGACAGGGTCAAAGCCTAGGACTCACCTACAAGTGGTGAAAAGAAAATGTTCAAATGCTTGAAATACAGTTCTTCAATTGAAAGAGTGAAAAACAGCACAACAGCCTAAGTCCAAAAGGGTACAGTAGCTGAAAAGAAATTCCATATAAAGAAAAAACTAAAATGAGTAAATTTATTAAGTGGATATATTTAGAAGGCCTCAGTGCCAGATGGTTTTCCGGCAATGAATTGTTGCCAACCCTATTCCTTCTAAAGATAAATAATATCAAAGAGGCAGCTTTTGGTCATGAGAAACAAACACAGGGGTGGTCAAGGCTTTGCAGGAGCAGATAGTGAAAGGCTGCTCTGGATCATACACAGTAGCTATGCAGGGATCAAAACCTGGTATTATGAATTGCTATAGGAGACTTACATCTATCAGAAGAAATAATTTCATTCACAGGGTTGACACTCTTGGTTTTCACACAGTAAGTCCACATTTACGCTGGCCTTAAGCCCATTCACCTTTGAACAAAAACAAGTATGACACTAATAATCAGGGCAAAATCAGCACATGGAACATGACAAATAATGTTTGACTTTGAAAAGTTGCAGCAGTATTTTATGCTTTCCGAAGAATTTAAATCTTCCAGTAACTTGCAGTTAATATTCTGAAACCTTTTCTGAGTTAAGCTCTGTTCTTGTCCCATTGATAGATTTTGTTTGTATACTTCATACAGAATGATTGAGTAGATTAGGAGTCAGTGGTTATCCATATGGGAGAAGATTCTTCATCTGGTTAAGACTTATTCTTGTTCCAAACACTGCTGGACCGATATGCCAGAACTGGTAATGCATATTGAACAACCCCCAGCTTGTGAAGAAAGCTGTTTGTGGAACAAGCAAACAAGACAGCTGTGGGGACACATGTGACACGACAGAATTATGTCTCTGCACAGCAACAGAGCTGTGTCAGCTGGAGATCCTAAATTTAAACCCAGCAGCATCAGGTTTCAGATATGCACCAAAACCACCTACATGTCAATATTTATTTGGTCTTTTGGATCTGTAGATACATTTGAAAGGAAGAAAAATGCTCAAGGACAGCAGATGCACCGAGTTTTAATCCCAGTTCCTGTCTGGGTAAACTTGGCTTCTCCTCTCATCTTCAACAGGATGTAAAATTATTTAGAAATGTTTCTTCTCTGTGAGGAAGACTTTACTCATGTGATTAGTGGCTTAAGAACTAAAGATTAATGACTGTAAAGTGCTTTGAAATCCAAGATGAAAGGTAAAGGCATTATGCAAGAAAGATTGTTTTACGCCAGTTAATATCGTTTGTTCCTGATGATGTAACATAATGAGAAAGGAAGTACTCTTAAACTAGACATCGAGGTCTAGCAAAGGAGCTTGGATTCTGGCTGCCACTAAGTTTTCATGCCCATATGCTGCACAGCTACATCACAGACCCTGACCCTAAAAGAGAAGTGAAAAAAAGGGTTTTTTTCACCTTAGTGTTCTTAGCATGTGTGTTTGTGCTGGGTGTGAAAGTGCTTGGATACACATGCACAAATGTAACACATCATAACAGGGTTAGCCTCATATCGGGCAAGACAACATCATTTCTGTAGGTCTGAAATAAGTGGCAAATCACATGGGGAAAAAAGAAATACCTTTTTTTTTTTCTGCACATTAAGTCTTTCAGTCTAGCATGTTGCTTTCCTTTTCTGGGCCTCCAGCCCTTCTGGTGCAATAGCAGATTTACAACACGGAGAAAAAGGTCTCAGCACAAGAAGAAGATATTGGGGGTTTTTTTGCCTAGTTTTCAATATCCTGGTTCTTGGACATTCAGGACATCCCTCTCCCACAGTAGATCATCCTGTATCTCCTGCCAGCAGGTGAAAGAACAAAAGAGTCAAATCTCCCCCTGCATCATTTCCCCAGTTCTGCTTACCACATGTGTGAAATGGAGTTTCTCTTGGCACAGGGAAAGCAGTGAGGTGAAGTAAGAGGATGCACGAGGATGGAGATGATGCACTCCCCGTCACTCAGCAGGTGACCCACTTGTGTCAGACAGGCACTGGCAGACCCCTGATGCTTCTCCAAGACACGGCCTCACACACTGTGTAAGTAAATCCATCTCTCTGTGTGCAGCCACACAAAGGAAATATTTACACTGCTAAGCATTTGGATTATGGAACCATAAACAAAGGGAAGGCTACTGGAGCCACTGTAACCCATCAGAAGGGTGCCAACCCGAGCAGGGTGAGCTGCTCCATGTGACGTGCCCTGGATGTGTCAGACACTGGACTGTGCTTTTAGGCAAGCCATACCTTCTGTAAGCTCTGGCAGCATCTTAATCCCCTTAGTATGGCTCTGATACACTGATCACCAAAATCTAGGGCAGGCCTCTGAAGTAGCTGGATCAGGCTCTAATACTCCTTTAGATCATAATCCTGCAAAGATTTAACATTCGCAAATAACTTTATCATGTGAGTGGTTAAATGGGTTGTTGGAGGACCTGGGTCAGAACTGGAATATTCAACGAATTCCAGCTTTGGTTACATCTGTCAAGGATACAGCGGAAACAAGGAAAAAGTCAGGGTGGCTGCTGAGAGAACCTGACTCTTAGGAATATACAGCATTTCAGGACTTAGATATCAGCTTAAATTCACCCACAGCTATCCACTCCTATCACCCTCAAAGGATTTTAATCAGCGTGCAAAGCTAAGTAAATCTGCAAAAGATAGGAAGTCTTTCTTCTGACACAAATATTCTGCACTCTGCCCTGACCCAGTGCCTATTTTACCACTTTTGTTTCTAAGCTTCTGTTTTTTTAATTTTCATCCTCCAAACTGGACACCTCAGCATGCAAATGCTGTGATGCTTTTACCTGTAACAACCATCAAGATAAGGCAAGAAATAGGAGAGCTGAAAGGGAGAAGCTGCTCTTTAATTTAGAAGCTGAGCAATGAGTGTTTGCAGCCCTCAGCTGAGCTAGGCTATCCTGCACTTGCCACCTGAAAAATTCTGGCTGTGGATTTGGCCTCTTACCTCCTGTGTAAAGCACTGGAAATTTACTTTAAGGGAAAATAGTCGCATTTCTTGAACAAGTTTTTTGTGGTCCTGGTGGGGGGTGGGGGGGGAGGAAACTGAGCAGAAAACTGTGTCCAAATAAAAAATATTCTAAAACACTGGGCAGATTATAGATGTTTCAGGTGAGAAGTATATTTTTGGCCACTGCTATGTTTGACATTGGATAATTAAAAAAAATTATCCAATTTTCCGTGGGTATTTCTGCCTGGGGATCTGCTACAGCCCTGCTGTGTTTAAGTTGGTGTTTGTCATTAGAAAGCCTCTGTGCTGTTGCTTACACATCCTTTCTCACAGGGAGAATAAACACTCACAGAAAAATTAAAAGTATTCTGGAAATAAAAGAGGAAGAAAACAACTGCTTGGACCTGGAATCTGGTTTATTCAATTTATGCATGAAGGATGAATGCCAGTTATTACAAATATTTTTTTTACTTTTTCGCTGTAATAAAAATGAGACCAGGAAAAAAAAACACCACAGTAATTAATACAGGTTTTGTAGATCAGTGTGCAATTAAGATTCAGGTACTAGAGAAAGAAAAACTAAGCAAGACCAGAGTATGAATAGTAAGTTCATAAATTCCTGCCTGTCTGAAAATTATGTGTAATTGTTCAAATACTGAACAGTGCAGCATAAAGGAACAAGCTTTAGCATGTAATTAAGAATGTAACTTTGTTCAGAATCTGTCCTTTATTTTAAAAATCAGTCCATCTATTTTATAAATCACAAGTAAAACATGCTTGCCCTGGTGAGGGAAACATTTGGTGCGGATGTTTCTTTAGAAGTCATCACTTCCTGTTGTCCTTCTTTGCTCATTTCCAATCCTTTCGCAATGAGTCAACTCTTTTTTTACAGGCAGCAGAGATACAGGGCTTGTAACACTGAGCTGATGAAGTGAAAACTGTTCTACAACAGCACGTCCCTGCTCGGATAGCCGATTCACAGCTGAATGTGTCATCTGTGCTTGCTTGGGTACTGATTTCAGTCCTGACAGACAAATAAAATTCCCCCTCTCTCATTACAGAAGGCTTGGTATTGAACAACCTTCACATGAAAGTAGTTTATTAAAAGCTTCAATCCTAAGGTCTTGGAAAGCTGCACAAATCAGAAATACTGGAGCAGAGGCTAAAGGCAAAAATGTAATGATATAATAAAAGATCTGATCTTGCTAAATTACATCTTAGAGTCCATCAAGATCCCGTATGTACTCAATTCTTTGCAGACTGAAGGTCTATTGTAATACTTTCCAATGTGTCAAAAAAGTTTCTAAAATTTACTTTAGACAAATGAAAAATCAAGGCACTCATTGAAGTATCTTGTTATACTTTCTGTCTGAAGAGAAAGAGATGTTACCACTATTTACTGCACAGAATTCTGTGTTAATTAGGTTAGAACTAAAAACTTGAGTACAAAGTTATTTGTTTAAAATAAGTTGACAGAGTATAAAAATAGGTTGCTGTTTTCAAGCCACACAACAGCTTGGAAGAAAAAAATAAAAACCCTCATCCAAGCAAAACCTTGAATGTGGAGGGGGTTTTTTACAATTTTATATCTAATAAAAATTATTTTCAAAAAGCTACACAAACCCTATTTTTTCTAGTTATTTTTTAAAATACAGTGTTCATTGTAGGTGTTTCCCAGTAACTAAAGGCCACACTCATTAGGTAGCTCTCATATTCCTGGTTTAGAAAAACACATAAGCAGAAGATCATCTGACCAGCCTATAAATACATTTAATTTTTATAGTAATTGGCTGAATTATTAGTCACATTTCTAGATTTGTTGAAAACTACCATGTGCCTAAGACAGCACAGTCAGTAAGTATGTCTAAATAGTCATTAAATTCTTAATCCAAAATGTTTCAATAATCCTGTCTTGTTGCTTGCCTGCTAACAATCAACAAGCAACTGTGCATGAAATATCATTGATCCTGAGAATTTTATAATCATGGCCCTAGTCTGAAGCTTTCTTACATTACATATGCCTGCAATTTGCTTTTCACATGAAACCGACCAAGTTATTAGGTGCTTTTCAGCAACCACAACAGCTTAATAAGTAAGGTATTTTCATATTTCATATTCATTTAAGATAAAAAACCCAGAAGCTGGAGCTCAACCAGAAAATGCCACCAAAAATCATGACACTCCCATGATATTGTAAAAATCCATTGATGAGACATATGGAAAAAATGAACTGATACAAGAGGTTTAAAAAGGTGCTTCTCTTGTTTCATCCTGGCATGGCAAATAGACCTATCCAACAATTTTAGCATGATAAAAGGCTCTCTTATCAAAAGGAATTTAGGTAAGGCATGCAGGCTAAAAAACAGAGTCCTGAGACATCAAAAGGAAAAAGGAAACTATTTGCTGGCCTGCAGGAAAAGAAAAACCTCATTTAACCAAACACCCGGGAGAAAAGGCAGCACGTATGGAGCTGAGATGTTCCATCTGCAGTACAATTTATCCTCTTGACTTCATCCAGTGGTGTCTGCCTGGGCCCGCACACAGGGACAGCAGCCCCCCTCTGCTCCCTGCCGCAGCCACGCTGGGCAGGCTGAGCAACTGCAGCAGAACCAGAGCTGAGCCAGGCACTGCTGGTTTACCTCCCTGAGCCCAAACACCACCCTGTTAATGTGCGTGGGAAAGGCAGCAGGGTTTGCCCTGGATCTCTTCCTTGCTGCACCCCAGGCCATTGCTGTCAGACAGATTCAAGGCTCTGTGGAGAGAAGAAGTGGTTCTGAGGGGATTTAAACGATCTCCCCAGCTCCCTGAAGAGCTGCTGTAAGGTGAGCTGTGAGTGCTCACCCAGCTGCGCTCCAGTCCCATCCTCGCATGTTCACCACAGCTGGATTTCACAAGAGCCATGGGGGCAGAGGGCAGCTGCTGGATTTCAAAACACTTTCAAAAAACTGCAGAATGTTTGGGCCCAATTCTTTGAGGAGGATTTAATTTTCTTAATGAGTCTGAGTAAAATCATTAGCTTCCAGAGTGGCACAGGGAATACTTTGGGAGATTTTATGAGGTACGCTTCAGCACAGCACACCAACACAAAGTCACACTTGTTGGACATGTGATCTCAGAACAAAGCAAGCTGTTCTTCTAATATCTCTACTTCACAGTGTGTTTTTAAAACACTGAGCAAACCAATCACCCTGATTGATTTTACTGCACCAGAAATTATACACAGTTTTTTTCTTTATAATATAATTGATATTCCTTTTCATGTAATGATTTTGCCATAAACACCCATACTGAAGTGCCTTCATCCCTGGAATCAAGTAAATAATTACTTTGGAAAGTGGAAAAGTGGGAATCTTATGCCTTTGAAGCCAGGTCCTTCTAAGTTTTCACTCAGCACATACCATTTCCTTGCTCCATTTCAGTGGCCCAAGATACAGAAGCTGCTCTCTGGAAAATGACTGACACAGTGCCAGCAGTCCAGGGTTCTGGGGCCCAGGTGGAGGCAGCACGCCTGGGTTGTGTCACTCTCCACGTCTCCCTCTGCCTGACTCACCTTTGTGACACATTCCCTGCCCTGGCTGGTCACACTCACGCTCTGCCACCTGCCTGGCCTCTCTCAGCAGTATGCGGCTGGTGCAAGCAGCAGGCTGGTGCCATCCCTCAGCGGGAAGCAGGAGGCGCATGGGAACAGTGGCACCCTGCAGAACAGGGCAAAACACTCCCTGGAATAACTGTGAGTATGACCTGCTATGAAAACTGGCCCTCCTGGGATTTATTCCTCATTGCCTCATGCCTGGCATCAAAGAACACAATCCTTTCAAATCAGCACCGAATTAGGAAAGGTAGCACTTCAGGCTAGCACTCCCTTCCCCCTGCCCAAACCCTTATAATCCGGTATCAAAAAGAATGAAAACAAACTGTGGCTGCAGGCAATGGTGCATTACATTTTCTGTTCTCACCAGCACATTTTATAGGTCACTGTTTGGCCAATGAAACATAACACGGTGTTCCTTCAACACCTCCCCCTTGCCCCCCTTTTTAAATTTGAAAGCAGGTATCTTCTTCCAAGCTAAATACTTTTAACTACTGAACTTCACAGAAAAAGAAGGTCACAAGCTGACTCATCAGTAGGCTGGTCTCATAAAGAGCCTGGACAGGACATCAGGGCACGTAAGCTATAAATGCCAGGTACAGAGATACCACCCAGAGAAACAGGTGTATATGTTCTTAAGGTTTCCTATGATTTATGAAGTAATACACATATTATGCCAGGCCACAATGTCCTGGGCCTGATCTTCCACTGCTTATGATCATGGACATGTATAGATATATTCTACAGCCCATGCATGGAGTGAGCTTTCAAATAAATCAAAGCAGAAGGGGTCATCTCCCTTGGTGTGAGGCATAAACACATGAGAGTTGACTTTTAGAAGCTGACCTGCTAAGTTCACTGCGAGTGAGAGGGACAGTTGATAAAAAGAGTCTAAGCCTTTATCCAAACAGTTTGTATTCCAAGCATTCAAAATAGAGAAAAAATATCCTTTGCAGTTACTATTTGGCACCACCAGCTGGATGCTTTAAGAAACTAAAATAGAGATTTTTTTTTATTTTTTTTAACTGCTTAAAACTGGAAATACCAGCAGCGTGATCCTGTGGTTTATAGTTCTGGACTTTATTTTGCCTTGCTGGTAATGTGTAAATACCTGGTCCTTTCTGCACAAGAGGGGGACACTGCAAGAAACAGAGGGAAAGATTCTGTTGAGCCTGCAAGAACAGAGAAAAACTAAGAAATCAACATATCAGCTTACATGATTTTTTTATAAGGGCCAAATTTGTACTTTTTTACTGTTACAAGTACTTAGCATATTTCATTTCTTCGGTATGATATACAAGGTGACCAAAGTAGAAGCAAAACACATAATTATTTTTTTTTCTGTAACAGGATGTACTAGAAGTGTGTGAGCTGAGGGATGAACCACCTCAGTCCTCAATGAGGAGCAGTACAAACACATCACTCACCCAGCAGAGTTCTGCTGCCCTTATCCCTCTGCTAGAGGTGAAGAATGCCATGAAAGGAAATAAAAGTGACCTCCTGTCGATTCAGAACAGCTGTGGTGGTGGCAGGAAATTGCATCTCTACTCTCAGAGTTGGAGGCAAAACTCCTGCACAGAAACATCCTTCTTGTCTGGAGCTTGGTCCTCCTCTCTGCTGGATAGGTGAAGTGGTTCTACTGCAGGCACAGCAAGAGAGGGATGAGCAACTGCGTGAGACACCGAGTTTTATGTCCAGCGAGCTTGAGGTCACCGTCCCACCTCCCAGTGACTTTTGGGGTGAACCTAAAGTTTTCAGAATGTTTTCCCCTGCTCAGACTGAGCTGCTGTGCAATGCATGGCAGGCACACACCACACAGTGCAGCCTTCAGAAAGCAGGTCAAGTGGCACGGTGACAAGGACTGGGTATAGAAAAGGATTAGAGAGGCTGAGTCAGTCATCATAAGCAATGATTAACTTCAGGGTTCTCTGCTTTTGGCATTCAGATCATGTAGAATCATGGGATTAGTGCAGTGCCAGCCAGCCTCGTGTCTAGGCCTTTCCCTTTATAGCAGAGACCAAGGAGGAGACAGATCCAGCCAGCAGAGGAAAAGGAGAAAGCTGAAAATGCACAAAAGGTATTCACAACAGCTTCTGCCTCACTGTAAACACTGCTGTAGCTGTAAACAAATAAACTATAAAGTTTGGCACAAGCAGGGCCCAGGACTGGAATAGCAGGAATGCTGCGGATCAAGATTAATGTGCACTGGCAGAGGTACCTGGAGAAACATGCATGGCACTTATCCCCCACAGTGCCTGCCTGGAGCCAGGGACAGCCAGCCCCTGCTTCCACAGACACAGCATCCAAACTTGCAGTTTAGAACACCTTGGATTTTGGAAACTGTTTTGAGGGAGATTTTGCTGAAAAGGAAAAACATGCATACATGGAACAAGCCAGCTGAGTAAGAAAGCAATATGTATTCATGAACGTGTTTGTAGGGGAAGGACCTTACCTGTTCTTAGGAATATATCTGTGTATAAAACTAGGTATGTTCTGTGTGTTGATAAAAGGATAAGCACTGAAAGATGTGACAAGAGAGATGAGGACTTTCTACAATTGCTGCCATCTGAGGTACTGCATGGTTCATTCCAGAAAACCTCAGTTTCTAGCTCGGGTGTACTGCTCAATTTCGGGCAGAAATACCTAGACTGTATGGGATAATGGAGGACCTGAAGCCTAGCTGACAAATATCAGCAATAGGCATCTGAGTAGTTAGATGCCATTATTCAACCATTTTTAAATAGCCACAAATCCTTTCTGAGAAAGAGAAGTAAGAAAGCATTAATTGGGTGACCATTGCATGGGGACTGTACTTTCTTTGGGACTGAATGTACTGCAGTTTTTGCTGTGCTCTATTCCTTCCTGAAATATTCCTTGCTAAGACTTAAGTCTATTAATGTCAAAACTCCTACTAATTTTAGTGGATCTAGGAAAAATTTTTTTTTTTTTTTTCTCCCAGGAGCTAAGAACAACTCCCTCAAAAGACAGGGGAGAGAGCAGATACAGGATTTTGTAGCCATGTTTCACATAAGGATAATGCTGTATTTTCATTTTTTCACAATAATTTGTCTTGAAGACAGTAACAAGTAACTACAAACATACCAGTTCTGAAACCCTAATAAACTCCTTCTTCTTATGTAAAATATGCTCTGAGAAAAGCATTACTTGTGGGGAGGGTATCTCAAGCCTCTGTTGTCAGTGTTTTTCATTTCCTTTAAAACTGATTCAGAAAATTTCTGGACAAATCATCAGAGATATTTTTGTGGGTTTTAGGGATAATGGACTCTGCAGTGAAAAAAGCGGAGCTGTCTATAATGGAAAGTCCATATTACCTATTGTATGTGCTTTTGGAATACCCATGTAAAATTGGAAATAATTTTACCAACAGTAGGAGGTTCCTAATTTCTTTTCCCTTGAGGAAAATATTAGATGTGCAGCTGCTGTTTGAACAGCGGGCAGGCAGTGTCCTGGTGTGTCCTCAGCCCGGAGACACCCACTAGATGGGGATATTTCCACAGGACACTCCTGGCTCCCCGGCAGGGCTCTGTGTGCATGCCTGCACCAACACCGGTTCATTCGCCTTTCAGATTCTCCACTTTTGGACAGGATCAGCGCCAATTTGTTATAAATACTAAATCAGGGCAGTAACAGGCAGTTTGGGGCAGGCTTTCTGGTTAAAGAGCAGCCAATCCAAATAATTTTTTTTACAAGAGACCAGATGAGCATGTGCCTGAGCACACACACACAAGCACGCACATACTTGCGCACCTAGATGTATTCAAGAGCCTAAATGGAATGAAAATCCCACTGCTCCTTAGTTGGAGTAAGTTCTACACCCTTTGAAATTTAGGCAATTCAGACATGCAAGACTTTGGGCACAGACTAGTTTTTCAATGGCCTTCTGGTTTTTGTTAAAACAAGATTTAAACTCAGTTACACATTTCAGAAGTGTTTGCAGAATACTTCTAAAAGGTTTGCTTGAAAATCAGAAATTTTCATTTTGTGTTTATGTAAAATCCTTTTCTGCAACCCAGTATTTTTCAGTCTGTAAGAATCTGGTCTCTGTGCAATGGGAACAAAGCCTAAATGGGTAGTCGCTTATTCCAATATTAAGAAACTACAGAAATGTAGAGTTTTATGAGGTCCGGTTGTATCCCGGATAGCTGTTATTATGTGTCGATGGCTAAGAGGCAGACAGAGCCTTTGCATGGGTTCCACCGGGATGTTTACTCCAGCCACGCGTGTGGGTAGTCCAGGGTCAAGGGCAGAGGCAGAAGCAGGGCAAAGGCAGGAGGCAAAGGCAGGAGGAAAAAGCAGGAGGCAAAGATGGGCCTCATGGTGAGGGTCCAGGTTCAAGTATCAGGGGGGTCAGGGCAGGGAGAGCATCAAGGACCAATCATCAGGGGACATGGGGGCAGTACAAGGGTGGGTCAGGGTCTGGAGGCCAATGGGGAAATAGGGTGGGAGTGACTGAAGGACTGGGGGACCGGGAAAGGGCACGGGGCTGATGAGGGAACAGAACAGGGGTACATTGGCATAACAGAACAAGGTCTCCTGAGAGAAGCCTCTTGTGTCTCCCTAACTTAGTGAATGCCTCTCAGGGTTTCCACAAGGTTCTTTTTTCTGTACAGGTGCTAGCATCAGAACATGAAAATATGTCTTATTTCCACCCGGTGTTGCACAGATTTGGGGATCTGCTAGAGCCGCTCACTTTCTGTTTGCATGGTTCATAGAAACATTTAGGCTGGAAAAGATCTCTGAGATCATCCATCTGTTAACTCAGCACTGGCAAATCCCACTGAACCATGTCTCAAAGTGCCACATCCACACAGCCTCTAAATCCCTTCAGGGATGATGATTCCACCGCTTCCCTGGGTGGCCTGACCAGCCTTTCAGTGAAGAATAGTTTCCTAATATCCCATTTGAACCTCCCTGATGCAGCTCCAGGCCATGTCCTCTCATCCTGTTACTGGGAGGAGAGGCTGATCCCCACCTGGCTGCACCCTCCTGTCAGGCAGTTCTAGAGAGTGGTAAGGTCACCCCTGAGCCTCCTTTTCTCCAGGCTGAACACACATAGTCGTGATGTTAAAAGATTTCTGTCTTCTTCTACCAGTATTTCATCTATGCTCTCTCTGCCTCTCTGTGCTCCAAACACGTCATACCCAAAATAACTGAAGAACTAATTGTTTGGTATTTCTTGAAATCCCTTGCAATTAAAACAGTCTTTCTGTGAGCCTGAGGGAAACCAGGTTATACATGAGCTCCACAGGTCCTGCATGAACTTCACACAATCCACAGCACAAAACAGATTCCAGGAATATAGGAAATCATCACAAGCCCCACTGAGCTGAATCATCTTTGTTAACTAGTTATTCCCTAAATATTATCCTTGTCAAATATTCATTATTCCCTCACCCCTACAAACTGGATAATAGCACAGGAACCCACACCTCACTATCAATAGGGACACACTGCTCTTTTTTTTTTGATCTCACCTCTTTTCCATCGCACTGATAACTGTGGATTTTTGCCAGCTGCAAGTAGTTCTTGGCTGGCATTTGAGAAAGAGCTCAGCTGGTGACTGGGAAAAGTATGTAGGGATGATCCATCAGAACAAATTAACTCCTTGGTCTCTGCTGTATTTCTGTGACATAACTAACTTTTCTTTTAGTATCAGGTGCAATTCAGATTCTCTGGAGTGCTTTCTTTTGTCCCACTCTTAATTTGTTTATTCAGAAGTGTTTCAAATGGCAAATTGGAGGCATGCTAGAGTATGTATAAAACCTCCAAACCTACAACCCCATCTCCTTGCTTGTACATAGCACGAGTAAGAAAACTGACAATGTATCCATAGCCTGCTGTTTTCTGAAATAAACCCTCAGTCAGTAATCAATGCAAGTTGAATTCTGGACAACTTTCCAGCATCAGTGATATAACCCAGTGGAACTGCCAGAAATCATCGTCCAAGACAAGCTAAATAAAAATTTATTATAAAGCAAGGTGTACTTTGTAGCATCACATTCTCAGATAAGTGTTTGCCTGGTGTCTTTTTGTTTTTATCAGAAAATTTCTACTTCTTCAAACTGCAACATCCCATTAATTTAAAATAGCAAATGCTGTGGGGAGCATCTTGTGTCTCAGTTTGACTACACACCATTGGAAGAAAAGAATCAGAAGCTCTGTTTTAAAGGCTTTTCTTGATAGTTACATGTCCTTTAAAAAACAAAACAAAAAAAACCCAAAAAAACCCAAAACAAAAATAAACTAAAACCAAAAACAACAAAGAAATTAATTAATTAAATTCATGCTTGTGCAAAGCTGAGGTCCCTTCTCTAATACGTAGAGTGAAAGACTCCCAGAGACCAAAATGCCACCGGTGAAAGCCTGCTGTGAACTAGGCAGAGAGTATGAGATACAAAAAGAAAACACCATAACCACAGTCCAGCAGCTGTGGCCAAAGGGAAGAAGGCAGCAGAGCAGGAGAAGCAGGGTGGCAGCACCAGGGACACAGTTCACACCTCTGCATGAAGGCAGGGAGAAGTCCTTGGTGGTACAGAGCCCTCCGGGACATGCACGGGCGTCAGAGAGCTCGGCTCTGCAGTCCAGCAGAGGTTACAGAACCCCCCAGATTAAAAACCACTTTTGTTTCCAGTCCTGCAGAGCTGAAAACGGTGTGGGGCACAGCAGCTGAGAGCTAGCCCAAAGCAGCATATGAATTACAAACAAGAGTAAGGACAGTCATCTATAAAGAGGAATTTTTAACACTGGCATTTACAAAAAAAATATTACTCACTAGAAAATGCTTTTGTTACAGCTTTGTTGTGTTCCACACTGCAAGTATGACCTTCTCTTATCTTTCTATGAAACTGTTGCCAGTATCTTGTTTTGTGTTGCTCAACAGCAAGTCTAATTCTCACAGCTCCTTATCACACAAGCACATCTTTACCATTCCACATCATTCCCACCATGGGAGAGAGGGAAACAGTTTTAAACAAACTCTTCTGAGCCTATGATAGTTTTGAATGTCATTGAAAAGCCATTCTCACCAGCTGAATAGCTGTAGGGATACCAATGGTATTAGACCAAGCAGACCCAGTTCTGACCAGACTTAGGCCCAGCAATGAGCTCGATGTGTGGCACGGATCAGCCTTCAGCCCAACCCTCCCACCCTAACTTCAATTAGCCCAGAAGAAACCAGAGGGAGGCTGTGACTGAAATGGAAAAAAAAAAAAATCAGAATGGATTCAATATTACAGTGCTGCAAAAGTAGATAACTTAGGGTGAAACTCTTTTTCTTCCATGACTCACCCAGCGCATGCAGCAAATACATACAAATCCACCCATTTCAGTGAATTCTGCTAGAAAGAAACACGTGTATCTTAAAAATCTATAGAAAAGCCTGTCCTTTGAATATCGTATTATTTTGCTAATAAAACCTTGAGCTAGATGGCTTATTAAGCTATCTTTTGCTCCAAATGATGGCAATATTCTGGCCTTCTGGGAAATGAGACACAAGTGTGTCTGTCCCTTGCTATTTCTGTGCAGCATATACATCCCAGAAGGATGAAGGACATAGCAGGATCAGAAATTGGACTTTGCTTTTGCAGGACTTGACAGGTCAGTGATGGTGAAAGTGTTTGTCTGACTGGAGGCTTGGGAGCAGTCAGTCAGAGATTAAAGCAAGGCTGCAGCCTTGTGAAATGGAGAAGCTAAAGTATTGAATGTTTTATTCCAGCTCAGTGATAGTGACGTGTCCCCAGTCAGCTCCTGGCCACAGGACTGCCTGCCAGAGCTTAGGAAAAAAGTGAGGACTCAACTCACAAATCATGAGCCTTGAAATATGGAAGGATGCAAAAATCAAAGATTCCTTGCATGCCCAGAGTACTTTTTGTTCCGATAAGGAGAAAACAGAAACTTCTGGCTGCAGCATTTACTTTATTACTCATTTATTTCTGCAGCAATTTCTGTGTTTTCATGGCACACATACAACAGAATTGTCAGGTGATATAGCCCAGCTTAAATATTACCAAAACGCAAATAAATGAAACCTCTTTTTATTACCTTCCCAGATTTTGTTCCAGAGTAGCGATGATTGCAGAAAAAAAAACCAAACCAAAACCCAACAACAAAAATTCTTAACACAAAATTGAGTTAAGTTTCTACAGTGTTTTGCCCTGCAGTGTTCCCTGCCAGCAGCACTTTACAAGTCAGTCAGCTCTTAGGGATCTGTGGTGCTGTCAGCCCCCTTTGCTGGTGCCAAACTCCTTGCTGGGTCAGGACAGGCTCTGCACAGTCAGTATTCCATGCTGCAACTGGAGGGGCACCTAAAACCTGAAGGATTCACTGCAGCAAGCACAAAACCTTGTGGTGTATGCAAAGGTTTCACACAAGTGTAGGAAACTCTTCCATCAGCACCTGAAGCTGATACACTCCACAAGGGGCAAGGGTACAACCTGTAACCTGCTGATGTTCAGAAGCCCAGAAAGATGCTCAAAGATGCTGAAATGAAGAGTAGGCTCTTGGAAGACTAACACACTTCCAAAGGACAGGGAAGACACAGTATTCAAAAATGAAAAGGCTTCACAGGTGAAAAGAATGTGCTTTGTGTCATTGGCCCAGAAAATGACTCCATCACCCCGGTCAAGCCCTCAGTGCCATGAGTCCTTCCTTGCATTGTCCCTGAGCAGCTGTCTCCCTCCTTCTCTGCATCCTGATCTCGTCTCCAGAAAGTTGCCATGACTGATTTTGCTGCAGGCTGACAACCGTGTTGATTCATTGGTTTATTCTGAAGCATGATTGTGTTTGAATCAGCCACTGATTGCCTGGCTGTGTCAGACATAACATGTTCCCTCAGTTTCCCCAGATTCTCTCTCTTTTGAAAAATGGTGATTTCTTTTACCCTTATATTCATTTTGGGCAAATCCTGAGTGTTTCTTCCTCTCTTGAATAAACCCATAACAAAGTGGCCATTGTTAATGTTAATGCTTTTGAGACTTTTCTTCTCTGGATAATTGCCTTCTCTCCACAACTTGTACTTTTCCTCCCAGTTATTCCTACAGCTAATAAACATTCTGCTTTTCAGCAGGCATTGCGATTCTATTGCTTTTTCTTTGTTTAAAGCTTAGTCCCATCATTGACCTTTCTTTTACTCTTTCCGACAGCCTGTTTCTAATGAGAAATCTGATGTTACGATGCAAACTCCTTCCAACCATCCTTCCTTTTCCCGTGCTTGCACGAGTGTAAGAGCAGCACCAGGAGTACGTCTCCAGGGCCCGCAGCTCCCTGGCCAGAGCTGTGTGCATGGCTGAGTGCTTGTCAGGAAGGCTGTGCAGAGCCTGTGGTGCTCCTCAGCTGTTGCCGTGCAGCCGCACACACTCTGATAACATTGATGGCAAATCGATGTTACCATTTATCCCTCCTGCCCTGCCCGCGCTGCCTCGGTGTCACTGCTGTCACTCCTTCCAGCCGCACAGCTGCACCATCTGCTGCTGCTAAACCCTCTCCTGGGAATGCTTATTTGCACCTCCTGATGATCATTTTTAGCAGCATTTTAGGGTCAGTGACAACATCCGTGTTCCAGGAGCTTTGGCCAGATTGCTTTCATGGTATCACTTGTTTATTTTCACAGTTCTTGCAGCATTTCTCGTTGCCGTTGCTACCCACATGCCACTCCTCTAGCACATTTTATCCGGCACATTTTATCTCTCCTTTATGTCATGTGAAGTCAGTGCCACCTGGGTTTTGTTTTGCATGGTGCTGGCAGCCCCTGTTCTTTTACTGTGACCACAAAAATTCTTTCCACAGCAGCACTTTGGCCCAATTGTATCCAAGCATTTCAAAATAACTTGTTCTAATTTTCATAGTTTGGTCCTTGTGTCTGCCCCAGATCCTTTCTGATTCTTAAACACAAGACTCAGGCCTCCATCAAAAATGGAATTCTCCATTGTATTGAACTATGCAGAAGTATTTAAATTTTTAAAAAATCAGGATGCCTATGAAAACCTTTCCCTATAGATAACTCAGTGTCAGTTCTGTTATTTTAGTAGATTTATGTGTTTTTTTAAAATAAAAATTTAAAATTTAACGTCAAAAAATTCAAAGGATACCATACTCCACTACTCTCAATTTAAAAAAAAAATCCTGAATTTAAAAAAAAATCCTGAATTTAAAATAAAATTGCTTAAAAACGTTTTTTATGCATAGTAAACTCGTGTTAAAATTAAAGAAGAATAATAGTTCCTATAGGGTGCAGATAATGTGAACTTACAGAGGGATGTGCTTCAGTTTTTTGGTTTTTGTTTTTTGTAGATGATATTCCATATGGATTATAAACTTTGCCCTCCATATTACATAGGAACTTATGTAAGCATCTTGCCAGGAAAATACTGAAAAAATAGAAAAAGCTGGAAAAAGGCAGCCAAATACACAGTGAAGTGCTGGATTAAAAAAACATATTAATGTAAAAAAATGGATTGTATAATGATTCACAAACTCAAGAAATTTGAGATGGAGGGGGGATCTAGATTTCCTTAATGAAATGCATTTCTTAGTTCTGAACCATTCAGTGGCTTTTTCTTGTGTACTTTGACAAAGACCACGTACAAGTTAAATATCAGCGTGGCAGTGACTTTGTACTGGCTTTTGCACCTCTGAAGATACACAGTCATCTGAGAACACTGGCTGGTTCTGGCTTGAGCAAAGGGATTAGAGCATCTTTGATTTATGGATTTTAAAAGTCAGATCTTTCCAAATGAAGGATTCATGGGGTTTTGTAACCTCGGGGAAGCAGCCAGCTGTGAATGGCTAACCTTTACTGTGGGATTTCTGTTCTCTTTCATGTAAGACACAAACTTATTCACCATAACAACCACTAAAAACTGTGTGGCATGAAACAGTAAAATTAAATAAAAAAGGCAGCAATACCCATCCTTGAAGGAATACTAATTCAAGCCAGCTCCAATTCCATAATAGGAAGATGTACAAAATACCATAATTCAGAATGGCAGGCAATTTTAAACTGGATATGTTGGAGTTGTTCCTCTTACGTGGGTATAAAATCTGTGAAAGTACAATGACTAATTTTGGCTTGGATTCTGTTCTGACTTCTGTGAAATTAACAATAGGATGCTAGATACACACAGATGAAATATGATCAAAACATTTAAAATAGCAAATGAGAAATCAGAGTATTTTAATTACTTTTTGCAAGTTTTTATCACTTTGTTTGCATTTTTATTTCTTTTAAAATGACAATGATATTAAACTAAGTTTTGACTATGTAATAAACAAGAAAATTTGAATAATAACACTCACAGTGTATTAATTAGGTCTATTTTCTTAGGTCTTAATGAATTACAACTTCTGTTTTTGATGATTTAATATATAATTTTGTATTGCTCATAATTCATAAATGCTTATGATATTGCTAAGCATCAGGAGGTACAGCTTCTGTATTTCACTCCCAGTTTTCTTAACCACAAAGTCTTAAAAGCATGAAAAGCTACCAGAGTCCTCACGAGGGTGTTTGTAAGTCCAGCCCAGACTGTGGATTGTCAGTTGACACTCTCCTCCCTCTCCAGGGAAAACATGTGCACTTTTGTGTAAAAAGAATCAATATTTTCATTCATCAGCCAATGTTGTACTTCCTGTGAGGTTGGAAAAAAATGGCATGCAGGAGATTTAAAGTGTAAACTGGTTGTATAGAATCATAGGATCATTGGTAAGGGAAAATATCTTTAAGGTCGTTTTGAGACCTTAACAACCGTTAACCTGACTGGCAAACCCGCCACTAAATCACATCCCTAGGTGCCACACCTACACATCTGAATGCACATGGACAATATATTTGAGTAGCAAAAAGATTCCCATCCATTGCCATGGACTTACGCATTACAAATAAAAATAAAGAAATACTTTCTTATAACTTTCAGAGCCTTATTGCCACACAATGTTATTTTTAAATGGAGGCAAAGTCTTGGAGAGGTATTTCAAGTGTCTAGGTACTAGAGTGCAGCTGCTTGCCTGTGTGCATCATTTGCACTTGTGACAGCAGAAGTGGGTCCTCACCAGGCTGTGCAGTCCGTGTGAGTCAGGGCAAATTCAATATGCTGCATTTCTGTGGGCTGGAAAGCAGAGCCAGGTTAGAGGTTTCATCTGGTCTCTTGTTGTCACAGCTCTGATAAGGTCAGGTGGGTGACTCACTGCTCCATCTGCTCTGGTCACAATGCAAGGAAAAGCAACCAGGATCAGCTCGGTCTTCACCAGTTAAAACTGGTATGTTAAAAGGAAAATGCAGTCTATGAAGCAATAAAAATGAGGTCAAAGTATGTTCATATTCCAGATGCATAGCTGCTACCTTGCTAAATAATGAACCATTAAAAATGAACAATATTTGTATTTGCATAATTCTGTTTTTCCTGAGTAAAGTACAGCTGCCATATGAGGCCTGTGTTTGAGGAAGCTGTCAAAAACATCCTGTGTGCTGGTTTAATGATTCTCTGACATACAATAATCTAACTACTAGAAAATTTTACAATAATCCAGTAACTTAAAGTTCTTGTCCCAGCATTTACAAGTTTCCATACTGCAAAAACTCATGTGAGTAGAAAAGCATTCTTACAGCAACTTGCTATCCTCTTTTTCTGCAGCTGACCAATTGATTGATTGTCCACAGTACAATTGTTGGGGAGGGAAGATAGCTATTAATTAAATTGGTAAATGGACATGCAAAAAGCCAGATGTTTGAAACACGGAAAGCAGAATATAATACACTGTGTCTAAATGAATAAACAATGTGTGGGAAAAAAAATAAATCAAAGACGTATGACTCCCTACCCTGCTGCTTTCAGGAACGTGGTCTTTTGTCTCCAAGCTCATCCAAGCAGAAACTGATTTATATTCTCCAGAATCACTGATTCAGATGATGCCTTTAACAAGAGAGCATACCCCGTGACAGGGGGATGGTTTTGCCTCAAATCCACCTCAAGGGGCTTGTATTGAGACTGATCTAAGTCTTACAAATTTCTTTTATATAATAGCTCTGAAATGTGCTTTTACTAATTATGTGTGTATATATTCTAAGATTATTCTGGCTTATTATGTTCTTTTAAAATTAATAAATTAAGGCCTAAGAATAAATTATGCCTTGGCAAAAAGATCATATGTGTTTTTGTGTGACAAATGTTTTTTGTGCTATATATGAGATGCCTTTTAGCTGTGGTAGAATGCCTCAGAAAAAGTTCAACTCTCTGGGCTGAACCTTACCCATAAAAATTTGTTCTAGACCAAAACATATTCACTTACATCCTTTACCTAACATAAATTTGGACAAGACTTTCCTCCAGTCCAACATAAGAACCTACTATTCATTGTTTGCTTTTATACAGAAGCAGTATTTTCAATAGACATGACATTTTTCCCACTGTAAAAAAACAGTAGAGAGAGCCTGATTACAAGGGTTCTTTTATATTAAATACAGATGAGTTTGTTGTTTTGTTTTGTTTTGTTTTGTTTTTTTTTATTGGAGAGGTTGTCTCTGTTGCTTTAATCATACAAGATAAAATCAGTGGAACAAATGACCAGAAGAGGTGATCAGTACTACAAACTCCTTCTGATCTTCAGTTATTCTGTTCAGAGTGTAAGTCCCTCTGGAATTTATGGGAATTTGGTTTGAGGTCTAAATTCACAAAGATATTACAAAGAAGTATGTAGCTTCTAGTCCATTTCCTTGGAGTTTGATGACATTTGGGAATCTGGGCCTCAGGCATTTTTTTCAATGCCTTCACTGTACCTGATCTAACATTCAGTTGCTGCTCAAAGCTGAATTAGAATTCCAGATGCTACCTAAGTGTCACCTGTACATTGTCAATGTTATTAAGCTGATTTGAGGCAGTGGATGAACCAGAAACCTAACCACAAAGGCAGAGGTGGAAAAAAGGAATATCTTGGAATATTTCTCTGCCAATGCAGTTTCATATGCCATACTTCCTGCAATGAGATGGAACATGGTTGAACTCTTAATTGATTCCTGACAGCTGCTTACATTCTATATTCCTTACATTGTGTAGTCCAAGAGGTTTGCATCTGAAAAATAAGTCAAACTGTTGTACCAATAAGCTAAGATCCATGGTGTGTCCAAAACAAAACCTTCTGTGGCACTGGACAGAAGCATGATGTGTGGTGGCTGGGAGACTGAGGGAAGGGTTTCCCTGGGGACACAGGGACATCCCCAGCTCTGCTGCATTTCTGCTGGCATCCAGAGCTGCCTGAAGCTGCCTTAGCCTACCAGGAGCACTGGGTTTATACTAGTGATTATTGTACTAATGCACTTGCAGGAAATGTTAAGGACTTTAGCAGTTTACTCATCATTACCTCTCATCCAAGCCCCAAAATAAAATGACACTCTTAGGACAGTTCTATCCTGGCACAATGGTGTTGTCCTGGAGCTGTGAGCTGACTGCAGAAAAAAATGCCCGTGAAATTCTTGGGGTACAGCACAAGGAGGAAAAACTATGTGGAAATTGGGGAAGACACACACAGACACAAAATTATGATGTTGCCTGAATATTTTTTAGAAAAAAAATTTAAAGGGAATCAGTCAGTCAGAGTGGGGTGCTGGCCAGCCAGATGCAGGTCGTGTTGCCCTTCTGAGCCGCGAGCATCTTTTGAGAGCCTTTTCCGGAAAGCAAAGCCCATAATGGAGGTGCCACGCAGCTCCCACCTCCCTTTTCCCAACAAACCCGTCTAAACCACTGAGAGAACGAAGGTCTCGGGTCCGAACGGCAAAAACTCGCAGCGCTCTTTTCCCTCAGCATCCACCTCCGTTTCGTAGCATCCTCCCCGCTCGCAGGGCGGGGGCTCGGGAGGGAGCTGAAGCTCCGCCCGCTCCTTTCCTCTCTGCTCTGCTCTGCTCTGCTCTGTCCGCCCCGCCCGGGCCGGCCCCGCCCGCCGGCTCTGAGCGCGGGGGGACAGCGGCCGCGGAGGGACAGAGCGGAGAGACAGCGGAGGGGAGCGGGGAGACAGCGGGATCGCAGGCCCATCGAGAGGGATCGCAGGGCGAGCCACATGCGGCGCCGGGCGCTGGTGGCCGCGCTGGTGGCCGCGG
>VXBU01005729.1:642283-723323 GCA_013400315.1 Bombycilla garrulus
GCGGGAGGTGGAGGCGCTGATGGAGGACACGCAGCACAAGCTGCGCAACGCCGTGCAGGAGGTGAGGGGCGCGGGGGGGCTGTCTGCTCCCTGATCCCCCGGCCGGGCAGCGGCGGCATCCCGGCCGCGCTCCGCCTTCCCCGCCGGAAGCCCCGGCTCGGTGCCCGCCGGCCCGCGGAGCTCGCCCCGGGAGCATCCCAGGCTGGGGCGGGACGGAGGTGCGGGCCACGGTCCGGCTGGGGCGCGGAGTGAGAAAGGGACGGTGCGTGGCGAGGGGAGGAGCGGAAGGAAGAGTTGCGGGGATTTGCTGTGTGCGGCAGCGGCTAAGGAGCACGAGGGTATCCCAAACCAGGATTTGGGGCTGTAAGTGTCCCGAAAATGTGTGCAGAAGCAGCTTGCTTGTGATGTAATTGTGCACCTTGATCTCAAATTGCTGGCCCAGAATCGCACGGGACTCGTTTCACAGCCAGGAGCTGAGACTAGACCCAAAGCCATTGTCTCGTATGGCTGTCAAAACACCTTGTACCTGCACTCCCCTTTCTTGTGTGCTTTTTATTCCCCTTCCTTTTAAGAATCTTCCTTTCAAGTTCTCTTTTCCCCTCATTCAAAAATACTTAGTCTACAAAAACCTTTAACTGCCAACCTGCTGGAGAAACAGACCTTGGTTTCCTAGAATTAAATAATTTCTGAACTTTTGTTGTCACCTGGACAGTTGCTGAAATCTGCCTCTGTTACACACTTCATTTAGACTTCAAACACATTGAGACAAGCCATTCTTTACAATACTGAAAAGATGCTTAAGGATGCAATCAGAATTTCTGCCTGTTTGACTCGACAGTCTCAGTTCTAGTTTGGGAAAAGATCTGTGTGTGGCACAAAATGGGAATTGTTTGAGCAGAGTCATAGGAGATAAGTAGTTTGCACTTTAAAAGATTTGCAGCTGTTATTTAAAATAAACAGACACACCAAAAGGAGAGATTTTGTCAACAGGGAAAAATCCTGTTGTTCATCCTGTTGAACTTGTGGCCTCCTAGCTCTGTTACAGCGGTTGCAAATAAAAGGACACGGTTTATTCTTGCATGTTTACAAGATTCACACTCTTCTTCATCCCACAAAGACAGTAAGAGCTGAAACAGAGAATGAAATTCCGGATGGGTGCACCCTCATCTACAGGCTGCTTCTGTTAACTTCAAGGGGCTTTGGTTTCTCTCTTTTGCCAGGATATTTTCTCTTCTTTGTCAGAATGGAAGGTCTGCCTGAAGTTTTCAGTGGTTTTCTGTGCTGAGCAGACAGCTAGGCTCTCCACTGACACCAGCCTGTGCAGATACCAAATTGCCAGTGGCCTGCACTCTTTTTTCCCTAACAGGGACTGACTTGGGCTTCACCAGCCCAGGGCTCAGGGGTTTAGCTCAGCCTTGTTTTCCTGGCCTGTGAAAAGAGCTGCTGCAGACAGTGTGTCTGTCACTGGGGCCTGCACAAGAAGCATGGCTCAGTCTCTTCTGTGACATTTTTGCTAATTTGTTTTTTTTTTGGCTTTTTTTTCCTTGGTGTGTTTTTTTGGCTTTTTTTTTTTTTTTGTGTGTGTTTTTTGTGGTTTTTTAAAATTTATTTTTTATTTGGCAGATGGAAGCTGAAGAGGAAGGGGCAAAAAAGCTGTCAGAAGTCAGCTTTGAAGACTTACCTCCCAACTACCATAACGAGTCCAGCATGGAAACCAGAGTGGGCAACAGAACTGTTCAGACTCATCAAGAAATTGATAAGGTATGAGAAAACTTGTATACTGTGAGCTCTCCATTCTTACACACCTTTTCTTCAACCTCCCCTCCCGCCCAATTTTACATGTTTATTCACAAAATAATTTGGAGTGTAAATTTTCCTGATGATAATTATTTTGGGGTTTGATTGTATCTTCTGTGCTTGACTAGTCACGGTGTTAAGAATGCCTGTCATGAAAGGTTAGTGTGAAATAACAATTTATTTTGGAAAAAGGGCCTGCTGAAAGTAGGACGCAGCTACAGCTATTACGTGGGAGATGAAAACCCAACCATCTCCTGCTCCATTGGTTTTTTTACAGCATCATTTTAAATAGACAAGGAGGTAGCTCTGTCATCTGCTTACCCCTTCAGATTAGGGTTTATTAAGAGTGACAGCAAAATGGGAAAAAAAAGAGGGGGTGGGTGTGGGTTAATTATTGCAGGATGTAGGACTTAGAGTTACAAAGGATAATAAAAACTGAAGTTTGATATTTTGTTCCTTTCCTGTTCCTATCAGGTTACAGATAACAAAACTGGATCAACAGTTTTTTCTGAGACAGTTATTACATCCATAAGAGATGGAGAAAACAAAAGGAATCATGTAAGTGAGCACATATCTTCCCTTTTGAAAATCAAACAAATACTTTGGGCTCCTTGTTCAGAAGACTGTGATGGAGCTCACCTCACAAAATTTTGTAGTGTTTTGAAGCACACGAAACCATTGGGGTAAGCAGTCAAAAGTATTTGTGTTTTTTTAATTAGTTTAACTTAGGTATATTATTACTTGGAAACAGTTTCAGTGTTTTGGTTAATCGACATATTTGAATATTCAATTGGTCCATCAAATGTAAATATTAAATGGGTAAGATAGTTACACAGCCCTTTCCAGTGAGTGTGGATAAATCCTTAGTATAACAGTAATGTCTTCCATTAAAAATTGCTGTATAGATTTTTAACAGTTGAAAATAACCCCAAATCATCTATTTATAAGGAATCTTTGGAAAACATATGGCTCTATTTGCTTTTCAGCCTAACACAGTGATGGACAACTGGTTATGAAATGTCACTTTGAGGAGAAGGGAGAGTGATGGGACCATAAATCCCCCTACCCTCAAATGGGGACTCTCAAAGGAGTTTAAAAGATCAAGAATATTCTGTGCCTCAGTCTTGCAAGCACAGGTACATTTGCTAAACATTAGTAGTCACATGAGAAATTCAGCACATACCACTACTTTGAAAAAATTGGGTTTTCTTTGATATAGTCTTACCAAAATGGATTCTTTTTTGTGCTCTTATTAAGAGTGGGCTTGCCAGGTTTCCTCTGATAGCCAGCTTCATCTGACTAATAGTTTGTGGTTTGATTTACTTCGACATGCCTTGGCTTTTTAAAAAGTAACTTATCTCCAGTTCTTTCACAGAAGCAGCTCCGTAACTCTGTTATGAATATAACGATGGAAATTATTTTATAAATAATGGAGAAATTATGTCAGTAGTTCTGATTTTTAATGGACACAGAACCCGAAATTTGCGCCTCTTTTCTAAAGTTTTCCCTCTTGCAGTTCATGTTTTTATACTGCTATTTAAGTTTGAAAATGGCAAGTAGCAAAATATAGCCCACACAAGCAACATTTTTTTTTTTTTGACTATTTGGCAGAGCTTCTAGCTTAAGTGAAAACTCAAGGTATAAAACAAATTTTAACTATTCTAAACTACAGCTGATTCTATACAAAATGTTGATATCCTACTCAGTGCTTTTTAATAGAGATTATGTGTAATGAAGACAATCCAAATGGGGTTTTTTTCCTAGCAAATGTGATCGTCATCTTCAGACCCGGTGTACAAAGGCAAATTTTTAAACCTTCTTAGCACTGCAACACAACTCTAATGGTGTTTCATAATGTATTTGGCTTGCCTGTGGTGGCTAATCATTCTTCACAGCTGTAAAAGTTATTTCTAAATTAACTTTCTCCAGGGTTCATACAAAGTTCTTTAAAAGCTTCATATGTCAAGGTACAGCTGCGTTTTCCATATGGGAAGTTTGCCTCACTGACCAAGCCAGTGCTGCATCAGAGCTCACACTGTTCGTAGTGCTCCAGCTGGAGGATTTGAGGGCTGAATGCAGATTTCTGTCAGACTTTGTGGTGGCAGCCTTCATGCAGCTCTGGATTGAGAACATCCCGAGCTGCTCTGTCAGCTCCTTGTCACTTCAATCCCTGTTCACCAACACCCCCTGCAGCAGCTGCTGGAACAGAGCTGCATTAATGCTGATTTCCCCCCTCACACTCATTCTGAGCTTTCAGCATGCCCATGGTACAAACACCTTATTTAGAGGTTGCCAACTTCGAGGAAAAGCCTACAGATGTGTTTGGTCCTTATTTAAGGAGAGTGTGAAATTAATGTGACTACGAAATGCCTAACCAGGGGTAAAGCTGAAAATGCTTGCAAACTTCAAACATTAAGGAAGAATATGAATCACTTTTTCTATTACAAGGACAAAGAAATATTGTAGGATAATGCAATTAAGAATTGGAAGATCTGGGTTACAGCCAGGAAAAAATTGGTGCTGTGGAGAGATTTCTGAAGTAGAAGAAACGTTTTGTCCAAATTAAAAGGCACTGTTGCTTAAATGTGTAAACTTAAGGTAAAAGTATTGGGAAATGAGTTGCAGAAAACTTTTCACTGGGCCCTTAGGTCACTTTTATGTACGCAAATTTTCATACCTGAAGTTTTGTGTGACATTGTGACATGTCCAGGTCACTCTCCAGGCCACAGGCTGCACAGACCAACAGGTGGTGGAAGAGTGATTTCACTGGTTTAATAGGCTCAGTTTACAGGTTTACCTTAAGAAAGTCAAGGATTCCCACAGCTCCTGCACTTTAGGTACAAATTTGGGTAGTAAAAAGAAGAATTTTCCAAGCACTGTCACAAACCACCTGCTCTGAAATTTAAACTCTGTGTAATTTATTACTGCAGTAAGTTGTGATAACTGGAACCCTGTATCTCCTGAGTTTAAATTTATTTTCTGTGCTGAGTTATAAGCCTCTGAAATCACTGAAAGTTTTTCATGTGACGTTTTTGGGCTTTGAGAGATGACACGAGCCTCACAAGAAGGCAAAGACATGTCCGCATTGCAATAATCAATCCACTTCTTGGCTGGAATGAGAAATTCAGCACTGGAGAAGCAGCTTTGTGGAAAACAGGTTGTGCCTGCATTTTAAATCGCAGTGTTTGTCCGCCTGAAGCAGGTACCAATACACACACAAATAGTGTATATAAATAAATGTATATGAACATGTACATGTACATGAAGTGCAGATATTACAGAAGCATGAGGGAAAATCCTCCACATACAGACTTTTCCTTTCAGACTGTTTCTTCCTGGCTCTGCGTCACAGCAGCGTTCTCCTCAGACTGCTCTTTGTTACTGATGGCTCCTCTGACAGTGCTTTTGTGGCTGTCGATTTGTGGCTGTTTTTGTCTCCAGAAGGGGAGCTGGGCTTGTTGCCATTTCTGGCAATGCAATCCAGTTCCTCAGAGGTGCTGCATTACTGGGAGGCCCCATGGACATTCCCAGACTCACATCACTTTCTCAGATGTCACTGAGGGCTGGCAGTCACCCCTGTAGACATCGGGCTTCATTCCAGTGCCTTCATAGAGGCCAAACACAGGCAAGAGGTAGCTGGATGGGCATAAACCATGGGAGGGCTTGACATCCATTTTTTCATGGATTTAAGGCACAAATTCTCCATAATTTACTTCTCCAGGGAGCATTGGGTAGCTTGTAAATTTAATAGAGTATTTTCAGTCAAGAGTTCAAGCACAGAGCACAGCAAAAATAACAGCATTCCTCATTATCCCATGAAAATCAAAATCTTTTCTAGCTTGTTGGCTAGACCTGTTTCAGTTGTGATACGTTAGTCTAACCAAGGGAATAAAAGGAAGCAAAACTGGTACTGGTAAGGTTTGCTGCACAAAGATTAGTTGCATTTCTTCTCTCTTCCATTCAGACCAGTATTTTACTCTCTCTTCTATTATAAGTTCTGTCTTCTAATTCAAAGATAGTGTACCTGAGCTTTTTTCTTGTCTCTAGTAATGTGATAAATAAAAAAAACAAACCCAATACCTCTTTTTAGCTAAGTTGTTTTTGTGGGTTGGTTTGTTTTTNTAGGTCTATATCTGTTAGCTTTCAATTATCTTTTTTGAAAGAGAATTTTAATGATGCTAGTGTCTAGGGAGGGTGAACCGGGGAGCTGGAAGAATATAACACATTTCTCATTTCACTTTGGCACTGTGGAACAGACTCCTTTCTTTTCCTTCCCCTGGTGGCAGAGGCTGTTGAGGGCAGGGCTGTGCCTTTTCTTTGGTTACACAGCTCAGGTCCAAGTTTTTCGGTGGGAGGGTGAGGAGAGCTGTCCTCGGTGTGACTCTGTGCAGGGTGGGAGGGGCTGTGTGCACACTTCTGCTGGGGACACACCTTCTGCAAGCACAGCAGCTGCTCTCCTAGGGATTCCAGCAGGTCATGAGCAGGAGCCCCTGGGATGCCCAGGCCTTCATTTCCATACTGAAGGCTGCTGTTTGCACCTCTGGAGCTCTGGGCCGGGAGATGTCACTGTGAAACTGCCTTTACAAGCTGATCTGTCAGGCTCTGGTCTATCTGTACACACAGAACACAGGCATCCCTTTTAATAAAAGCCTCATTTAAACCTTTTCTCAATCTTGATCTTCACTCTAGCAGTAAAGTAGTAGAAAGAAAGAAAATGGTTCAATTTCCCCCTTTTCTAGAGGAAACCAGTGATTTAAATGGTTAAGTTGCAGGTCTTCAAGCTCCCACTTTTCTGCTGATATCCAGAATTGCCAAAGTAACCACTTGATTCCTGTTTGGGTGCCTTGGGTAGCATTTCACCAAATGTGTTCTCAGCCACGTGTCCTGCAGCTGCTCTCTTTGAGGCTCATACTGCTGCAGGGAGAGGAGTTCCTACCGGTGCTCTATAGAAAGGAAGCTTTGGAAATTGAGAAGGAAGAATCAATGGAATGGAAATTGCAATTTTTCCATCAGCAGCACTGCAGGAGAGCAGTCAATGGCAGAAATTTGAAAATGCAGCACCTTGGTGTTGACTTCTGTTCCCTCATGTCTCAGGGAGGACCCTTGTTTTGGGCAGTCTTATATTTGGGTCCAATTTTTTTGTTGCTTTTTTCACAGAATTTTGAGACCCTGGTGACTTGCACTCAACACTGTTATACTATCATTAGACACAGTAAGTGCATTCCTGGGTTGAAATCCAGGTCTCTGCCTAGCCAAAAATCACGTCATATCTAAATCTGGTAGGTTTTGTATATTTAATAATGTAATTTCCTGGTACTCTAAGTTTGCTTTTTTTGTCCAGCCTGCTCTGCTCCATTAATCATTGGACTAGTGCAGTTCTTTTCTGCACAGTGCTCACCCTTTGGGTAATCTTTGGTGGAGGAACAGGTAAGAGAAATTGTACCTGTTTTAGAGAGCTGTAGCTCCTCAGACAGGCATGGTTATTACACATCCTTGAACAATTCTTGATGTTTTACTGAACCTCCTATCCCTTTTCAGTTTTGGTCTTGGCAATATAGAATATGAAGCATTTGCGTTTGGGGCAAATGTGAATAGCTCATGAGGACAAGTAGCCTGTGTGTGTTAAAAAATGACGTGGAGAAGGAGGGAGAGGGAAAAAGGATTTAGCTAAAGATGAGAAGAATTGTTCAATTAGCATTCTGAGTTTGCTCTTATTAATCTGGAGTGTTTCCAGGCTGCAAATCTTGTTGTAAAGAGGGACTTACTCTTGTATGAAAAGTGTGATGGACTATGTGCGTATCTCTGAGACTTAATAGAGAACTCCATAAGCAGCAAATGCTCCTTAGTGATGCAAAAGCTATTAAGAGATTTAATTTAGGTCATGGATGACAGGATGGCGCTATTGTCAGTCACAGTGTATCTAAACCCAGTGGTTTTGACAGTCATCTGATGGCTTAGGGCCAAAAAACTGGCTTAGGGCCAAAAAAAACCCCTGAATGTTAGCCCCAGTGAATGGAAAGACCTGCCAGAAGGAGTTTGAAATACAAGTGTCAAGTCTGATCCTGTACAAGGAAGCTTCTCTGAGGAGGAAGGTGGGAAACCCCTGTAATTACCAGCTGCCTGACCCACTCCTCAGTGTCTACATCTTTCTTTGCTAAGCTTAGTGCACCCTGAGCTGGTTTTCTCTCCAGGAAGGCTGTGTGGGAAGTTGTGGATGCCCACAGAAGCAGGAGTGGGCAGTGTGCACAGACATCAGGTGCTGTGTGACCCTACAGGGTGAGCAGTGAGGCTCAATTCCCACACACTCAGCTCTGGGGCTTAGGGACCCTGAGCAAACATCAGTGGGAGGGAACAGCTGCCAGACCCTGCCAGGGCCTGGGGCAGGAGGAGCAAGGTGCCTTTTGCTGAGAGGTGAAGCAAGCTGGGCAGGTGTTCTGGCTGAAAACACAACCAGCCATGGTCAGAGAGCATGGATCACTATCAGTTGCTTTTCAGTTTTTGTTTTTTTTGTTTTTTTTTTTCCTCTTAAATTATGGCTTAGTTTTCCAGGCAAGTAAACTGATGCAAGCAGTTACTCAGTTAAACAGTTAACAGCAAAAGGGTTACTCCTAATTAAAGGGACCAAATCCCACTCTTGTTTGTATCAGTGGGAGTCTGAAACAATTCAGATAACTTTAGTAAATTTGCTTGGTACTAATGAATAAAAAAAAATACTAAAGGAGTGACTAGGATTCCTCTCATATTTCCTGGTAGTCTAGCTTGGTTTAAGTTGTTTTTTTTTCTGTCGAGTTAGGGAAGCAAAATGATGTAGTACTAATAGTACTAATTCTAACTAATAGAATTGTTAAGAAATTTGCCAGATCCTTGTGTGCTGTAATGTGGTATTTCTATTCCAGCTAAACCCCAAAGAAAATGAATGTTTTTATCAAAAAGAGCCACCTCACCGTTTTTATCTCTCTGGACTATTACCCTTTGAGGAGAGAAAACTTTTCTTATGATAAATTTGTCTTCACCAAAAATGAGCTATCACTGTAATACAGTGACAGTGTTTAGAACTGATTCAGTGTTCTGGGCATGGTTAGGGAGAGCAGATTGGTAAAGCAGTGAGCTCTTCTGAAGGGTACAAAACTCTCTCTTCCAGCCAGTGCTTCCCCAGTGTCCATGTACTACTTCTAAAACTCTCAGCATTCTTGTTCCTTGTGGGAATAAATCCTGCCTTGTCTGAAGCTTTGCATGTGCAGGGAGGAATGAAGCTTCCTGCTTCTCCCTTGTTTGCACACTGGCTGTCTCAACTCCTCTGCCAACAAGCCGTGGTAAGGGAGCAGTGCAAGTCAAAGGGAGAGTGTTTGCCTTTTCCCTGGGTGTGGTTCAGTTTTCCCACATGTAACATTGGGTTTGGGGATCCAAGGCTATGCAGTTGGATTTCATAGATCATGTTCAAGTTGTAGGGAGATATAAAACAATTTACTGTGAATGATTTTACTTTCTGCCTTTCCTAGATCAACCTATTTATTCTAAAAAAAAATGTTTGGGGTTTTCTTATCTTCTTTTTAAGGTAACATCCATTCAGAAGAGTGAATCTTTTATGTGGGCTGGTGGCAATTTCATTATTTAGATGTTTATCTGTTAAGAGATCATAGTATGGATTGTCTTTATTGAAGGTTCAGCAGCACTGTTTCTTTCCTCTTGCCATACACATGTAGCAAATTAATCATGAGAGGAAAAGCTTTGAGGCAAATGAGAATATTTTCCACTGGTTTTGATTACATGACTGAATCCATTGGCTCCAACAGCTGCTTATTTGAGATTTTAGCTGAAATCATGTAATCTAATTAAGCAGCAAACCTAAGCTGGAAGGGTAACAACAGTACCTAAGGCTTTAGGAAATACAGGGTACAGCACTGGGTGTATAGCAGAGATATTTTGCCTTTTCATCTTTTATTTGCATCTGTTATAATCTTGGAATGGTTGAGACAGATACAGAGGATGCAGATAAATGGGTTAAAGCTGGTTACATCTTTGCTGTCA
Organism: Bombycilla garrulus; assembly: GCA_013400315.1. Lineage (NCBI taxonomy): Eukaryota > Metazoa > Chordata > Aves > Passeriformes > Bombycillidae > Bombycilla > Bombycilla garrulus. Next base: position 652,109 of record VXBU01005729.1, read on the forward strand.
TAGGTAACGGGGCAGAATTTCCTGTGGCTGGGACGTTGGTCCAATAGCACATTGTTCCGTATGTGATAAACCTAAGTCTTAGCTAGCCTTTGCCTGGACTTGAGGAGGGTTCGATTCTACAAAATCTGTAGAATGATACTGGTTTTATACCAGTGAGTAGGAGGACAGAGAAGGAATGTGATTGGTGATTGCTCAGCCTTCTGTGCATCTGTAGATGTCAGGAAGAGGTGTGAGATGCTACCAGTCCAGCTTGATGGTGTTTTGCACTATGATTTATTAAGCTAGACCATGGAAATTGAAGGAAAGTGGTGAATTGAAGTTGTTTCTGTTTAGTTCTATTTCATCAAAGATTCAGAGGAAAGAAAGAAAGAAAGAAAGAAAGAAAGAAAGAAAGAAAGAAAGAAAGAAAGAAAGAAAGAAAGAAAGAAAGAAAGAAAGAAAGAAAGAAAGAAAGAAAGAAAGAAAGAAAGAAAGAAAGAAAGAAAGAAAGAAAGAAAGAAAAAGAAAGCTGAGTAAAATGGTTGTTTAAAATGCAACGCCTCGAGAAATATGGTTCTGTGTCAGCCAGGTCTTAATTTTGTCTTTCCTCCCATGTGATTCGCAAAAAGCATTTTTGCTTCTTTTGTGGACTGAGTGTCTGCCTGGCCTGCGAGGGGCTGAGTCACTGATAGCACTGAGGAACACCACACTGATGTCTGCATCAGCTGCCAGCTCATGGTTCTTCACCTCTGCAGCTCACACAGAGAGCCCCCCTCACCTGTCCCACCTGTCCTGATCCTCACCTTCACCACAAGTTCCCTTCTCCCTTCCAGTCAATATATTGTAACACAGCATGATTGCACTAAAGGTACACAGGGTGGGGTGGGAATTCTGGGTGTGTTTACTCGTTATTCTGTCTGGAAATGACTCAGACCCTGCTCGTGAATTTATATCACATGATGAATCCCTCAAATTTCTTCCCTTGGAAAGTCCAGGGGGAGAAGCAGTATCTCAGGGCATGTGGAGTTTGACATCAGGCAAAGGGGAGCCGTAGTGGTTTTCCTGGGTCCAAGAAACCTCACAGCTGTCAGCAAGGGGAAGTTTTGGTCCCCTGGTAGGAGTTAGTCTTGGACTTCATACATGGTGGAAATCTGCAGTATCTTCATATTCTCATGTCCCTTTTGGAAGGACAAAAAAAAGTGTACTGAAGGCCCGTTATATTTTCTTCCTCATTTGTGTTTGTTTAGGAAATAGGATGAATATTCATGAATAGTCGTCATCTCATGTTGTTGGTATCCTCTCGGCATATGACTTCAGATGGAAAATTAAATTAAGGGAATAAGGAATAATAAAACAAAAGAGGCTCCTTTGTAATCCCAGCAAAGGCCCCAAAGAGAAGATCTTGATGAAGCTGCGGAGAGTTAACACCTGTGGCCCAGATGCCTGCTCCATCCTTAGGCAGACATGGATCCCATGTTCCTCAAATCATTGAGTGCTAGAGATTATTTATTCCAATGCTGTTGCTGTAATTCAAACCCCTTCTTCTTCCATCTACAGCTCATGGAAAATAAACTTTTCCATTTCTTCTATAGTAAAAGCAATCCTGTATTGTCAGCTCTGCCATGGGCAAAATCCATTGAATGTGAATCCTTACCAATGTACTTCTGATCCAGTATTATTATCTTTGGCTGGGACTTTAAACAGCATTAATAAGTCTCTTGAAACCAGAGACTACCAAAAACGTATATTGTATAGGAACAAAGCCCATAAGATTCAGGGTTTGAAATCAGTTCAGTGAGGCATGGGGCACAGGTCAATGTCTTGCTCTCAGTGTGCTACTCTTAATTTAGTGATGAAGATTAGCCGGAAGAAAGTACAGAAATCTTGTTTTCAGAGGCTTTTCTTTTCACCCAGCTGTTTCACATCCATGCTGTGCACAGCTACTCTGTGTTGTTTTGCTTTGAAAAGTGTGCAGAGCTGACATAGTTCAGTGGTGAATCACAGAAACTTTGTAGCTGCCAATTGACAAGAGCCGCCTGCAATAAAACTGGGCTCCCGGGGAACATCACTGCCTCAGAGCTGTCAGGGCTGTGTCTGTGTGTGATCTCAGTGCCTCAGAGCTGTGTCTGTGTGTGATTGCTGCTGCTCACAAACAGTGGCACTTCAGAGTTTTGTGGCACAGCCCTGCAGTGGCTCCACAACTGCCACTGCAGCTCAGGACATTTGGAAGAGCACCCAGCATCTCTCAGACCAAGAGTGTTTGGACACATCTCCTGGTTATCAAAAACGAAGAGTTCTTGTTCTCCCATCAACAGAGCCACAGGTGGATGCATTTCTCTGTTAGGACCATTAATTGCAAACTCATTAGGAAAGCTTTGTTTATAAACATGCGTCAGCATTTTGACCTCACATATACATATATATATATATATATATATATATACATACACACACACATGCACATAGCACAATTCTTTTCTCCTTTCCTAGTTAGATAGCTCTTAGTTTCCAGACTAAGTTAATTACCTGTCAGATATATAATTTGTGGGGGTTTTCTACTAAATTAGGACAGTTCTTCTCAGGTGCTCACTTTGATACCACTGCAAAACAGATTGAAATGAGTTCTTGGCACTGTGTTTCCTACATGGGAGTGTTTGCAGAAGCTGTAGTCCTGCCAGGATCAGGTTATTATTACTGAGGAACAGAAAAGGGTGAGGGAAGAAAATGAAGTGGCTTCTGCAGAGTGACGTGCTATTAAATTATTGCAAGGTATACGGAGAGATTTTGACCAAGAGTGAACAGAACACGATCTGAGAGAGCAGGTAGGCACCATTTTTCTCAATATATGGAGGCATTTGCCAAGATTTTTTTTTAGTTTCCTTGGGGTTTTTTTTGGGGGTATAGTTTCTTCTTTCATTGGAGTCAGCTCCTTGAAGCTGTGCATAAGATGGCATTTTATTTATTTCCTCTTTTGGCATTGAGTGTTAACTGCATATGGGTCTGATCAGTGGCGGGGTCACTGTTTGTGTGGTGGGAATAAGCAGGTGGTGTAGAAGGGGATGCAGTTCTTACACTGGTAGTGAGCAGTTTATTGGGTGTCACAGCCTGCTTCAATAATTCCCTTTTTGACAGCACGTTTAGGCTAATGTAGCTGTGTTGCTTTGTGTACCTAAGGTCAAGCTCAGTGCCTTCAGGCCACCTTCAGTTATGTCACGTAGACATATTTTGCCTCCATCTATATTGTATCATGTGGAGAATGAGAAATGAAGTTTTCCCAAATAAAATGTTTCTGGGAAATGTGGGAAAAGGAATTGGATTGGATTAGCTCTGTGGAAAAGTTCAAGACAAAGCCAAGGGACTTGTGTTTTGTTGTTTATTAGTTTTGAGCTCAGCAGTCACATTCCTGTTTAACAGCCACCCAAAGAGCTAGCTTTCCTCACAGCACTGGGATGTGACCCCCAACACAGCTTGCAGTTCATATCTGCTCCTTTTAGGACACCTTTTTTTAACAGAAGTTCCTAATTTTACGAGTGCTGTGTGCTTTGCAGAACAGCAGTGAGAGGTTTGAGCTGCTGGAAAGTATTACAGAGGTTTTGAGGTATTTCAGAGCAAATTAATTCATATCTCATTAAAGACAAATGCACAATGCCCTGTCTAGACAACTGAGAGATTAGGAGCTGGAATGCTACTGCATTTCAAATTAAGGTAGTAGTTTCCATAAAACAATATTCCATTCTGTGTAATTCTGCCTTTTTATTTTAATAGGCAGGATATAAAACAGGTTTTATGCTTAATTTTTTTCCTTACTACTCAGCAATTTTTGTCATCTGCTGCAGTAATGGAGAGCAGCCCTGCTTGAAACAACTTGCAGAAATTGAAACAAAACCTAGAAGGTTTTGTTTTCTGTGTAAACACAGAAACATTAACTCTTAGAAGGACTCACTGCTGAGAGATGTCAGTTCCGAATTGGATATGGCACTGCAGCCACGACTGGAATTGTTGTTTTCCCACAGGTACAGTTGAGTGAGCTCTGGCACTGTTTGGGAAGGATCTATAACTGTGGTTTATGGAGGTTAACACTGAGTTTTACCTGAGTTACAGGTTTTTGAAAAGGAAATTGCTTTGTAGGAGGACTTAGTAATAAACATGTAAAGGGTCTTTTGTTCAGAGAAGCTTTTGGAGCACAGTTGTCCTGAAATACAGTGAGAGGTGCTCCCATGCATTTCCAAGGTTATCACTAAAACTCATTTTCTATTTGTCACGCCAATTGCTTTAGTGGCATTGCTTCCTGTGCTGTGTTTCTGCTGGCGGAACTTCCTCACCTCTCCAAAATCATTGATTTTCACCTCTATATGTAATGGCTTGGGAGCCTGAAATGCATAGAGGGTTAGGAATGACCACTTTGGAAGGGCTGTTTTGGTTTACTGACAGTGCGCCTGCCTCTCCTTCAGCTCCTTCAGAAGTTTGTAGGCACAAACTTTACCTGGATCACAATAGTCCGGCAAACTGGGCCATGGAGATTACACAAGGAGGCAAAAAGGGGCTCTTCTGCTTGAATCTCACTGTTCTCATGCTAGAGACCACAGAAAAGTTGAATATTAAGTCATGGCCGTGCCTTGACTAAAGAGTAAAGATCCAAGGAGAGAAAGACTCACTCAGGACAGTCCCTGACAAATATTGGCTGAAGATATGAGTAGGGAAGAGAGAGTTTTGTTTAACATTATCTTTGAAGAAGAATTTTCTGAAAATGTGGAGGCAGGGTGAGTGTGAATGGGGAGAGGGAAGGGATAAGTCAAATGTAAGTTGTGAATTCAAAATCAATGAGTCCATTTTGAAGGTTAGACATCATCAGAATATTTTTTGTCTACAATTAGGGTTTTAATTAAGGATTAGGGGGAGAAAGAGCAAAGCAAAACAAGTGTTATTTTAGTACATACTGTATCACCATCAAAACAGCATTAGAAGTACTGCCATAGTGAGATACAGAAACCAGATGACCACTGCCAAAGGCAGTGGGTTTCTGTGTGAAGGCAGGTTAACTCTGGCCTTGTTGTTCTGCTTTCATCACCTGAAATGGGCAATTCTTTGTCCCTGTTCCTCCTCCTGGGTGTGCTGTATGGGCAGACGTGGCACGGCCCCCTCCAAGGTGGGGTGGATGCACTCCAGCAGCCAGCCCAGCCTGCAGAGCTGCACCTTCCAGCCCAGGGCTGCTGGGGGCTGCAGGCTGGCACCTCACACCAAGAGAAAACTCTTTTTTTCTGTGCCTTTCCACTTTCTCTCTTTTTTTCTGTGCCTTTCCACGTGTGTGTAAAGGCCTGAGGGAAAGTGCTGTGTCAAAGCTTGTCCCACAGCTCTGGCCTGCACAGTCCTGCCCCAGCTGTTCGAGTGCCACATTCAGCTGTCACCAGTGTCACTCACTGCTTTCCCTGCAAATAAAATGGACACTAACCATTCTTTAGGAAAGCAATAATCTTTGACTAAATAATCTACCAAAGACAAGAAACCTGAAGTTTCCTTCAGCAGTAGTTGTTTCAACAGACTTAGGAAACTTTTCCATGATTTTCATTTTTTTGTTTCCTTTTTTTTTTTTTTTTCCTGTTGGTTTTGGAACAGATCCTAATGCCCAAATGGCTTCCAGGTGCTGCAGGATATTCACTGCAGAGCACAATATTATAAAAGAGTCACCAGGATGCTAACTGTGTCCTTACAGGTACATGGCACGGGATTCTCCATCCAGGCCTCTGTTCTTGATAGCTCCGAGTACACCCATCAATAAATAGGCAGTGCTGCTTTTGCTCTGTATTACTCTTTAGCACTTCCAAGCAGTCTTTTCCGTTGCCATAGCATTAACTGGTATAACATCAAAATGGATTTCAGAGAGGTGCACATCATTCAGTGTAGCTAATTCTGTCTGTAAGTTACCTGCCCAATTAGAAAAGATCTGTTGCTTGATTAAATAAGGAAAAATAAATAATAATAAAAAAATGTATATGGTTACACATCTGCGTGGAAGCACTACTGAGTTCTGTGGGTATCTGGATGAAGTAAATTGGTGTGGAGTGTGGCACACAATTTCACAGAGCACATATGAAAGGAAGTCTTTGCCATGCCAGGAAAGAAAACCACAAAGGGATTTTTTCCCCTGACTGGAAACCCTCATAAAACTGAACATCTGAAATATTGGGACACAATTCAGTAAGAGGAAAAAGTTTTTTTGGCATGGGACTCATTAATTCAGGAGAAAGCAGCAACTGGAGAATTGCAGCTTTGGTGTTAGGTGGTTTTAGAGCTAGAGTTATTCCATGAGCTTAGAAACAGTCATGGTAAGATTTCTCCTTTGTGGAGAAGGACAGTTGGAAAACCTGACTACAGCGAGACCTGGCTGTTTGCCTGAGAGGCGATGGAACAGGAATGAAACAGTATGGTCTGCTCTGGGTATGGTTTATACTGGGCATTCATAAAAGCAGCTGACAAAGCTACAAAAAGAAAGTTGGCCTAGAAGAGCATAGCTGCTGAAGAGAAGTGGCTGGCTGCTCTCGTGGAGCCACAAAACCTCCAACATACTGCATAATCGTATATTTGGATTTTGGTCCAACTGATTATGTAGCAACAGAAAAGCAAGAAAAAAAAAAAAGCAGAACAGTACTGGGATATTGAAGCTGAAAAACATTATGATAATTTATAGCGGCCTAGACCTGGTGATACTAATTCCTTAAAACAGCTAAAATAACTTCTTCTGAATTATAAACACCTAACCTGAATGTCGAATCATGGACTTGAAAAGAGTCAGGCCCCAGGCTGTGTTTAGCTTCTGTTCTGTGTTATGGGTAATCAAACTGTTTGAAAACATCTGAGCTGGCCAGAATGGGTAACTTAGACAAGGCTGATTCCTGCAGAGCAGCCTTGCCTCACACAGGGCTAGAACTCCCCAGAAGGCTGATTCTGGATAAGATCTGAAGAAAATGAGAAGATTAGTGGGAACTTTCAATAGAGGTTGCACAGATGATCTGCTCCAGCAAGTGAGATTACTGTCTGCCAAAGAGCAGTCAGATACTTACTTCAGAGAATTCAGGGATTTTTGTGTAATTCCTTTTCCTTTTCCTTTTTTTTCCCCCTTTCTGCCTTTTCACTAACAATGGTACAAACCAGTGCTGGAGTACAGGCACTATGATTTATTATTCTGTTGACTACATTATTTCCAGCCTGGAGAAAAAAAAAATAAATGACACTTTAGAGAAGAGGGTTAATCACACAATTTTTGAGAGGTAACCGTTAGATGGGGAAACCCCCCCTGTGAACCAGACATGAGGATGCACAAATATATCACTCTCACTCTCTGTGCTCTTCTCACTGCCACAGGCTCAGACAGTGAAGCCACCCAGCAATTTGAGGCCAGAGGATTTAGATAAGCCAGGGAGAGGTCACTGGTCTGTTACAGAACTGTGTTTCTACAAAGAACCCCAGCAAGCTTCTTGTCTTGGTTCCCAAATAAGAAATATAATCAGTGAAGAGCTTCTGGTATTTCAAGGAGAGGCATGGATTTTGGTGAATCACACTTCTGTCCTTTCCTCCAGGAGTGTATCATTGACGAAGACTGTGAACCAGAGAAATATTGCCAGTTCTCCACCTTCGAATACAAATGTCAGCTCTGCAAGCCCCAGCACACAGTAAGTCCTGAATGAGATGGAATTTCATGTGATCTTTAGAAACTCATTAAGTTATTGTTGCTAATGTTGCTAAGTCAAAATTGACAGAAAAGAAGCTGCAAAGCTTTCTGCATGAGGGTAAAAAAAAAATTCACATTAACATGGAGTAATTAAAAATCAAGATTGGGAGGGCCCAACATCTACCCCCTCCCCACCTTTTCTTTGCAAAATTCTCAGCAAAACACCTGTAGGATAAAGAAAGTAAAAACTGGATCCTAGCAACTCTTGTGTTGTAAAGTGAGCTCAGGCTGAAGGAGGTGGGATCAGTTTACTGACCTAGAACCTCAACAGTTGCAGAGCATTTTTCTCCTTAATTAGCAGTTCTTAGTAGTGCCAGTGTAGTCCTACTCTCTGCCCTGTGTTAAGCACTGCATGTGGGATATGCTGGAAAAGAAATACAGATTCTGTATTGCTGCCCAAACAGGGCATAACACAGACAGGAAAACGCTGCTGAAACGCTGATCCGCTACAACTCCTAGGATTGTTAATCAAACTACCTAAAAAAGGAAACAAAGTGACACACATAGCTTTTATTAGGCTGATTTCTTAAGCGTGTGTAGTTGAAATGCTGGGGAAATTGTCGTACAAATCAACCTTTAGTTAGAAATTTGCATTTCTGATTTGCAAAGAGATTTTTTTCAGATAGATTTTTTCAAAGATTCTTGGTTACCAGTGAAGTCTGGTTCTTATTACAACTAAAAAACAGATTTTAGTAAGACTTATTTTTTTGCTTTGCTCTTTGAAAACGATTCTTCTGAACAAATTGTAAATTCTTGACTGCATTTGACAATGGAAAACATCAGTAATATTCTTCATTGATGATGTTTCATTTATTCATTTTTGTTTCCCTTGATTGCAGAAAAGAGGGCTCCAGAGAGAGCTTAGAGCAGCATTTCAGCCCTAAAGGGGCTACAAGAGAGCTGGAGAGGGACAAATTGCAAGTGTATGTCGTGACGGGATAAGGGGAATTGTTTTAAATGGAAAGAGATTGGGGTTAGATGGGATATTGGGCAGGAATTGTTCCTGGGAGGGTGGGGAGGCCCTGGCACAGGGTGCCCAGGGCAGCTGTGGCTGCTCCTGGATGCCGGGCAGTGTCCAAGGCCAGGCTGGATGGAATGCTGCTGCTCTGCCGTGGAAGTTCCTGCCTGCCAATAGTTCCATGTGTGCTTCAGTTGAGACATTGAGCAGTTCTGCCTGGACAGTGGGAGTATGACGTATTTAAAATACTTACCATTGTCTTCAGGAGCAAGGGGGTCCAATTCTGAGTGTAGCTGTGTGTGCTAACCTGCACTGAGTGCTGAAGTGCCGGTTTTGTGCCATGCTTTGCCCTTGGCAGCCCTGCTCACGGGATGTGGAGTGCTGTGGGGAACAGCTCTGCGTGTGGGGCCAGTGCAGGAGATCCACGTCCAGAGGGGAGAACGGCACCATCTGTGAGAACCAGCACGACTGCAGTCCTGGCACATGCTGTGCCTTTCACAAAGGTACACAGGCCTTCATCCTACTCATCTGTCTTCTCAGCATGCAGGAGCATGGAGATTTGGCTTTCTTTGTCCCGGGGGAAGCGGTTCAATCTCTACAGAATCAGCAGGTTGTCCTCCCTTGGCCTGTGGACTGCACTGGGTTAACTAGAAAACTTTGATGGAATTAGGAGTGAGAAACAGCCTGATGGGTTGCACGCTGGTGAAAGCAAACCCTGTTGCACACTAGAGATGAGACCAGCAGCAGAAGCACAAAAATGTACATTTCTAAAGGCGAATCTTAGGCATTTAAAAACAGTAGAGCTCTATGTCAAATTTACACACAATAGAGCAAAAATGAGAGAATTAAATATGTGCAGAAGAAATTAATGAGCTGGCTGAAAGTGGCTTCTCCCTCCTCTCAGCAAGTAGCCCATCAGAATTAGACTGCAGATACACTTCATTCTCTGAGTTTCATGTGAACCTTCCAGGCCATCACACCATGCAGTGGTGACTAGGCAGCCAAGAGACACACGGGAATGATGTCCCAGATTATGTTGTCAGTCAATATGGGAATGTGAGACTAGATTTATAGAAGGAAACACAGAGAAGAAGGTCTCAGGCCTGAAATCAATCCCAAATCCTGTCTGGTGGGGGTCCATTTTCTTCTCGTGTTTTATACCCACCAGTTCCTCATTGCATTTATCACAGTTTACCTTATTTCATTAGTGACAGGACACCATTCCAGCCAGCTCCCTACACCAGGCACATGTTTCCCTAGCTTTTTTTCTTGCTGTGAGCCAGAGCAGACCTTGTACTGATGGTTGGGCCTATCCCACTCTCAGCCTGCTGGTGGATTGGGCTGCCAGGGCATTCCAGGAAAACAAAGGAGAAAGCTCCAGCAGCATTTAAAAGTGAAAAGGATCTGCTCAGCTTCCCCATGTTGATGTTGAGCATTACATAGTGGACCTTTGGTACTAAGTTTGGTTAGGAAGGAACAATATATATAGTTATGGAGAAAATTATATATATATATATATGTATGTATGTATGTATGAACATTGATTAATATTGATAAAATACTCTTATTAGAACATAAAATAATGCTATTGATTAATAGCAATAAACTATTATTCTCTATGGCTGTCTGCTTTAGCAGGGCTTTAGGGTTTTTCAGGTTAGGCCTAACCTCAAGGCCTCTGTCACCACTAGAGTATTGCAAATAATTGGCCTAATAAAGATGTTTACTTTTATATAAAACTGTAGTAAACTGTGCAGTATTTGCTGCTCAGTATATAATGTTTTGAAATTGGGAACTGATAGGTCATGTACATTTAAAGCACATGTGTCTGTGCATGTAGGCAAAGACAGTCTGTGACAGTAGACAAAAGACACACATATATGTCTTTTGACCAAATCTGGTTTAAAAACTTAGATTTTGAATTCTTCTCATATTTTGTCCTGCCATATGAGGTGACTAAGACAAGAAAGGGAGGTTTTATAGGAACATCTGGAAGAGCTGAATTCCAGACTGAGACTGGGAGTTACTGGCATGAGGAAACTCAAAGGACACAGCCTTCTTAAATAATTTCTTTCACAGGCTGAAATTCAGCCCTGTGTAGAAACAAGGGTGCCAAGCCCTAGATGCCATCAGACAGCGTTGCCCACAGTGGAATCGATAAAAGAAATTAAATGTCTGAGTTGTAGTTCTTGTAACCTCATAAGTTTCTGAACAATTGCTCTGCATTTGCAGCCTCTGCAAAGAAATATCAGAGTTTAAGATGAAGAGGTATGTCTCTAATTTCAGACCATTGCTACTCATTGCAAAGGATTCCCTGTAATGTTAGTTTTCTTGGGGTTAGAAGAGTCTGGAAACTCCAAGGGGTGGGCCTGTGCTGTACTGCCTTGACATCAGTCTCTGAGTCAAGCTGATCTTGTTCATTAAGGATGAACTTCAAATATCTTACTCCCACCTAGTGGAAAAAATGTGGTTATGGCTCCCTATCATGTAAGGGGACTTAAAAAGAGATTGAGCCAGTCCTTTTATATCTTGCATATGGAATTAAACGTGGGGTCACCCCAGTTTAGCAGACAGCTAAGGACTTCTCCTAAAATGGCTTTTCCTGGGCCCGTAGAGCTGCTGTTTCCTGTGTGCACACCCTTGCCTGAGGAAGGTGAGCCCTGCCACGATCCTTCCAACAGACTCCTCAACCTGATCACCTGGGAGCTGGAGCCTGAAGGAGTGCTGGAGCAGTGCCCCTGCGCGAGTGGCTTGAGCTGCCAGCCCCAGAGGTGAGTGAGCACCAGAGCTGGGCAAACAAGCTGCTGGGAGCCTTGGAGGGGGTATTTCTGTGGTAAATAGCTACAGAACTCCCAGATTCTGCCTCACTAGAAAAGGTGTTGACAGCTTTTCTCATCAGTAGCCTTGAATCCTTCTGCTTTGTCCCACACAGATGTGCCTAATTGAGCTTGGCAACACACTAATCCTGTGTGAATGAAGTGTGTGAATTAATGAAGCTGGTACTGCTTTTTAATCAGACAGTGCTACCAGCTATTGAAATGCATCATTCCAATTTAACTCTCTACATACAGTCCCTGCTCACCAACTCTCTATGTGAGACAGCTTCTATCAGATTTTTGCTTGCTTTAGAATGTAAGATATGTTGAAGGAATTTTAATACAAACTTTTCATAGGTCTTGCTTTTAGTATTTCTTTAAAAGGAGTTATTTGCATCATAAGCCGTTTCATTGGCAGAAAGCGAGATAATTTCAGTTTTGCTAAAAGCATTTTTAGAAAACCTACTTTTTCTATGAAATAAATTCTCCAATTTTGCTCCTACGCTTCCAGCAAGACATCATAGCTGGGACAGAGATGCACATTAATATTTCTCTCTTCTGTGTCCAACTCTTCCTACACTTTTTTATGATTGAAAAGGAATTGGGTAACATTTCGTTTCATAAATGTCATCTAAGGAAGCAAGCAGAGCTTATCCCATCCTTTCAGCACCAAAGTTTTTGTTAACGTGCCATTAACCTCAGGGAAGGTCTGTCAGCAAATGTCAGGTCTAGTAACAACATTTCAGATGAGGATACAGAAACACAGAAATAATTAGACTGTGAATATAGCTGAACTGTCCAGAACTTTCTATCTGAATTTGAAGATTCAAGTAATATTTTTTGTTACCTGTTTTTTTGAGGGCCACTGCTCTCTTGTTTACCAGGATCAATCATTTTGTGCTGTTAGGATCTGTATAGGTGGATATCACTTTTCTAATTCTCCAGCTGTCAAGCATGTAAGAATCAGGTGCTTGTGAAGCCAGCTAGGGTAGACCATTGTGCATTTAACATGTTTTCATGTGGGGAGGGAATGGAGAATTTCATAGACTAGCAGAAGAACACAAAATGATGCACTGTATGACCAGATGCGCCTCTTCCCAACAGCCAGAGCACTACATCTGTCTGTCAGCTGTCTGCCAATGAAACCCAGCACACTGAGAAAGAAGATCCCTTAATTATGGATGAGATGCCCTTTCTCAGCCTGACACCCCAGGATCTCCTCTCAGATTATGAGGAAAGCAGTGTCATCCAGGAAGTGCGTAGAGAATTAGAAAGCCTGGAGGACCAAGCAGGTTTGAAGCCTGAGCCTGACTCAGCTCAGGAGCTGGTTTTGGGAGATGAAATCTAAAGGCCAAGCACCAATTTAGTTAGTTATTTCTAGATTTTTTTTGTTGTTTAGTGTCTTGTTTGTATGAATCCTGAACTCACTGCTGGATAGAAGTGCAATAAACAAGGTCTTCAAGGAGCATCCTTCTCTGTGCACCAAACCTGCATGGCCCAGCTACTGTGGAATTCATTCCTGGACCAAACCTTCTGCCAAATGGGAACCATAGGAGTGCTCTTCTGGATTTGTACTTTTCCCTTGTATTTAGAAATAAACTTCTTAGTACTTGTACTCATTCAAAAATACACAAGCATAAATAATTTTAAGTTGCTAGAAACTATAGAAGTGACCTTTGAGTATGGACATTCAGAGTTGTTTTATTTCTCATGGGTAAGAACCATCTACTCTGACTGTTGCACTCATAGATTTTAAGGAATTTTTAAAGGGATTTTAATTCTTTTCTTTAGCGTTGGTTTGTGCTTTTAATACACTCCAAAATCATAAATCTGTGCATGTTACAAAATGTGATTATTTTTACTATCTTAAAAGGTCATTGATTTAAAAAAAACTATAGAGTAAAATCTGACGCCCCAAACTCCCCAGCTCCCAGCTGTTTCAGCAGTTTGCCCCTCCACTATTAATGGTTTTCTGGCACATAGATTTCACCCTCTGTTGCTGCACATGGTAAAACAAGATGTAAAGTTCCAGCCAAGTAACTTTTCATGGTGCTTCTTCCGAAATAATCCCTATTGCTCATGTCTAGCTTGGAACAGCAGAGCACCAGTAAGACTGTGTTACCAATCTGTACATCTTTCACCACTTCTGGTGTATGAAGGCTTTTCAATAAATTCCTTGGATAGCAGAAGTAATAATTAATAGCCATTATCATTATAAACAGGGAGGATATTTAATTGTAACTGAGTTTTGGTTTAAAGATTCTATAACCCACTCTCATACCAACACACACACAGACACCGTCTCTGAGGGCTCAATGAATCTGCCCTCCCTTGCTATCCCTAATAAAATGACTGTGCTTTAGACAGCCCCATCTATACAAGGAGAAGGAATTAAGTGCCACTGTAATTTTCATGTTTAAAAACATATCCATGAGAGCAGTAACTGTCTGTAAGTACTGCACTCTTGAGGATAGTATTCTTTTTTCAAGTTCTTGGTGCTGCCATGCCCGGCTTTAATCTCTACATTTTTGCCTTTCCAAATGTCAAAGTTTGAAAAAAAATCATGATCCATTTGATAGATAATTTTTTCTCTCTTCCAAAAGCTCTAAGGATGCTTGAGCAGTCTCCATCTGTGGTAAATGAAATACCCTACCTAGGGGATGGTATTTCCCTCTCCTCTGCTCCCTTTGCCCCTCATCCAACCTCACAGATGTTGGCCAAGAGGCAGCACAGGACTGTGCAGAGGAATAATGAGGGAATGCCTCTGTGCAATGCCTGCTTCTCAAGCTGCCAGAGTCCTCAGCATTTTTAGGCTGCTGTGGGCCATCAGGCAGGAAAGAACTGAAGGTTCTGTTATTGAACACCCCTTCCCCTCCAGAGCAGAATTTAGCTGCCAGTCATACTTGGAGGTTTCACTGGTGAAAAATTCAGTTCCAGAAAAAGAAACCCACAGTTAAAGAAAAATTTGGTGTGAATGTAAAGAGGAACAGCAGCCAGGCTATAAACCAGTTCTGTAACACTCAGTACATGGAGGGAGTGTCCACATACACACAAACACACAGCCTTGCAATTCCAGCACTACCTTGGGGAAGTCTGTATTTCCATGAAACAACTCCATAATTTTTTAAATAAAAAACACAGCATTTAATGATTAAAATAACACAACAGAATGAACAAATGTTTTATTGGCATGTTCACTGTTGTAAACAGCATCTGGCATGAAAAAGTTTACCAAAATCTTTTGATTGTTATAAATTAGGTGGTTTTTCCAAAAACTATGAAGAATTGTTCTCTATTGATCTTTATGGACCAAAGCAAAAAGTTGCTGTTCCTAGGCTTTGCAATGAAATCATGTTGACTGCATCAGTCTTTGCACCACAGCCTAAACTACCGAGTTTGTACGTTGAGGTGTTAAGAGGTTGCTCCAATATTTGACTACATATAGCTACGGAATCAACTCTGGGAAAAACAAACTGACTTTCAGCAGATGGAGAAGATGCAAACTTGTAATAGACTTAAAAACAAAATGTACAAAAAGTAGCGGAACAGAACAAAACTTCATTAACAAGGGGAAGTACAACCCTAAAGTACTCAGCATCGTCAAAATGAATACAAATTTAAATAGGCAACTATACTTCCAAATGTAGACAATGAATGTTGATATGTGTAAAGAAATAGCATGGTAAATAGCTGAACTGCAGTTCTGGTAAGTGGATAGGGCAGATTTTATTTACACATCGAACGCAATACACTAGAGCTGCTCACTGGTAACCTATTAAAAACCACTTTACCTTACAACAGCACTTCTGCAAACAGACAATGCCTGCCCGCAGCTTCCTGCGGACACCTCTCAGACCCCTGTTTTGTGGAAGAATATTCTAAAATCTGACACTTGCAGCACTCCCACGCCCGGCCCTTCCCTGCTGCTTTCCTAGAACCAATGCATTAATAACATTTACTCCAGACTCTCTGATGAGGTAATGCGTGTATCAGTGAAACAAACAGAGAAAAGGATTCTTTCATGGCCTTTGCACAGCTTTTATTATTAAGCTATGAGTATCCTGTTGGAGGCTAGTTTCACTAGCTACTATGTGCACACTGTCCTCAACAATTTCCACTCATTTCCCTCCCCGCCCACTTTTGAGTTCTAATCTTTTATTTGCACATCCCTTTTAGCTTTACAGTACATTTGACTATAGTGCACAACATGATTCCAAGTCCCACAGTGCCCAGCGGGGCCCTGCCTGCGGCCGGCGCCGCCCGCTCTGCTGGTGTCAGCGCTTTACACCTAATGAATGTCCTGCCATAATGGCACTACACAGTAGTAGTGAACCTTTTGATTTGAAACAAAAAAAATTCCCCAGGGAAATGCTATAGCAAGTATCAGTCTTGAGTCAAATCTTTATTTGGTGCTCCATCCAGATAAATTTTTAGTGCTTTTTCCTTACGAGGAGAGTAGGTTACCCGGTGTCCAGTTTTCTGGAGTCTACTGCTTTCTTTTTTCATCAGTTCATTTCTTTGCTCATCTGTTAATTCCATTAATTCTTCAGTTTTATCCCTAAAATGTAAACATATGTTCAAATTCAGATCAATGCAGTAACCACAAGTAGACTTCTGCCTTTTTTTTTTTTTTTTTTTGCTTGGAGCAGCTTAGTAAAAACCATAGCTAAGCACAATACTTTTCAGCGATTGCTTTATTCTGCAGGAACATGCAAAGTGGCTAAACCTGCTTTTCTAGCAGAAACAGTCAGTGTTCTGGCTGACTACAGACCAGGGCAAGGAACAAGCCCATACTCCTCCACCTCTCTTACTCTTCTTTACAGACAACCTCTGTTCTGCTTTTGGTCTCAGTGCCAACAGCTGGAAGCAGTGTGTCAGCCAGTCCTTACCAGATGTTCTCCCAAGTAATTTTCATCAGAACCAGCACATTATTAACCAGCTGTTTCTCTCCAGCTTACATGCAGTTATGCAAAATGCCACAGCATGAGGCATGCCCCATGTCCATGAGGTTGCCGCACCCCACCAAGTTTAGGAGAAATGACAATATTCAAGCTCTCAGTCCTCAACTCCTACTCCAGGCTACTGCCACCAGCTGATCAACATTTTTCACATTAACAGAATTTTTAGTGTAATAGGCTTTTTAGAAAGAATCCATACCAATTTCTCAAAGGAATAAACTCAGACAATAAAATCCTTCCTCTCCAAAATCTACAGCAAGACTCTCACTAACTCCACAAGGGATATGGTTTTATTTTAAGAAACTAAATCCAGAAACACACTCAAGCATAGCAACTAGCTTTAATTTCAGTGGTTTGGGAGGGAGGATTGAGTAAAAAGGTGCAGTGCCCGTTTTCCTAAACTTAATTAATATTCAGTCTTTTATAAAGCTGAATATTTCAGCTGAATGTTTTCAACCTTTTCTTGAAGACAACAAAGAGTACTTTATGTTCCTGTCCATTACATCACCCCACAAATGTTAACCACAGCTTGTTTTGCATGGTTTATTATACTGTAATGAAATACATACCTATAAAATATTACTGCACCATCATCACAAATGTACAGGGGCCAGACATTCAATGTAGACACTTTTGGATTCCAATCCAAGTCTTGATGAATCTCTAGTATGGAAATGTCACATGGAAAGGTTCCTCTACCCTGAAAAAAGCAATTACTTAGTGAATACAATAAAAGCCATAATCACACATCTGTGCCATTAAAAGGTAAAAATACACAAAATCTTACCTTTGCAAATTCGATGTTTTCTAAGGGTATTCCACTTATTTCACTCAGCTGTGAAGAAAAATGGTGGATTTAATACTATTCCAAAGCAACATTACACAGTGTCTACATAAAATCAATAGTTGCCAAATCTAGAAGTCAAATTATCTGCAAGTTCTCCAATGTACAAAATTACAGTGACAAATACACATTCTTAGCATTTCTGAAGTTACCAGTGTGTGTCACAAGTGACGCTTGCTGTGATAGCATTTCATCACATTTCTCTTAATACTGAAGGGGAGACAAGGAAAGTTCATAGAAACAATTCAAGTTCCAAGATACAGAGACACCAAGTGCCTCACGTTAAACCCTGTGTGACACATAAGGTGTTATCCAGTCAACCTGGGAGCAGGCACAACTGGAAAATATGCATGACTAAGAGCCACCTCCACACACCTGCACTTCCTACCAGGACTTCATAAAATTACTCCTTGCACATCAGTTCTTAAGGCAAGGAAACAAGGGCAGCCAACTCTTTCTTCAGATACAAGTGAGGAAGAATGCCTGACTGCATGCAAGAACCTGTAGTCATAACTTCATTTCTACCTTAGGAATGCAAGAAAGCAGCCCATAGCTCAATCTGGGTAAAACACAAACCCAGCCTGTGAACTAACACCCCTAATTTATCAATTCTCAGGGTCACTGACACCAGCATTTCTATGGGCCTCAATTTTACTAGCCATCCATAGTGACCTACTAACAACTGGGTACTGCCACATACAAATAAACATTTCTCCAGGAGTGGAGCCCTGTGATACACTGGATTAACAAAACAGTCTCAACAGGAGACACTCCTACTCCAGATTTCTTGCTGGGATGACAAAGGTCTGCTTGCCTGTTAGAACAACTGGCCTTAGGCAAAACCAAACCATACCACAGCCATACTTTTTTCCAACCAAAATGTAGTTCAACCTATTCGATACAGCAACACCATCCCTCAGCAACGGCTCTCAAATTCAAATATGAGGTGTCTGAAAGGTATGGTATTTTGGAATAACAAAATATTAGCTTGAAAAAACACCAAGAGGCAATAGCTTAGCTTTTCTTTCATGCATGTTTTTTGAGGATAAGGGACATAGGTACTACTAAGCCGCTTAAACTTCAAGATAGGACTTTTTTCATGTATTCACCTGAATACTTTCAGACCAGACCATTATGCGAAACTAAGAAGTAAAGTTGATACTTCATGTGGTTTGGTGATGGGATGAGATAGATTATCTGTTCCCAGAGAAAAATAATCACTGTGCAACAAGATTTCTGGAGCTATGACATCCTTGTGCTTCCCACCAGAGAACATCAATAAGCCTCTTGGTCATCACAAGAAACTTGCATCATGTTACACATTTTACCTTCTCTTTTAATTCTTCAACACTGCTGCTTTCTAGTACTACTTCCTGGAAAGAATCTAACTTCATCTCTGACGGCCTCCATCGTCTCGATAAAACAGCAAGTTGTGACATGGATTTCATCTTTTCTACTCCTAGCAAAGAAAAATAATTTTTTTGTATTAACATCACAAAATACCCTATTTTAAGACAGGGTTTGTCCATTGCTTGAACATACTCTAATATGGAGGGCTGCCCTAGAGATACATCCACAAATTAAGTAACCCAGTGCGCTGCAAGCAGTTCACTTATAAAAAAGGGGAAGACGAAAGGACTACGATTTAGTTGAAGTTTTCTGTTATCAGCTCCTTTAAAGGAATTTTTTATGGGCACTCTCCTTGAAGCCACAGGGCATATTTTTCCACAACACCCAGCTCAGTTATCCACAGCAGATCTATCCACCTAACCCAGAGGCTGACTCCAGATCCGGCATATGCACAAGACCTTCAGCCATCCAAGTGTGCTTCACTTTTCCCTTTTAACTTCTAGATTTCCCTCACCAACTCCACACTTGTTATTGAAATCTTCCTTCCACCCACCACCTTCAAGAGTTTTAGTATGTGCTGCCTCCAACTTTTTTATACCTTGTTCCATGTTCCAGAGCTGTCTCTGGCTGACGGAGCAACGCTGTTTATATTACAATTAGATAAGCAGAAGTGATATCCAAGGGCTGATTTTATTTTTCTTTTTAATTAGTCCATAATTTTATCATTTAGCATGCAGAACATGTGGCTTAGGCATTTATATCTCACATTACATGCTTGTTTTGTGTGAAACTGTTGCAGAACATTTGGAAGCCCTGTAATCTATAATCTGTCTGTGAGTTAGGGGGGCTACAGTGTCTAAAGCTCTATCTCCAACACCTACTTACTTCAGAAACAGTACAGTAATTATCTAAATCTAATAATAAATAATGTAACAAAAATGTTAAACTATAAAGTTAGAACTGCAGTGGGAGCTGATACATATGTCCATACTGCAGGCCTCCTGAATCTCCCAGATTCATTACAAATTTTGATACTTGCATTGGCACAATTCTGTTAAAACTGAAAATATCAGAACTGAACACAGCTGCCAAAATACTCAACTAACAGCTAAGTTCTTAAACCAGGTATGCTTGGGAAGAAAATTCCTGAGCTAATGGAATTCACATTTGTCATCTATACATTAACTGCAGTATCTGTTAATCTAGAAGCCAAAGAGCATGGCCTATTTTACTTACCCTTAAATTATGCTTTTGAATTCAAAATCAAAATTTTAAGTGTATATTCACAGGAATGCATAAGAAATGGAATAATTTAAATTATATTTAATCAGAATTTCAGAAACATTCTGCCTCTAATACTTGACTCTGAAATTGTTTTGATGAATAAAAGTTTGTTCCAAATTCCTTCATGACAGAAGTGTTTTTTCAATCCTGTCTCAAAACAAATGACTGAACTGCTGTGCCGACTTAAATTATATAAGTGTATTACATATCTGCATGCACATATTTCAACTATCTAGTCATCACCAATATTAATTCAAAAATAAATGATTACCATCAAGTATTTCTAAGAAGACCTCCCAGTTGCTGGAAATATTGATATCTTCTTCATAGATATGATAATCCAGAAACACAGTGCCTGGATTCTTCCAGGTTTTCTTTCGTAGGCGAAACCTATAAATACATCACAAAAAAAAAAACAAAACCAAAACCAGTGAGTTTCTATCTGCTCACGAACACTTAGCACTGCCAGAGATCAAAACTGAAATACTACAACTCATTGTAGTGGAACTTAACAGGAACAAGTTTAATGTTCTGAAACAGTCCTGACAGCAGGGTGTCACTGATGGCTTAGTGCTGAATCATTCATAAACACAAGGGAAACAAGAGTGTATTCCACTTGTTCAGTGTAGGAAATATGCAAGGATTTAAAGGAAGAAAACTGTTTCCTAATTAGGGATTAGCCAATTATGGTAAAGGGCAGACAGCAGATTAGTGCTGTACACATACATGATGATGCTGCACAATGCTGCCGTGATCTATGCTGGGCTTGCATGCACAGAGCGGGTGACTTTTTCAAGAACTGATTTACATAACGTTCCCCTTTCTGAAGGAAATCTTCATTAGAGAGATCTAAAGCTGCAGACATGTCACGGACATGTAATTCTGTGTAAATATTATCCCCTACAGAACTCATTCTGCATGAGATGAAAGCCAAGAATTGCTGAATTAGTGTTTGTATTCACAAACTGATTCAAAGACCACAGCAATTTATTTCTGCTTCTTTCATTACTTTCCTTTTCCACAAGAGGAATGAAATCCCCAAACATATTTCAAAACTATATTTAATCAGGTTTACCTGTCAATTGTCAAGTCTAGGCCACACTGTTCTCGAAGCTGAGGAAGCAGCTCCTCTTTGGACTGTCGGACAGTCATTCCTTTAGCAAAAACTGCATCCAGAAGAAACTTGCATGGCTGTAAACATACACAGAAAGAGATTAAACACGAAATTCTTTTGAACACAAAACTGTACATCTGTTTATGCTTTGTGACCAGTCCCATCCACCTGGCAAAAAGATCAGTAGAAGGTTTCTCATTAACAAGGTGGGCAATTAATTAATTAAAATGGGGTATAACCAATTTGTGTAGCAGCAGCCCTTTGACAGGGCACTTCAACTCTCTGACTGCCTCTGCAGAAATACTGCCTGTGCTGTGCTGCTAACTGCTACCATTACATACACATTCCACACAATGGCAAATGAGCTTTCAAATTATATAAGCCACACCATCATAAAATATCACTTTCTTGGCTTTCATGGATCAGATAGAACTCCATGGAAGTTGCTTTTAAATTTCTCTTATTCCCTGCTTTAGCAGTTCAGCTTAGTCTCTTATCCATTATTAATACATACTCTGTAGTTTTCTCCAAAAAATAAAATTAAAGTGCATACAAAGTCACTTCTAAAGACTGCAATCTATCCAGTCTACAGTCTATACAACCGCTTCTGTATTTTTCATGTGCCAGAAGATGTAACAAGCTTATGAGCTGCTTTACTGCAAGAGAGGCACTTTTCAGGCTTGCCGTTATGCAGAGTGACCATTTCCCAGATAACCCCCATGACAAGCACTATCTGCAGCACATGAATGGGATGAATCACATCAGTTCAGCATCACTGAAAACCACAGCCAGAAGCAAAGACAGTTTCTTCTTTGGACAGAATGCTACGTGACTGTCATGCGTTTAAGGGAAATAAAGAAACAATTCACTTGTCCTCCATTTATGCTACAGAAATAAAGACACTTGAGAGATCGTGTAAATCACATTCCAATTGTTCACTTGGAACAGAAATCATCTCAAACTCCCTTTCTAAATCCAGAAAAACTTGCAGGGAAATGTGAAAGAAAGAAGGAGTTATGTTTTTTTTCCCCAAGATTTCAAAGCAAAACCTTGGCCAAGGCACATATTAATGTTTTCATTAATCAGTCTTGAAACATTCAATGCCTTACCTCAGGCTCATTTACCAAGAGCTGATAGACTTTAACTCTGTATTCACCCTTCTTAAGGGCTCTTCCAAGTCTAATAGTTATCTACAATGCAAAAGGAATAGCTGTTAAAACTGGTATCAAAACCAGAGTTGTATTTTGTAACATGCTACCAAGACCAAAATAATTATTTTGCCTGTTGTAAATTAACTTTATCTATATTGTACCAATAAATATACTTTCAATGATTTAAAATAACTTTTAAATAACCTTGTTGTCATCAGAAAATGATGAAAGGGTCTCATTCAGCCGAACACTCTCAAACTCTTGATTGCTGGCATAGACTCTAAAGACTTTGAAGTGAGAAGATGGAACTCCAACAAAAGGCTCCAAGTGTTGCTTGAAGGCAGACAGTGTAATTCTTTTATCAACTTGCACCATCAGCCCTAAGCAAAGATGAAGACAAAACCAGTATGAAACACCTTGCTTAAAAAAAAAAATAAAATAAACGGCACTCTCACATAAAATTTCCATGTATCCAGAGTTGGCACTTGCAGCAAAACAGTACTGAAAAACCTGAATGGTGGTTAATGGCTACATTTACATTTTACCTAATGTTATCATAACTTTTAAAAGCTTTGCTGTATTTGAAGTGTTTATGGGCAGATATTTCTGGAGGACACATCAGTTCCAGGAGCTGCCCTGGCTTGCACTCAGTGACGTAGCGCAGCAAAGCAGTACCTTGTCTGTTCAGAAAGAAAACAAACAGAATTCCATGGAGCAACTGCAGATAATCAAAGGACAGGGAATTGCTTTGGTGTTGGGACTGGCCAGGCACAGGTCACCCAACCCCTTCTGTTTTCCTTCCTGGCTTTCAGCATTAAAAATGTTAATTCTGTGTTCTGGAAGGCCACAGAGTATCACAAGACAAGGTCAAATCCAGATTAAGGGACTTTTTCATGGAATAATGTTGTAATGAAGGAAAAACTGTAGCAACACAAAATTCTGGAAAGGGAATAGTTTATCTTTAGAAATTGTGTTTCTTAATACAATTTGTACTACACTACAAACCATGTCGTAATTATATAACGTCACGACACTCTACAATAAACTATTCAGAATATTTAAGTGAACAAATAAATTATTTCAATTATATTACAAATACATAAAAGCTTTCCCCTCAGGATAATGATTTATGCAGTGTACTATGATAACACCAAAATTACTGCAAACAAATAATTCCTGAATGCAATAGGCCTACCAAAACAAAACAGGGAAAAATGAAAGCAGTTCAGAATTAGCCCCAAAGAAAGACCATTCCAAGCTAAAGGAGTCATTTTATCAAAACTTTAGTAGATGCAAATAAATCTCTCTGAGAAATTCTTCTTTATCTATTACAATCAGAGTTTCTGGATTGACATGAAAGCCTTTGCCTTTCAAAATAGTTATCTTACATCCTGCTAGTCTTTAATTATTATTCTGTTAGTTATAAAGCACATACAGGTACAGAGTATTGTTGAAATTATTCATTTTTATGACAATTACATACCACTTGGGCTCTTATACTGAACTTGTTTGGACATTTTCACGTCAGCCATATGCCTCACTATACCGACTGTATTTCAGTTAGTGAATTAGATTATCAATATCAAGTATATTTGAATTTTCTTTACAGTCAAATTACCAGGGCTTTTCAGGTTAGTTAATCTAAATGGTAACAGAAATATGCTGTTTTCACCACATTAAATAAGTGCATATTGAAACAGGTGAATCATCAGCAGCAGATGCAACTATGATCCTTTCACTGGAAGATAACTCAGCTTGCTCTCCAGAGAACACTATCAATACAAGTAAGTAGATGTTCATTTTCTTAACAACAAGAGAGAATGACACTTTTCAAATCTGTAATCACTTATTACAAGATCAAAACTGGGCTAGATTTTTGCTAAACATCACATCCTGTCTGCACCTTCATTAGCTTTGATATTATAATCAAGCTTTTCAATACTGCCATTAGACTTTAACACGGTATATGAATTAAGTAGTAAAACCCACAGAATTATTTTTAAGGCACTTAAAAAATAATACATACATTTTTGCCCTTCTCCTGAACCCTCCTCTGCAGTGTAGGGTTCTGATTTAAAGTACATATACTGTGTTTCTCCTCTGCTCTTGCCACTTTCATCATATTCACTGTCTGTTCCAGAATCCTCTTCTGCAGTGTCCCAGGTTTCCTTCTTGCCCTGATTGGCTTTTGATCGCCTGCTACTCGTGATGCTGTGAGAATCCAGTCCATTGGCCAGGGGGAGGGGGGCATTGTCCACGTTGCACAAGGTGTCACTGCTGTGGCTGGAGCTGAGGATGTCACTGTCCACCGAACTCGTACTCCTGTCGTTATTGACATCAGAGTCTGACCGCTCCTCGGACTGCAGATTCTCTGTATCAGAAATCTGAATTTGGTTGTCAAGTTCTCTGTTTTCTGTTGATGCTGAAGAGTCTATCTCATTTAAAGGTGACTCAATGTTTTCAAAATCACTGGCTTCTGTGCTTTTGCTGCTGTCTCCATTATCTCCCTCCTGCTGCTGCTGTTGCTGCAGGGACAAACTTTTAAGTTTTTCAGTGCTTTCTTCCAAAATTGCCTCTACAGATTTCATGTTACCTACAGGTCCTTTTACTCTTTCACAAGGTTCATCCAAGTTGCCTGCACCCCCACCACACTTCTGATAAAGCGCCCTTTTGAGCTGAGATGCAGGAGCTTGCTCTGGCAATGCAACGTACAGCCTGATGGTGTTTGCATGGCGATCCAAAAGTTTCCAGAGCTGAGAGTCTGTGTATGCCACGTGACGGTCCAGAGACTCTGAGCTTTCAATGAACACCTGAACAGACAAGAAGTGTTCCATTATGTAGTGCTATTCCAAATAAATCCAACAGCAACTACAGGATTGAGCACACATTAGAAACAATGTCATCAAGAAACATCAACTTTAATCAAAATGTTAAAACACACTCTTCGAAAAACCCAGACTGAGGAGTCTGTAATATAATGATTTCCCTCTTCTTTGTTTTCATAACCATGTTAAGATTGGAGTGAACTGTAAGCAGACTGACCAGCTGCAGTGAACACATACTCAGAAGTGGATTCATAAATCCTTCCATGTGCACCCTTCATCTGTGCGCCCAGGTAGCAATGAGCTCCACCACTGCAGCAGACTGTTTTTATTTTCTAGTATAGTGTCATAAGAAAGTTTTAAATATATACATGTGCATACAAGAGCACAAATTAACAATGCAACAGCCCTCTTCCCTTTGTCAAATGGCTCCGTGTTGTAGCAACACTGACTGCAAAGACCTACTTCTAAGTAACTGAATAACAACTCAGTGCCATTGCTCTGCTCAGATGTGAGCCATCAAAGCCTTCCTTAATCTTTCTTCATCAAGATTTAAAATTGAGTTTCAACTTCAGACACAGAGGATGTGCAAAATGTGCTTAAAGATGTGCTATTTCTACCATAGTAAAAAGAGCAATGCATTAATTTAAAATGTTAAAATTATTTGAGTACTAAGTTACTCTTTTTCTGAATGTGTTACACAATTACTGGAAATAATTATTAGAAGTATTTTTAAAAAAAATATTTAAATTGTCCAGGGCAAATCTTCATACTGAAAACTACTGAATTCAAGACAGAAACCTATCAAAAACTTGCTTTTAGTTTTGATATTTGTTTTTTATGAAGTTTAATATTGAGAGGAGGTACAGTTATTCAGGTGCTTTAGCAAACACATCCAGCAGGCTTCATTGCAACATATATCAACCTTTGTTCCCTAAGAACGCTTGACTTTTAACAGTCCTCACCATAAGGCTGTTAAGCTCAGCATCATCTGAACCAGAGTACCAGCCAGATGTCTGATTCTCAGTCCACTTTCTCCTATGTACCCTTGGTTTCATACATAGCCTAGATTATTCATCAGCACCACTGCACCAGGCACAGAAACCGCAAACACTACAGAGCAAAATACATTAGAGTTATCCATTATCAATTCTGTACATACTTCCATGCCTCTTACAACACAACAGGTAAACAAAACCACAAGAAATTAACAATTTAAAAACCAGAGCAGGTACCTTGTTGCTTCTAAAAAAGCCTTCAGCTTTCAGTGTTTTGTTGGACACATTCAGCAGCCGCAGGTCATTGTAGCACCGCTCCAACACCACCCGCATGGTCTCAGCGGGCAGGTGCGTGGCCTAGAACAGGACAGGGAGATCACATGTGCATCACATACACCTCCAAAACTGAAAAAAAAAAGCTTCATTTCTGGGATTGTTCACAGGGAAAGGAGCAGGTCAACTTCGAAACTGCAAAACAGAACACGTGGTGAAACCTCCCAAACCTGTTCAGTCCCAGTGCCTTTCTTCCACCTTTTAATATGTAGCAAGTGTCAGTTTTTCCAAAAGGTGAGATGCATAAAATGGGCCTGGCTTTGCAGAGAACTGGAAAATGATTTATGACAATGATCTTATCTTTAATGTAGGAACCAACTGAAAATTCAAAACATTCTCAAACAACAGGCTTTGCACAGCATTCACTTAATTCTTAGTTAGACTGAACTTAAATTGCTGGAATCACATTTTATAACAAACATTATGAAGTTACACCAACCACTAATTACTTTACACAGAAATGAGCAAATGCAATCTCTCTTCCAATGCAATGGAAGCAGTAATGTCCCTTGGTTTAAAGCCATGTAAAAATCAATTTGCATCTTAGCAACAAGTGACTGCTGGGATGAAAAGGAGAGATTGTACAAAGAACGTGGACAGCTTTGGATGTTAGGTTTCAAACACTAAAGCTGGTGGGGAAGTTACACTTTGGTTCAGTTGTATGGTAACAGTTCACTACTTCTGTCAACAGCTGGACTCTTGGTGAGGTTGTTAAAGATACTAACTCTGGATGGAAGCAAGAAGCAGCCTGCTGCTTTCAGCAGGAGTAAGCAGGTGGACAAACTCAACTGCAGCATCTAACTGAACCCTGCTGGACAGGACTCAGCACGATCTGCAAAAGGTGCAAACTTTCATTTTAGGTATGTAAATTATGACACATTTCACAGCTACAACGAATGAAAACTTTAATACAAGTCCTTAAGAACTGTAAATTACCTTTGAAATTAGCTGTTTAAACTCCAAAAGCGTTTGATTCAAATAAGCTCGCACACTTATTGGAGGAGCAACAGATTCAGTCTTCAGGTCAACGACATGAACCTTTACCATGACCTCTGCAGGGAGGAGAAAACAAAGTCATATATATATATACACAGAGAAAATTCAACAGGCAAAGAAAACACACATATACTTGTCAGATTTAATAATTAAGGGGTTGCATTAAATACAAACAGTAAGACCTTGAAAAGCAGTCAAATTTCAGAATTACATCTTCTGATCAAATTTAATGCCAAGAAAGAAAAAACTTTCCAGTTTGACAAATGTTAGAATACCTCAGAGCTGCTTCAACGAGAAGTAAGACAGCAGCATAGCATTTTATATAGTTTTGAATATTGACTGTAAAATTTAGGTTTTGTTCTTCTTCCAACACCTCATACTGAAGCTGTTTTACAGCTCTGTGTCTTGTGCCATCACACAATAAAGACAAGGACAAACTGAAAGCATTTATGTAATTACATGTCTTACCACCAGGTTTATAGCACTGGAAAATTTGGTCAGGCCTTCTTGTTTCCAACAGTAAGTCAAACATGTAGGTTGACTTGACTCCTCCGAGTAACAAACCCATGGGGGTATCCTCCTCTCCTTCGTACGAGCGCTCCAAGTAGTCATGGAACTCATCATACTTGACAAGGCGACAGCAGTCCAAGGGAACAGCCTCTTCCAAATCCATTAACTGCACACACAGAACCCCCAAACATCAGTAACAGCTTAGCAGTGAGCTCAGTTTTTAACTTGCAAGCTAGAAATACCTCACTGTGTCTACATCCAGGAATCCCCTGAATTCCCAACAGTCAATCTGGTTTTCAAAAACACACCACAGCTATTTTATACACCTGCAATATATAGACATGTTTCTAAATTCAAGTAGAAGCCTGCATGAAAATGCAGAAAAGAGGGAACTTTGTAAAGTATGTACACAGGCACATGAAGACAGGTCCCAGAAGTATTTTCAGAGGAATACATTGCCTATCACTTATACCAGATGACACCTTAGAGGCCTGAGGGAGTCACATCCACTAATTGCTCTCTGTGCATCTCAAGGAGATGTTAGCACATCCCAAATCCGTAAGTGCCTTGCTGGTGCTCTCCCAGCCAAAAACATATATGGAAAGAACCAGAGAGTAGAAGTAGGTGAGCAAGAATTGATGTCTTCTGCTCACACCTGTTTATGGAAGGCAGAGATCAACAGATGCCTTGGTGTTCACTTCTGTTACTGAATTAGATACCCAGGAAGATTCTCAAGAACTGTTACTACACGTCTAATACAAGGTTTTAACTGCAACACAAATAAAAGTGTTCAGAATTCTTTCAATTTGCTGAGGCCATGGTGAGTCTAACAGCAGCTCTCACTGTCTGCTTTTAAAATAAGGGTATGCCAGCTCATACTGCCTTTTATAAGGGCAGACTGCATCACTCCCATCAGCAATCAGCTTATGGCTACTGTCAGAAAACTTTTAGTCAATAAAGGCAAACTAGAACATCTTTAAAAAAACCAGAACACAAAAACCCCATCATACAGAACTTCCCAAGAACCAGCCCCCAAAACCAACTCCCCAAAAAAACCCCACAGCCAAGCCCTCTCAAAGACTCCCACAGTATTACAAATTTAAAATCTGAAGAAACACAGCAGAAAACACTACATCAAACAATTTAACTACCCTGTTACACATGGCATACCTTGTAAGCTATTTCCACAGCTTCCTTCAGTGTTCTGTCCTTATGAACTTCCAATTTGTTCTCCATCATTATTTGCTTTGTAGGATGCATGCAGAATAATTTTATCTATGAAATACAAAAAGAAGAAAAATTATCATGAAAGCATTTTCAAAGGTCTTTCCATTTAAGCTGAAAACCCCATATTCAAGAAATCTAATATGAAATACACCTTTAGCTCTGCTTCAGCTGTGGGATGGTTTCCTTTCAGCTGGTTACACAACTGCAGACAGAAAATGTCAAAGCACACAGGTGTATGTGAGTATCTGAATCTTTCTTTCAGCTAGGGTACAGCTTCTACAACCAGAACACCTTGTAGCCACAGGCAGTGAGCAAAAGCTCCAAAGCAAAATGCACATATGAACAATGAATGTGAAATTCCTTTTTCACATAGAGAGTTACACATCTTCCAGTGAGAGAACTTCTTTATAAAACAATCACTTGATTCATATATAGAGCAGCTGATTGCCATGGTTGTAAGGCACTGAGGTCCTATTTCATCTGTTACGCTTGAATCTAGGGTTGGAAAAAATCCTGCTCTTTCTGCCAAGTAACTACTTAGAATTAGTTTAAGTACCACCACTGCACAAAGTAAGGGTCACAATATGAAAAGGTTTAACAGTACAAAAACACCTAACATGCAGCATTGCACATTCTTTGGAAGTAATTTTGCAGAAAATAAGTGATGCCAGATTAAGTAGGTTTTTTCTTTGTTTGTTTAAATACCAATTCAAATCCACATGCAATACATGAATTTGACAGAAATGTCTAGTGAATACTCTAATAGATGCCTGCACTATGTACAGGTTTCCAACAGGTGCGCAATTCATTTAAAAGAATTGTTAGTGCAAAAATTTATCACTAGCAATGTATTGTTACTCAGTCCAGCAGAAATTCTAACCTTGCATGTGTTGCGTTCAATTTCACGTTGCCTCTTTTCTTGTTCTTCTAATTCTCTCTCTTTCTGTACCAATTGTTTAATGTGCTCTGGATATTCATGTGCCTCAAGAAACTCTGCAAGTAAAAACAAAGCAATAGTTTGAAAAAAAAATTTTTTTCCACAGCAGCCAACCCTTTAGTCATTACAGGTATATTTGAGTTATCTTTCCTTTTTCCCCACAAATATCCCTCTATATCATGCCCTGTTTCTCTTTTCCATTATTTACACTAAACTGAAGCGAGCCTCTTATTCCCCTTACTTATGTTATCAGCAACACAAGAAAGTGATATAGCAAGAAATTCCAGTACCAGTACGCAAAGCTTTGCTGTAGTAAAGAAATACACTAAAGCTGATGACTGCATTTGATCCTGTGCAGACATGCAAATACTCTTCTAGAAAGTGAATTAGTTGATAATAAAAGTCTCAAGATAGCATCTATATTGTGATAAAATAAATATTGCACTTCATGCAGATGAGTGTACTTTATGACATTGTTTCATAACAAGAAAAAACCACAACATGCAAAGCTTAAGTTTACAAAAAAACCCCAACTTTTGCAAACATGGTTGTCTAACTTACTTGCATTTCTTGTTGGATCTTTCAGTCTGTATATCAGCATATAAGCATTTGTGGAGCTAGGGGAAGAGAAGAGACAGCTGAATTTATCCACTCAGGAGACAATATTGGCTTCAAGAAGCTGCTCTCGTTTCTTTATTTTTCAGTAAGGAATTATGTCATATCTAAGTAATATACTAACCAAGATGGATTTTCAAAAATAAATATCACATTATTTTCATGATCTGAAACAGTAGTCAGAGTACTTCTTACAACCATCTGAAGCATCTGCTACTAATTTTAAGGTAACATGTTAGGCACATGCACTTTGGCCATTCATCTGATTACACCAAAACAATACCAGAAAGAAAAGTAACATTTCAGTACTACTAACCTAGCAAAAGCACTGGAGTAATAGCCTCTGCTTCCAGAAGATCCTCCATATGTTTTCTTAATATCTTCCTGAGTTATCTAACAGAAAACCAATGTAATGATTATTTGAGAAACTAGCCCTAATAGAGATGGATTTAATATCACTAGGAAGCAAGTGGCATTATATAACACACTACATTAATAATTCCAATTATAAAAACATTTCTGCTTATTTGCTGACTTCCAAAAACAATTTCAAAGTGATTTGCTTCTCAAAGTGATTTCACAGTGAATGCAAACATACTTTTTTACTTTTTAAAGTAGGAACTTCTTAGAGAAAAAGATACAGGTTCCTGATTGCAATAGTACCTATGGATGATAGCAGGAACACCTCCATCAGCTCTGGATAAGTTTAACAGCACAGTTTGGGCTGTAACACATCAACAAACACTTCTCTAAGCAAGAAATGTTCTTCACATGTACAGAAGGCAAAATTCTAAATGCAGCCTGGTCTGTACACGAATAAAGGCTTCTTTAGGAACTATCCCACCATCACTGCCAAGGAGAAAAGCTCCTTTCCCCACCACACAAAAAGACATAGATAAATAAATAAAAAACCTCCAAAACCTCTAGAAATCAGTTAAGCTAATGAGTGAAACATATGTATATGACAGGACATTAGGACTGAGAGGATGAAATCAAGGAAATACTCAAAATACATAAAATGAAGCTGGTTTTATGGGCAGATAAGTGGAAAACCAAAAAACAAACTTATTGGTCCTTTTATGAGTAGAAAATATAACTAAAAATACTATTTTTACCTTGCTAACATGCTGATCATTAAAGCTGTACCACTGATCATCACTGAAAGATTTTATACAGGCATAATAATGGCCACCAGCAGCACTTCCAGAATGAACCATGACAGAAAAGAGCTCATACAATAAAGAACTCTGTGGGGAGAAGAAAAAGGTATGATAACGTATGCAGTGAAGAAAAGCTAAGCAAACAGTAATTTTAAAAAGGTTTAAAACAAGAACACAAAACCAGGTAAATAGTTGGATGCAAAGGACGGATTTGTGTAATAGAAATTAATGCAACGGGCACTGAAAAAAACTGGAGCTCTGCTATGCTAAACTTTACCCAGGAGTTTGTAGCTACAAAGCTTAGATCTATTTGCTATCACCCTTGTCCACACTTACTGTCATACACTTCTTTTTTCATAGATAAATGGATGGAAATACAAGGCACTACGCACATGCCTTCAGTGCTGCATATAAATTAAAAACTAAAACTCAACCATACTGACTTCACAAGTGTTACAAGGATATTTTGAGACTCTGTAAAAGAAACACTCTATGTTCTCAGCATATCCCACATCCATTATTAAGATATCCAAATCAAAAAGCTTGGCTTGACAGCTTGTTTGCCTTGAGAACAAGTAGTATGAAATAACTGGCCAAACCTACTGTCAGTACTTGGACACCCCACTTGCATTACAGGCACATTAAAGTATTCTGGTCTTGTTCCAGTCAAGTGACTGGAATTAATTTTTTCATCATTTCCAACTAAGACTGACAGTATTCAGAATATATACCCAAAAAACCCTCTCAAATGGTTCAAGGTAAATACAAACAGGGCCAGACGTGGAAATGAACATGCAAGTCAGCCTTTAGAACTGTTACTTGATGAAAGCACAAGCTGAAGCCAAACAGCTTCCTAATGAGGCTGAATGAAAGCTACTGGCCTCATTTCAGATGAGTTCCCTGAACAACGGAACATCAAGTACATACTGCAGACATTAGCATAAAGTTCAAGATTTTCCATGAAAACTCAAGCAAGGTTATCAGCGATCTCTACCAGCCTTGATGTCCCACAGTAGGATGGCTGCTATTCTGGACTGACTTGCTATTTAATTCCTTTATATTAAGATGACTGAAGGAATATTTCGCATTTAGACCCTTGGCTTCATCTGTATGACTGACCAAAACTTCCCAGTCTTCTCCTACTAATCAGCAAGATGCTCTTGCAGCTAAATCTAGTAGGCTTTTGACAGGTGGCCACAAGTAAAAACACTGCTCACAAGGCAAAACAGGTCTTCAGTGCTGCCAAAACAAGTTACTAGAAATTCTCAGTCTGACAAGCTGGGAAGACCTTTACTCTCAGGCAACCTCCAAATCAGTTGAATTATTTCCTTCGTTGTAATGTCAATTTTTCCAAAACTTCAATAAACTCATACACTCCCAACCTCTCACCTCACCTCCAATGTCAGAAATAATTATATTTCTATCATTTACATTTGTAGTGGGTTGACCCTGGCCAAGAACAAAGCACCCGTCCAGCCAGTCAGTCACTACTCCCCTCAAGTGGGATGGTGGAGAAAATCAGAAGAGCAAAAGTGGGAACACTCGTGGTTGGAGACAATGACAGTTTAATAAATAAAGGAAACACAAAAAAAATTAATACCGCCGTGATACAAAGGCATTACTCAGCATCCCCCCAGCAGAGCAATGCCCAGGCAGTCTTTGAGCAACAGCAACTTTGGAAAGCCCCAGTTTTTCTGGCTAAGCACGATGGTACACAGCAGGGAATCTGGCATGAAATATCCTGGTGGTGAATCCAGGTCAGCCTTGCCAGCTGTGTCCCTCCTTCCAGCCTCCTGCCCACCCTTCCAACCCCCTAGTGTTATCATACCTTTTCACTGCCAGCTTTAGAGATCCTCTCTGCTGCACTATTACTTTCAAGGCAGATTCCTTCATCAACTCCATCATCATTAGAAAAATCATTGCTCATCTGATCACTGTGACAACTGCCTTCATTTTCAGCTCCACTATCAGTGCAACTCTCAGTCTGAGGAGACTTCTTAAAAATAAGACATACACACCAACATTATACAAAATTAAAAGTTGCATGGAAAAAGAAATAACAGAGTTTGTGAATTGAAAAAGTCCACTCTTCGAAGCAATGAAATTCCTCAAAAAACTAGAGACCTTGGCAATTCAGCACCAAGAACAGACTTGTTTCTGTTGGTGTCTTCAGTCCACTTATTCAGTAATCCTGGACTCTGTGTGTAACTGAAGGGTAATTAGCAGCTTTCAGACTTGGCAAGGTTGTATTTACTAGTCTATACCACGCACTAGATATCCCACTTCAGCATCTGGAAGTCTAATACCAAACAACAAATCTGCTGTAACATAGTCACGTTAATCAGAACTGACTGAAAATATTTTCAATCGCAATCAAAGGCTTTTTTTTCCATTTCAACTCACTGGATCAAGCCAAGGTATTACAGTAAGACTGATTAGTGCTCTGTTAGCTTAACAGCATGGCATCACCAACACTGTGAATGCAGCTCACTCACTTACTCATTATGTCTTACCTGATATTCTTGCCTCTGGATAATAGTTTTGATTTTTCTGACAGTTGGTAATTTATCTGAGTTCTATTCTCCCAGATCAATCGTCGTTGTCATTTATACCCCCTGCCTAGTGACACTTTGAGATGTATCCAATTGTCTATGTGGCATCCTTCCTAAGACAAGTGATTGCAGAGAGCCAGAAAAGCTTCTCCATATGCACATCCAGGCAGTACTTCTCTTATACCAGTGCAAGCTGACAAATGTTTTCAGGAATGAAATTAGAGGAATTACTTTGGTCTTCAATGCAAAACGCACAAGTAAATATTTCTTGGTGAATGTAACTGCACAACATGAATTCTGGTCAAAACCCGAAAACTAAAACGCCAGAAGATGGATGGGAAAAAAAATAAAATTTAAAATCTTATTTCTACAATATACACGGTGTATACTTCAGAAAAAAGGAATTCATTACTGATGAATTCTGGACTAACTTCAGGATTCAGAGTTTTGAAACTTTACATCACCTCTTATGACCAACATGATTCAGACACAAGTTTCTGATAAATCTTCCATTCTGGAATTGCAGTATATATGTAGAAGCCTCATGTCTTTAAATCTGTTGAATGAAGATGTAAAAATCTGGAACTACTTCTTTATGGAAGCTGGAACCCCAACTACAGAGAACATGTTTTGTTTGCAATGTTAAAAAAAACAAACAAATCCACATGGACAGATTTAAAATCTTCAAATTATAGCACTAGCATGGCTAAAGAACATTTTATGCAGACAAATAATGTTGTTATAATGGGTTTATAAGACTGGGATTTTGATTTTCTTCATGAGAAACTTGAAGGAAGTTAAATGCTTTTCTCTGAAACCAAATACTTTACCTCATCTTCAACATCAATGAAGACACTCATGTCCAGCTCCTCTGGAAAAGTCATGCGATCATTGAGTTTAATTCTGTGCATTGTGGTGTAATCAAAGTCAAATCTCTTCAGCTGTAATGTCAGCAGGTATGGAAAGTGCAAGAACCGTAGACCCTAAATGAAACAGGGACAAGATTATGCCCCTGTCATCATGATTGGTATTTATTAAAAATAATTTTTGCAAATCATTTGACCAGTCTTTACCTTTCTTGCATCACATTTCTTCTTACATCGCTCACAAAAGTACTGATTTGGGCCATCAAGGATCTCAGGCTGAATGAAAGCATGCAGTGCTTCTTCCTAAGAATAAAAACATGTTACCCCATTTTTAAAGAGTGTTTACTAAGCAGATAATAATTTAAACTGAGATTGCAAACACATACAAATACTTCAACTAAGTTTACCACCAAAAGGTGACAAACTTTGGTACAGATAGGATATTCAGGTAAACATGACCAGAAATCAATTTTTCTACCCAGCTCAAGGTAAACAGTAAAACCACAATTAACTGTATCTAGTTCAGAATTTGATGAATCCCAACTGTCTCTGCTTTAATAGCTACATTTACTCCTGTTACCTTGCACATCCCATTTAGTCATGTCTGTAAAATCATCTGCTGTGAAAATGAGCTTATTTTTAAACCCTGCCTTGTCCTTGTTTTCCCACAATTTTGAGATGGTTCCTCTTCATTTCTAAAGGAGTTTTTCTCAAGAGATCCAATCCAATATTTAGACAGGGAAAGAGAAAGTGGTAGGAAAAAAAAAAACTTACTCAGTTTCTCAATGCCCTGCATGAAGATAGCCTTAGTCCTGTTCTACAAAGGGTCTTAGGAAACTACTTTTGAAGATCCTATTTTTAAGTGAAAGCTGGGGAAAGGACAGAAGAAAAGAGTATTTGAGTTTTGCTCCCAAAGGAGTCAGAATCAGACATGGCCATCTCCTGTAACAACAGAAGTAGTTTCCTAGCTAAACCCTACGATGGAACTAAGCAATAACCAGAATTTTGTCTTCTGACAGCTGCCTAGTTTGGGGTAGCTCAAAAACCCCAAAAGTTCTGTCACTAATGCTTACACCCAGGACTTCAATGAGTTCTACTTTGGTCCTCATTAGAGCAAACAATATTCAAAATACAACCAAACTGATCATTATTCCTCTCCCTAACACAATTTGCAGCAAATACTAGAGAATAAACTTGCTCAAGCAGAATTCACTAAGAATATTGGGATGGGTTCACTGAAGAATTTTACCCAGAGATTCTCAAAATTAAAACCTATAACTCAGTCAGCTTGCAAGCCAATAGGCTCTGGGTTTCTGAACTCCAAGTGGAAGCCAGAAATTCTCTGCTCACCCATGGAGGTGAAAACAAATACAACTTGCAACAACATTTTTAAAATCATCATCTGTTAATGAAGGGCTGTGGCTGCTCCCCTGAAGCCCGAGTAAGTAAGAAGGGGCTTAACTGGGCATAGTAAACTCAGTAGTCATAACACAACTGGCAAAGAACTTAAGACTGGTATCTAAATCATGTTGTTTGGCAACTCCCACTTTGGGAACAAATCAAGGATATGCCAAGTTCTTCACAGAAGCCCCCAATTCTTCCTTTCCCTTTGTTCTTTCCAAGAACAGCGGCAAGCAGCAAAAACAACAAAGCAAATATTTTACAAAAAGCTCTGTTGCTGTTCTAGGAGAAAGGACATTTTAAAAAGGATTCTATTCCAGGTGACAACTATTCACAAATGAAAGACCTGCCAAACTCCACAGAATAATTTTACAGTGAAGGCAGTCATCTCAATTTCCCATTTTTGAGCCAGACAGAAAGGCCTTTGAACAGCCCGGAAATCACAGAGAGACTTCTCCAGATATGTGAAAACCTTTTAGAGTCTGAATTGAACTGCTGTCTATGACTTTACTTCCTAAATGTTACAGAGGCTGAGTTGCTTTTTACACCAGGGCCACAGACAGCTAATGTTTTTTAAGATTATGTACTGAAATGTGAGGAAACTCACTCTAAAGTGTAAGAAAGAGGACTGAACAAGTTAGAACCTGCTTAAAAAGAAAGTAGAAGAAATGCTCTTCTGTATTTTGACTATTTCAGTGAAAGCAAAAAAGATAATGGCCAATACAGAAAACATCATAATCACAGTGACAGAACTCTCTCTTGTGAGTCAAATGCCATTCAAGGCAAGAAAAATATATTTCAAGTGTAAGAAAAAAATTGCAGCTCATGTATTAACATGAATATAAATGGGAATATATGAAGGATGGGACATAAATGATTGTGTCATGCTTATGTAGACTCATGTGATTTGCAATTTAACAAGGAAACACCCTTCAAACTTTTACATAAGACAAGTGATGATGCTTTAGACCCCTGAGAAGGCAATGAAGCATTATTACATCACTCTTGAGGTTTCACTGCTTAGCACACATGGTGAGCTGTGCTTTGAAAGGCCAGACTGAAACTCCTGGGACCTCCTTTACCTTTGAGCTACATAAATAGCCATGTACTTTTCAATCCTTGGATAATTACCACTGCTATTTCCCAGGCTGACTCTTTTGCCTCCCACACAATCTTTACACCAAGGTTAGTTCAGCTGATTAGGAGGTTTCTTAATACAACTCCTATTCTAGTGCAGGTCATTGCTCTCTGCTGTGACAGTTTACTCAGCAAAAGCAGGGACCCAGCTGCCAAGCTCACGGCCTATGACAGCACACAGCCAGCAGCCTGCAGCACCACCAGAAGCCAGAGTCACCTCAGGAGTTACCTTCCAAGTGGCAGCTGTTATCTGCCCTTGAAGTTACTGAGCATTTCCAAAATCCCTTACACACACACTCCAAAATAAAGCACAAGTGATCAAGCTACAGATTAGGATGACAAAAGCTATTTAAACTTCTTTCTAGATCAAAGAATCAAAAGAAAAATACGGGCTGAAAGAAAATTCTGGAGATCATCTGATCCTAATCCCTTGCTTAAATCAGGTCCAACTTTAAGCATACTGCTCAGAGCCTTGTCCAGCCAAGCTCTGAGTGTATCCAGTTTTTAATATTCTAAGATTTCTATCACTTTAGCCCACTAGAACAATTCAACCTAATTATTGTCTGGCTCAAGAGAAGCACTGCAGAGAACATTTCTTCCATAAAAATTAATTATGATCTAGTCAGTAGTTTGACAGGTGCCATACTGCAAGCATTTGTCCATGTGTAAATTTGTAAAATCTCTGAACAGGAGTTGTAAGACCTTTATGAAAACTTATGCAACAAGTGGCATTTAGGCAAAACTGCTCTTGGAAAAAGCTAGAAACTAATTGCCATCTCAGGTTTTCAAAGGTCATCAGTTTTCCTGTGTTCAGAGAGTATGTTCAATGAAAATTAGAAGACCTTGTTAATGATCTAGCTTTAAAAACAAAAAGGAATTATCACATCATCAATATTCTGCCTTCAACAGTTTGGCAAGGACACCACAAAGTAAGTTCACATAAAGTTAAAACTAATTTCTGCTCTACAAGGGCAACCTGTACACATCCTTACACTCCCAAAAGAAAAGCTGTGGTACAGAAGATTTTGAAAACTAACAACACTTCACAAAACACAACAGTATTCGCTACACCTCCAGAATACTTGGATCATTATTAGTTTTCTGGTGTTACAAATCAACTCTCCCTGTATGCTAGTAAAATAATTCCACTGCTAGTTCCTAGTTGCATCTATCTTTCTCTCTGCTGTTCATCCCGCAAAATATTTTTTTTTTACTGTAAAACATTTCAGCTTATGCCTAATGCTGTTAAATTCAGGTGTCTATACAAAAGACACTAGTATCTAAAAAAAAAAAAATCAAAATGTGAATTACTGCTCCTGTTTACCTCCCTGACATAAGTCAAGTATCTTCATGCCTAGATTTCTACTGACCTCAAGAAAAGCCTGATTCAGGGTTTTTTTGACACCACACCCTTGAACAATGCAGATTACAGATGTACTTTTCCAGAAATCATCTTGAGTTTCACACTTACAATATCTCAATGCCCCAGAGCTGCCCTAGTGAGTTTGCAACTATGCTACGTGGAGTTGGGCAATCCAAAAAATTCCATATGCAAACCTTAAGACCCCACTGAAGAATTTCAGAATTGGTTCATAGTAGGAAATAAAGAAAGCATGACATTATCCTTCCCAGTTCTTCAGTGTCCCCATATATTGAGAAGTGATACACATATAAATTAATGCAACATTCCAAGTGTCTGCATTTCTTTGGTAATACACAATATCAAACAGTGGGATAATGCTCTTTAAATGGCATTCTACAGATTAACCTTACTTAAGGCTCATCCATTCATTCATTCTCCCCTATTCAAAAGTAATGGAAAATCACTTACCTCTAACTAGAGTTCTTTGAAGGTAGTATCCTCCTTAGATCCCCTATCTTGGGTTGTGTCGCCTGCTGCAAGTTCCCTCAGGAGCTGACTAGCAAGGTCTAAAAAGTTTTACATTCCCTTCCATAAGCCCTATTAGCGCATGTGTCAAGTGCTTGATCTCTCAGACCCTTTTACCTACACCTACCAAATCACATCATCTATGGATCAATGGAGGATACTACCTTCAGAGAATTCCATTTAGAAACAGGCGATTTTTCCCTTCTCCAAAAGCAAGTATCCTCCATCTCTCCCCACTACTGAAGACTACAGAACTAAAACTGCATCTGCTATTGATCATACATATGCAGGGAGGAGACTCAACTGAATGGAATCAGAGTAGGAATTAAAAAGCTCAAAAACTGAGGCATCAATACAAGTTGCAGCCATGTAAGTTTGTGTTACAAAAATCTTCTAACTATTTTCCTCGATGCAGTAAACCTAGTAAATGCTGACTGAAAGGGAAAATACCAAATAGTATTAAAAGTAATCTGATATTTAAGTCCTTATTTGTTCAAGTCTTCTGTTTTTACAAATAGACAGTTGTTTTTTTTGAGCATTGCACTACAGACTTGTCCACTAAAGAAAAAAAATTTCCATTTGAGACACACAAACAATGCATTGTTAAATGCAGAATTAAATTACATGAACTGAATAGTTTTCATTATTTTCAATGGATCATAAAAATCTAATTATTAAATAAAAAACTACAACAAATAAAGTTTGGTTCGGGGAATACTGCTAGAAATTAGGGTTAAAAGGTGAAAAGGGAAGCCATCTGTATAAAATACCAATCTATATTAAGACAGCTTCAATTAGCTGGATAGTTCCAGAAAATTTCAATGCAATCTTAAGAAGAATTCAGAGGAAGTTATTAACTTGAATCTTTTTTCCAAGATCAATGTCCCTCACCTTTACTGCTTCGCAAGACTGGTATTTAAAGTTTCAAAGTATGAAGTGCTTTGAAGCTATACTAGAGTTTAAATTAATTCTAACAATTCTTAACAGAATTACTGTTAAGAATGATGGCTTTAAAAATATTGCCAGCACACCAAATACAGAAGTAAAAATACTTAATGGATGATAAAACAACACAAAAGTTTGTTTAAAACAACCTTTACTGAACAACTTGTTTGATTAACTCTTATTCTTTCTCACAACTCCATCCATAGTAGAATGTGGAATTTCACTTCTGTAATCTTTTTTTTTTTTTTTTCCAGGGGGGTGGAAAAACTCAACAAAAGAACTTCCACAGATTTACTAAGCAATAGTTATGCTTGCCAGCATCAGTAAAGCTGGAGCAAAAGAGACCACAAACATTGATGTAGAACAGGATTTTTGAATCACCATCAAATTGCTTATTAAAAGGATATGGTATTTAAGAAGTGATCTTTAAAAGCACAGCAACAACACATCAATTAAAGTAAAAATTTTATGTCAGCATTCTGTTCTTTCACTAAGTCTTTCAATAACTCTATGAAAATTTAGCAGATGTGCCAATAAAAAGAACAACCCAAATAAAACTTTGTGATCTCAAAAAATCCCTCAAGTAAATGCTGAATATTTTATCAGGAAGAAAATAATTGATTACTGCAGCCCTAAGGCAGTAAAGTCGCATCTCCCCTCCCCTTATACATGCACCAGTAGGACTCATTGAAGGGCAAATTAAAAAAAAACCAAACCAAAAAAAACCAAACCAAAAATAAACAAATAAAAAGAAAAATCTTGTAGAACTTGCTAGCTGGTTGACTGCACAAAGACGAACACCCCAAGATGGAGTATCTAGGATGATACTTACCAGGGAACCAATTCTAGCACTGGGGCATTATGTACTCTATGTGTGTATGGATGCACTATTAGGACCATAATAGTACACACCACGCTAGCAAACGCCTGGCTGGAGCCATAGGGCCGGATGACCAGGGGAATATCCAGGTACGTGTCGATTCTCCAGCCTTCATAGCCACACTCCAGGCATCTCACATAGTCCTTCAGCTTGCCTTGGTACAGTTGATTTATAAGATCAGCCTGGAACAAACAGATTCAGCAACAGGGATTTTAAAAAATTGACCAATATCATTATTTCTTTAGTTTTACAAGAAAATACCTTTTTGCCAATTAAGCCTTAACTGTGTGGCTGCACATTTAAAATACCATTCCCCAGCAGGACATCCATCTCCTGATTTCTTATTTTCCCCTGCCCAAAACGAGCATCAAACTAGCTTCTCAAATCGCATTACATAAGCTTCAGTGCCCTTTACAGTCATGTCTTAAGTGACGACAAAAGTACCTAACTGAAGTTCAAAAATGAGCCTGATCTTGCAGACATAGTTAACAGAGTGACCCTGCAGTCCTTTCCTGTGTCTCCAGAGACAGTC
Organism: Bombycilla garrulus; assembly: GCA_013400315.1. NCBI lineage: Eukaryota > Metazoa > Chordata > Aves > Passeriformes > Bombycillidae > Bombycilla > Bombycilla garrulus. The sequence goes on from VXBU01005729.1 coordinate 694,088, forward strand.
TCCCAATTACTCCTGTTTACCAAAACTGGCCTGCAAGAAGGTGGCCTTTTATCAGAACGTATTCTGTGCCATGAATATGTTCCTTCTCCACATGGAAAGTATGTCCTAACTTTCTCCTCCATTAAGAAGGGAGAGCTTGAGCTTAAAGAGGCAACAAAAAAGCCTAACAAATATTGACAGCGAGGAAATTATTGTGGGAGTTACACAATCGCTTTCTGTGCTTCAAATAAAGATTGAGTATCCACAGTGCAGAATATTCCACTTTTAATTGGGGGAAGAAAACAGATGCAACACACTCTTAGAAGTCATACATCACAGTAGCTTAACTATTGCATTGAACAATAAAACACAGATTTGCAATAAACTGGTATTTAAAATTTAGTAAATTATTTTTTACAATCATCAGAAAATCGGACAAACGCCCATGATATTACACCACTGAATTAAGAGTTTTTCCAATCTTACCTGCTCCGTTTGCTTCCATTTCTGCTCCAAAGCATCAAACATGACTCTACAAAGCTCCTGCACATCATGCTGCTGCCACGCTGTTAGAAATCGAAACTATTATTAGTTAAAACAGGAGATGTTATTAGTCCCAATACTGACTGCAGCCTGAGAATGCTTCCTAAAAACTACTCATTAGTTTAAGTGTGTACCTACATTATTCACTACTGGGCCAGTGTTCAATTCCACAGGCAGCTGCCTCTCAATCCAAGTCAGAAAAATAAGCAGCCAGCTTGCTCACAATGTTTACACATAAACAAGAACTGTGTACACAAGCAAGAATATGTGAAAAATACAGAACTGGTATAAAACAAACTGCTTCTGACTTGTGTCCCACTTTGTGCTGACTCTCCAAAACCCAACTTCCAACTCCTTATCACGTGGTAATGGAAAAATGAACTGGTTATGGGGCAAAATTAGACCACACAAGTGTAAAAAAGACATACATAGTGCTCGATTTGAAGTAGACAATAATATGGGTAATTCCATAAATTCAACATGGGCATTTGACATTTATGATTCAAAACAGAAGCAAGCTTCCTATAAAGAATTACTTTTTTAGAAACAACATGTGTAATGACCGCTGAATTACAAAAATTGAACGCTTTTTACTTTAACAGCCTAAAACTCACAGATGCCATTTCTTTAAGAATCAGACACACCCCACAACAAAGTATCCACATAGGCTATTTTGTTTCCATTGGAAAAATCAATTCTATTAATTACTCTCAATTATTCTGGTATTTTTCCCCATGCACAGCAGTTTAGCCCCCAGCAGGCAGCAACTGAAGCAAACCACGGCAGTTTAACAGCTGCGCATTACCTTCACTACTGTCCCACCCAAAACTCCGTGTAACGTCTGTTGTTTCAATTGCCTTTTTTTTGCTGGTCTGCAGTAAAACAAACAATCTTTGAAGCTGGTAGGGGATACTCCTCTCAGGATCCTCTTCAGAATCCTCAAATTCCCACCTATTTGCAACACAAGATATTTGACAAATAAAGCTACTTTGAAAACTTTACTCAAGAAGGCATTAAATCAACATTCACTACATTTCAGGTCTGCCATATCACAGGTTAACTGCAGCTCTGTTTCTTGTGAAAAGTCAAATGAAGTTGCTTTCAATTTCTGCAGTAAATGGCAATGATATTCTTCACATGTATAAACATAAAAACAAATGAAAATTTTGAAGCCATTCACTGTACAGACATGAACTGCAGTGAGCATCAAATTTAACTTAAATTTTGATGTTTTCAAGATTGTTTAAAAAGCTCGTCCATGCCACAACCAGTAACTTATATTTTACTGAAAAGCTGAAGCTTTTAAGCAGATATAATTTATAAGTCTGTCCAGCTTGACTTCCATTATGATTTCTGGTATCCAAACAAGGAAATTTTGACAGGTGAAATTCCAAAAGGTCTCCCCTACCAATATGAACAAGCACAAATTTAAGAAGTTTTTGATTCTATATACTCACTTATACAATGCATTTCTAAATTCAGGAGTCATGAAAAGTGTTTGCAGAAGGCTGTTCAAGTAGCAAGTCATTGCTTGATTTACCAGCCCCACATAACCTAAAAATATGAGAATAATGAGATGGAAATAATGCAAAAAGATGGCAAATCACTTCAAGAGTTAAAACACTTGACAAGAGAAAAATTCTGTGATAGTGTTTAAGAACTGCATTCAACTGTTGTTATTTATTGTTATTTACACTATAAATGGAGGGAATGTTATAATTTCTGAGAGCAATAGAGAATAATAGTTTATATAACAAAAATAATTCTCCTGAATTACAGGAAGCTGGTTTTTTTTATCACAATAAAAAGTAATATATAATGCTGAATACTACACCAATAGGGATGCAGGTAACTTCAAATATTTTAATAGCAGATTTAAATATTTTACAGATTAAACTAGAATTTCCTAAGAAACAACTGTGTATCAGTTTACTTATTGCTGGATGTCTGCTGAAAGTATCCCAGTAATAATGTTAATATAATCTGTATCTGCACTGCTTTTATGATTGTTTTTAAATCAGAAATAAAAAAAATAAATCTCAAATGCCCAGATAGCACTATTAATTTAAACCCTTCCCCTTTGAACAACTAATTAAAAAAACTAATTGAACTACTAAAATGCTGCCATTTTTACTAGCTGAAAATGAAATTAGTTACTCATATTAATCTAAGCTGTAATTTTAAGATTTTCTCCAAAATATGCAATATTAGCAACAACTGACAAGCAAGGAGCATATACTGAAGTGTAGTATAATAAAGAAATTAAAAATGCCTATTCATATTCTGAAAATTATTGAAAAAATAATCTCAGTACCATACTAGTAATGAAAAGGCAGCTGCTCCACGCACGGGCATTTTCTTAACATTTGTACTTTATTTAATACTCTACACTATATTAATATAAATGAAAAAATTATTGAACAAAATAAAAAGGCAGATAAATTTTCTTATTTGTCAAAAAGCCTCAAGCAGGTGAGAAGTGGTGCAGCATGAACGGCAGCTCTGTGGCTGCTCAGTAACTTTCCTGTGAGGAGTTTCTCTGCTGGCAGCTGTAATTTGCTGTCTCCTCCTGCTCTGCTGAGCAGCCTCTGAATCCTGGGCATTCCTTTCCCCAGGGAGGCCCTGCTGCCTGGGGGATGCAGGAGGAGCCTCCTGGGGAATCCTCCTGGAGGCAGACAAGTACAGCACCTGGCAGGGACTCCCAGGCCAAGCAGAGATGTGACAGGAGCACCTCCAGAACAGGGCATCCAGTCCTCCTCCGGCTTGAGCTGGACACTCAGCTGATCCAGCCCTATCAACTATGAACTAGGGATGAGTGGCACACAAACACTGCAAAGGAGGACCCTGACAGAGTCTGAATTACCCTGTTCCAAGCAAGGAAAGGATGGAATACAGTTCTTCATTTCTAAAGTGATGGGAGAAGATCATCAAAAACATGAATTAAAAAAATGCAGCAGTGATGTGGGTATTTTTAAAATAAATTGCAGTTTTAAAAAAAAATCCTGAGATGCTGCTATTTGAAAATGTGCTAAAATAATTATAAACTAGCATTGCCTTTACAAGAGAGAACACAATACCTGTCTCTGATTTGCTCAGGACTGAAGAATAAGAATAGCTTTGACTGACATAGTCACTGGTACAGCCAGTGGAGCCTTCTCTTGGAAGGGGGCCTATAAATCTCTCTTGTGCACCGTCCTCTGTTGTACCTGACTCCTCCTGAAACACAAACACACCCACAGCATGAACAAGTTAGACAATATATGTTTATTGAAGAATCTTTGAAATTTACTTCTCTACCATGGCTAAGAAACAAATTTTGCTAGGCACATCACACACATTTTTTCAAAATTGCAAATACACAGTGTAACTTCAGTTCTGCCCAACGAGTTCTCAAGCCCTTGATACACTGTTCTTAACAACAGCAGAAGGAAAGGTTCTTTGGAACACTGCACAACCAAATACAGTATTACAACGCACACAACAAATAAGTTGGCAATTTAGCATCTCCTGTACCTCAATTTTTTTTGCACTGAAATACAGAATAAGATTTTTTTCCAGACTTATAAATTTAATTCCTTTACTCTTTCCAGAATCGTTCTTAAATTCTGATCTTGAGCACAAATATTTACACGTGGTTTTTTTCCCTCTTTTTCAGGTATTTAAACTCCACAACAAAGGCTAAGTAAGCCAGCATTATGGTGATACTAGAGCTAAGTAATAAATCTTAATATATCACTATTCTGGGCATTTACTCACCTGCCTTACGTGAGGCTGCTCACCATCCTTGTTTGTCAAATGCAGAAAGTTCCTCTTCCCTGGCTCAAAACCAGCATCAAGAATGGTTTTGTCACTGTTCTGATCTATTGGACTCTGCTAAAAAAGAGTAAAGCAACAGAAACAACACTTCTTGGAAGCAGATCTATATACAATTACCAGATTCCATCCAAATACAGTGCTTGATGTGGTTGCTGACACAGTAAGACCACATGAAAATAAATAATTATTCAGTAAACAAAACACACTTCATCAGTACTGAAATAACTTGGGAACAGTTTGAGAAACATTACAGTCCAATTCAGTTAGTTCATCTTAACAACTGGTTAATCTATTCAGGAGTCAAACACTGGTCTTTAAGTTTCTTGTGACATCCAGTGTCCTCAATAGCAAGCAGACACTTTTTCTTTAAAAGGAAAAAAAATTACTTTCAGCAGGCATAAACATGACCTGAAATAAACTAATGTCTATTTCTTAACAAATCTTAGAAAGTTTCCTAATTGCATCTACAGAAATTATATGAATTAAAATCACACTGATTTACAAAAAAGCATGAGTGATATCAATAATTCTTTTTTAATATTATATTCAAATAGGTCTAAGAAACATTAGGACTCACTATACAACATGCTGCTGCTGAGAAGAAAACATTTCTCTTACAAGACCACAGGAAACTGAGACTTATTATTAAAAATACATACTGATAAGAAAAACTAACATTGCATACGAATGTTCATATTAGTTTTTGTTTAATGATTAAGCAGATGCATCATTAAAGAGCATAAAATTCAGCCAAATCAACACAGTGGCATCAGCCTGCTGTAGCGCACCCAGCACAAACAGTTACAAAATGAACTGAGCACCATGCTGCACAGAAGGAGGTTTGCTGTACTGTGAAGAGGAAGCAGCAAGCTCTCTGCCATACCGTGTCAGTGACAGCGTCTCCGTTGCCCCACATCAGATCAAAGGAGCCATACACGTAGCCCACTTTGGCAGCCACGTCCTCAAAGAGCTGCTTGAGCGGGGTGGAAGCCGGCAGGTTCAGGGTCACGCGCTCGGTCACCGTCCTGGAGTTGGTGGTGTCCTGGATGATGCACAGCACCCTGGGCTCCTCGGCAGCACACTCTGCCTGCAACAACAGCACACTACAGCTCAGGAGCAAGAGCAGCAACAGTCGGGAGCTTAACTGAAAAATCAAAACATGACTGCACCAAGAACATGCAGTATGCTTTTAAAACTTGAGCTTCCTAAAATTTATTTTCCAAAGTAAGCATGAGAAAATGAAAAACCTGCCAGTTATGAAAAATCTATAAAAACAAGCTCCATTTTTTATAGAACAAGAAGGAATTTGTATGGGTGTGGGGACAGAGAAACCGCTCAGGTTCCACACAGAATTTCAGCCAGCAGGCAGATAGAAAACTACTTCAAAATCGGGAACAGACTTCCAAGTCATCATTTCCAGCTCATATTTTGCTTTGACACAATCATAAATCCTGCTGAAGCAGAATATACCTTTTGTGACTTTCAGGAATGCAACCCAGAAAATTTACAAGCTTCCAAGCAACCTTGGAAGCTGACCATTAAACAAAAGGTTTCATTATCAAGCCACCAACTTCCTACTAACTCCACTGCCATCTGAGTTTCAGAAGATATTCTTCTGCCAGAAAAAAGTGAGAAAATTAGCATTGACAAATGGCTACTGGACAAAGTAAAAAGAGTTTAAACAGAAACTTCAATGTATCTGAAATCAGAACAATAATGATCTTGAATGAAAGTGGCAATGGAACTATAATAAAAGTTTCTGGACCCAAGTAAATCAAGAAAAATGGCATTTTTTCCAACAGTGAAGATCCAGGAAATCAAAGATCTAAGCACAATCAATTAATTTTCTTAATTATCCAAAATTGTAGAACAAGAATACTTAACTGATACTTAAACACACATCTCATAGGAAAGGATCAGGTAAGTAAAAAGAATTAGTCCTTCAGGGGCTCAGCCTTTTCAAGCTGTAACACACAGAAGCATTAGTAATGCATTGTCAGAGTGCCCAAATCTCAGTCCATGCCTAAAGGCCACAACATCCAAGAAGGCAAAAAACCACATTCAGTGACATCGTGACTCTCAGTGGATACAAACAATAAATGTAAATAATTATTTTCATGCTCAAACTCTCAGCCACATCACAGGCAGCTTCTAGAGAATACAGAATTACAGAGAAGAACACTTTCAGAATCCCCTGCATTTCTATACAACCAGCCTCACAACACAGATGAGCACCACCAAAGTGGTACAGCCCCTTTTGAGAGCTCGTACATCACCAAACTCTTGGAAAAGGAACACAGACATTCCAGCTGATGCTGCATGCCTTCATTACAGTGGACTGCAAGATCTGCTGGCAGTGCTCACACAAGGACAGAATAAAATGTTAGCTGACTGCAGTATCTGTTCCTATCAACATCACAAAAAAGTTGTTAAGAGAAAGGCAAATAAAACCACCCTTGACCCAATCTGTATGACGTTAGTTTGCTTTTGACTGGGATTTAAGACTTCGGGGTCCAACTTTAGGTTTATCAAATGAAATATCCTGTGTGGAAGCCTTCATTAACTACATCTCAAAAAGACTCAAAACACCATTTGCAGCAAATCTGTAACACTTCATACATTTTATCTTTATGGGAGAATTTTACATTTATGAACTACTTTCCAAGAAGACACGCAAAACTATTCCTGAAACATTACCCACACATTAAGAAGAAAACACAATTTGCAAGTCAAAGTAATTTTGACATGTTATATCCTCACTTTCATCTACAGCACCCACAGAGACACACAGGTCTGTACATAAGTAGACTAAAATTAAATTTCACCAGTGATTATTTCTCCTGGGCTCTTTTCTTGAAATTTCCCAGCACAGCATCTTTTTTTTTGGTTTAACTTTTTAAAAACTTTTTTGCTGAAGAAGCCAGTTCTCTCTTTCACTGTGTGGTTATGAAAGAGAAGGTAAAGTTTGTTCAGTGGTCTTTTTTTTTTTTTTTGAGAATATGAGCAGCAGCTAAGACTCAAGGAACTTTTAAGATCAACTTGCATTGACATGCAGGTCCCTCAGCAATGACAAAGGCTTGCTCTGGGTGGGAGCCTGCCCTCCTCTACAGAACACTGCAGGGAGGTTAAGAGGCATTTGCTATATTCACACAGGTTCATCTCAGAAAACAGAAGTTAATTTGGATTTAATTACCCCCACACAGGTTTTGTATTGATGCTTTAATTTGATGGGCTACTGAGTACGATCATGTCACGAGCAGTTCCCACTGCAGACCCAATTCCTTGTGCTACTGCATTTACAGAACCTACAATGACTCCTCTCCCTGTAAAGTCAACTCCCCACTCACACTTTCCTCTACCCTGGATGGTGAAGCACTTGTGACTTGCTACTGAAAATAATTAGGCCCACAGTATTTGAAGGATGGAAATAACATTATGGGAACAAATTACAGACAATTACAGAAGATTTGCTGGTTGGGCTGCTGGATGTTGCACATCACACAAATCCTCTCTTCCTTGTTCACAGATGTAATTCTGACAGACTGAACTGGTTTAACTCACGGTCAGTATAGCAAACGCTATTAAACCATCATTCATTCACACTGCCACTGCTTCAACTTGTTAGTACTCAATAGATAAAGCAAAAATAACCTCAGCCCAACTCAGCTCACAGACAGCATTAACACACAGCAGCCGAGCTAAGAGACAACAATGCAACACCTTGTCTGGGGCTACTTTACTACAGAAATAGTGTGAAAAGCAAGATTGGCCAGTGATAGATGCCTCATCTATTCTGACATGCTGATATCAAACCAAGTCCAAAACCGAAACACAGAATTTCATTTTAATCATTACATAATCTGATATATTATGGGAGCAAAACAATTCCTTTTTTTAATGCAGAGACAGAGCCAAAGCCTCACACACCAATGTAAAAGCATATAAACACATACTCAGTTGGAACCTACCAAGACTGAATTTAATATGTACACCACCTTTGTATTCAAGAACGTGCAGAGAGTTTAATGTCAATAGCTCATGCTCACGTTAAAATAAGCAGAAGCTACAGCATCATGCTGTTATTATGTTTCCTGGTTATCATTTTATAAAGCTGACTTCATCTGTCTACCTGTGAAAATTTCTTCTTCATTTCAGCAAAGATACTGTGTCTGCAACTCCAAAACATATCCTATAGCATATGAAAACAAAATTAACAAGTCATAATAACTGAAAGTTGTACATCGACTTTTACTTTATATAAAGTCAGTTCTATAGTATAAAAAATATCATTACTGAGTTTGGAAACACCATTCACAGAATAATTCAAGAAGGAATAGCCTATTTTAATATTTAAATTATCATACGAGCAGTGTTACAGACTATGTCAGTTAAGCTGTAATACACAGACTACATTCCATAAAATAAGAAGTGAATGCATAAGAAAATGTAAATAACAATTCCAGATATAAATTCATACTAAGACTTTCCTTGATTATCTTTTTAAAACATGCCATAGACATCGGTAATTATTTTACGTCAAATGGTTCAAGGGTAGGATCAGCATATAACCCTGCAATTCAGTTTATTATTGTATTTAAAAATTATGAAGCTGTCCAGTTTCATATGAAACTGTTCTTTCATGCCTGAATTATTTCCTGTAGGAAAGTTTTATTCATTTGAGCCCATTTTGAAGTATGCAGCTAAAGGTAGTAAAGAGATGAAGTTATTGACTTTATTCCTACCACTCTTAAAGAAAGCCTGCCATGGTATCCCTGATGTATCATCAAAAATTCAACAACAAACATTAACTGCACAAAATTGTTTTCTGACTAAACATCAAATTTTTCCCAGAAAGGAAACACAGGAAGTGACAATGAAGATGCTCATAATATCACTGCTCTTCTCCAAATTCCTTCAACTGTGCTCTCAGTAAAGATTATCAAAACAAAAATCACTGACAAAATCTTTACTGACGTGCCCTATTTGCCCTACCAAATGACTTACAAAAATAGCCCAAATTAGACTACTGCATTTAATTTCCCAGCAGGATGACACATAAGGCAACATCTTTTTCTTCACATATCGAGAACTAAAGATCCCATTTGGAAGTTTTAATATGACAAGACTGTGTCTAGCAGTTTCCTTTACGCATCAGCCAGTAATTTCAGATTTGAGAGATTTCAGATTTAAATCACACAATTTAGATGTTTTGCTCCTTACTGGTTTTACCTGCTCTTAATCGAAAGTCATGTACATTTTGTTAAAATGACCCAAAACTCAATGGGTTCCCAGAACACAAACCTGAAACTGCTGATTTGTAATGTTATCATTGTTATCAAATATATTGCCTGTGTCAAAGACTTAATTAAGACTTCCAATTTTCCTCCTAATCAGAGACTCTAAAAAACCCTGACTTTAGCCTGAATTCCTTTTCTCCAGAGACAGGCAAGCCAAGTCTGGTACACACAGGGGCACGTGTAATTTTGTAGTGTGCTATTTGACTCGGTGCACACAGTGGAGGGTGGAAGGGGAGGACAGGCTCCAGGTATCACCTGCACAGAACTATCTGGAGGTTGATTCTTTTATCAAAATATTCCTGTGCTGGCTTCTCAGCTCTTGCTTTTTCAGTTAAGGTCTGCTGGAAGATTTTCAAGAGCTACATCAATAAACAAATTCCACGTAACAGATCAAACAAATCAGATTTACAAATTATAGTTTATATAATGTTCAGAAATTTTAGCAATAACCAAGAGCTTCTCTAACAAGACAAATCACAAGTCATAGAATCACAAAACCATTTAGATTAGAAAAGACTTCCAAGATCATTGAGTCCAACCTTTGACTGACTATTACCATGGCACCAAGTGCCACATCCAGTTGTTTCACGGACACCTCCAGGGATGGCAACTCCACCACATCCCTGGGCAGTCCCTTCCAATGCTTAACATTCCTTTCTGTGAGGAAATTCCTCCTGATTCCTCCTGAACCTCCCCTGATGCAGCTCCAGGCTGGGTCCTCTCACCCTGTCACTTGTTGATTGGGAGGAGAGGCCAATCCCCACCTGGCTGCACCCTCCTGTCAGGCAGTTCTAGAGAGTGGTAAGGTCACCCCTGAGCCTCCTTTTCTCCAGGCTGAACACCCCCAGCTCCCTCAGCTGCTCCTCACAGGGCCTTTACCCTCCAGACCCTCCCAGCTCCACTGCCTTTCTCTGGACTCGCTCCAGCCCCTCAATGTCCTTCCTGAACTGAGGGCCCAGAACCGGACCCAGCACTGGAAGCGTGGCCTCACCAGTGCCCAGTGAGGGGGACGGACACTGCCCTGCTCCTGCTGGCAACACTATTGCTGCTACAGGCCAGGGGGTCATGCCACTTTTAGTTGCTGTCAACCCTAGGTCCTTTTCCACTGGCCCCATTCCAGCCACTCTCTCCACAGCCTGTAACAATGCATGGGGTTGTTGTGACCGAAGTGCAGCACACAGCACCCGGCCTTGCTGAAATCACAAGAATGTGATTTCAGTGCTCTCAAATGCAGCATTCTCTACCTTTCAATCAAAGCATTCGCTCAAACACTCAGAATAAACTTTATAATAAACACCAGTGCAATTCTACATTTTACAAAAAAAAAAAACCTCCTCTCAGCATGGAAGCATATTTAAAGTACAATTAAGAGACCAAAGATCTTAAGTTGCTTAATTCTACCCTGATAGAAGTTACTCTGGACCGCACCAAGCCAATTATTTACTACACCTCACAAAATCAATAGGCATGTTAACTACACAGTTCAAGGCTTTCAAATTAACATACACGCTATTCACAGGCAAATGCAGAAACACTTACTACTGCCCTTTCCTCAGAAGAAATGAGCACTATTCAGGTAGCAAGCACATCTATCCAGTACTTGGCAGATGTCCTGACAGCTCCGTGCTGCTACTTTGCTGAAGTGTGACATAGAACACCAGTGGCTTAGGAAAACAAGTTGCAGACCATCAACTACATAAGCACCTAAAAGGCAAATGCAGACTGCTAATTCACAATTCACAGAATCATCCTATGATTATTTTGGCACAGAAGTCTTCTCAGGCTAATATTTTCGTCAACAGATATTTGAAATTGTAATTTCAACTGTTAACTACAATTTCAAAAAAATACTGAAACACTGATACTTTCATGCCAAGTCACTCCATCTTACTGAGGGTGGGGATCCCACAGGATGGAGAACATCCTCAGCAAGTCTGCCAATGACAGTAAGTTGTGTGGTGCTGCCAACATGTTGGACAGAAGCGATGTCATCCTGAGGAACACTAACAGCTTGAGAGGTGGGGCTGTGTGACCCAGGTGAAGTTCAACAAAGCAAAGCGCAAGGTTTGTTGGGACAATGCCAAACACACCTACAGGCTGTGCAGAGAAGTGACTGAGAACAGCCCTGAGGAGAAGGACTTGGGGGTAATGGCTGATGAAAAACTTACCACGAGCCACCAATGTGAGCTCTCAGCCCAGAAAGACAAATGTATCCTGGGCTGCATCAAAGGGAGCATGAGCATCAAGTCAGGTGAGGGGATTCTGCTCCTCCACTCTGCCCTCCTGAGGCCTCACCCCAAGTACTGGGTACATTTCTGGTGTCCACAGCACAAGGAGGACATGGAACTGTTGGAGCAAGTCTAGAGCATGGAGACAAAGTTGGTAAGGGGACTGGGGTACCTCCCCTACAAAGACAGGCTGACAGAGCTGGGGCCTGGAGAAAAAAAAAGTTTCACAGAGACCTCATAGCAGCAGTATCAGAAGGGCCTACAAGGAAGCCAGAGAGCAACTGTTCATCAGGAATTGTAGCACCAAGACAAGGAGCAATGGCTTCAACACTGAAAGGGGCAATTTAGACTAGATATATGGAAGAAATTCTTTACATGAGGGCGGTCAGGTACTGGCACAGGTTACCCAGGGAAGCTGTGGCTGCCCCATCCCTGGAAGTGTTCACAGACAGGCTGGATGGGGCTCTGAGCGAGCAGCTCTAGTGGAAGGTGTCCCTGCCCACGGCCAGGGGTGGAACTAGATTATATTAAAGGTCCCTCCCAACCCAAACCATTCTATGGTCCTTTACATTGTTCCATTTCTAGAAAGATGATGATGATAAACCTGCATGTAGAAGATTTTTTACTATTAGATCAGGCTTAAAAAAGACTCTTTCCAATACTAACATGCCATCAACACACATGTCTGATCTGGGTGGACATTCTGGAGGGCCATGTTACACAAGAATTTACACCCCATATACCTTTCTAAAAACATTTCATCTTTTTTCCATGAAAGATCTGCACCTGCAAGTTGCAGAGCATAAAGCATGTTGTTGCACAGAAGCAGTTCAAGCTATATTTCTGGACATACAAATGGAGCACTGTTATTAGTGCCATCTGCAAGACAGACATTTGCTTTAACCATATAGGTTCTGTATCTGTTGAAAATAAAGGAACAATAAAAATAAAGCATTACTAGATCTGTCACAACAATCTTCAAATGTAGAACTGCAGTGGTTTTAACTCTGCATTTAGATGTGGCTTGCTATTTTTCAGCCTTGAATCACTGAGTTATTAAAATTCTACAGCAGCATTTCACTATTTTAACTCCTGCTTCATTTTTATAAAATTATTTTCAGAGACTGAAAGCAAAACCTAAAGCTAAGGTCAAACTTTATACAGACTCTACCTAATATTTCCAAATTCCAGCTTAAGAGTTGAACCAATAGATGTGTGAAGTTTTACTGCCAAGTAAGTTAATGGCCTATTGAGACTTAAAAGGATTACCACTAGAGAAGATTCACTAAATAATTCTCACAAATCACTGCAGTACAGAGATCAGTAGCAAGTAGCAGACATCAAGCTTATACTCATAGAATTACTTGGATGATTAAGCCTAAGATAGCAATCTTCAAACCTAATGTAGCTTCAGCAACTTCAGACTCCCATATGAAGTGCACACTCGACTAGTGCCTGTCACATCACTGCTGGGCAAACTCTGGGCTGCACACTGCAGGTCTGTGTAAATGACTGGATGATGCACCTTTCCAGCAATTACAAGGATAAGAGAAATCTGCGAGCTTCAATGACACACAAGTAGTCTGCATCTGTAACTTCTGAAATATAATCACATAGTTGAAACAAGCTTCTGTTCAGTTGAACCATCATTAGTGTCTGAACATTTTCTTCTCTCTCAGCAATGACAAACTACTATCAAATCAGCTCCCTGAGAACCCACATCCACAATTTAGGAATTTTTTCACCTATTTCAAGAGATCCAGTCCATTAAACGTCACACTGGATACATGTTGACAGCATTGCTTTCTGCAGAAAATGCAAAAAGCAAGGATCTTTCCAATAGACAGCAAATAAAAAGAGAACAGTCAGTGAGCACAGGGGTACCATTTCCACCATCCACACCTTTCCCCCTCTTTCTACCCTGTGCTTTTGAACCACGGACTCCAGAGTCCTTACAACCCACGACCTCCCTTTTAGCCACAGCAGAGCTACTCATGCTCCATGTTTTTTTCCCAAGCCCAAGGAAGCTCTTTTTAGAGGCCAGTTTCCCTGGTACAGCCAGGTGAGCAGAGTCCCTGCCCTGCGAGGCCAACAACACAGGGTGATAAAGGTCCTCGGAGTGAGGGAAGCATTGAGTAGGTGATCTCACACTCACATCTGGCTTTATTTTAAAGGAAATAAGCACCTTCTTTTTGAAATACAGGTCACTAAACTAATCCTGTCAGAGCACTGAGGTGTTACTCAACACAGGTGCTTTGCTGCAGCCCAGTCTGCCTTAATGAGAAAACAGTGCACTTAGAATCCTGTTACAAATGCCTGAACCAAAACACTTACAAAGTGTAAGTGTATGTAAGTATATGTACTTTATAGCACACTTGTGGCAAACTGAATATACTTTTTAAAACACAGGTCCCAGAAGGTCCTAAACAGAGTAATTTTGAGCTGTTAACTTGACATATCTTGATATATCTTGGAATGTTTTCCTGAAGCAAAAAAATTTCTGAACAACCTTTAGACATAATCATTTGATTTTGAATCTGACTTTAAAACAGCAGGTTTGAGAGTACCTTAATAATACACTTTATCCTCACCTTTGAATTCTTCATTGTATCTGGGGAGACTTCAGGCAAAATCCAACAACAACATTTTGAAGCCAGTGAAACTAAATAGAAGTCTTCCATCCCTTCACAAGTAAGGAGAAAAATTGCTTCACAACAAGCCTAAAATACCATCAAAATTCAAAAATATATATCCCGCCTCTGACCATTTTCCTAATTATTAAACCTTTGCCCCCTACCTGCTTTACTGGGGCGTTTTCAGGAGAGTTAACAGTACCAGCAGAGGAGTAGCCGTATTTTAAATGCATGTATTATATGCAGTAGTGCTTACATCACTTAATACCAGCATGTTCATCTGGACATAACTGCAACTTTCTGTGGTACCCTAAGAGACTGAAGTGAGACTCTCTATCCTTAGGTAGGGTATGAGTCTGTGAATGGCAGCGCTGCTCACAGGACAAGAGGAGTAACTCCCCATTCTCTCTGGAAAGGCCTTAGAAGAGCAAAAAGTATCACTGATGCAATGCCATTGCTCCCACCTGCATGCCATGCTCGCTGTGTTTGCCACCTGCTATGGGTACAGGGTAACTGTTGTAGATCCCAGAGGGCAGCTGGGCCACACTGACATCCATGGCCAGGCCAGATCCGAGATGGGCCACACTGACACCCATGCCAAGTAAACCTTACAAATGCTCTTGTATGGGAGATGACCCAATTCAGGGAGCAGGTACAAAATCAGTTCTGTAGCAGAGCCTCTGCGATCTTGTTCTATTTGTAAAAATGAGTGTATGTGTGTATGTTTTACTCTCTTCTCTGCCTTGTGTAGATTATTGCACCTTCTCAGAAATGCTTCCTTAGTAACAAAATTTTAGTTAAAGAATTGGAAGTGCCATCTCACTGAACCAGCTGCATGCCAGCTGTCAACTGTCACTCCTGGAAAATGCACAGGGACAAATTATTTTTATATATACATACACTTCTAAGTCTACTACTTCCAACTTTCCAAACATGTCCAAAAATAACCCGATGCCTCAGAAATAAAAAGTGTGTTATGAGACTAGAGTTTCCCTTTGAGAATTTGTTCCTACTGCTGTGTATTACCAGATCATTTGTAAAACCACAAAAGAACAGGAACAAAAAAAAGGTTGGGATGGGGCCAGAAATAAGTACAATCCCGGGGGTTGTTCCAAAGACTATAGAAAAAGATCTAGTGTGAGGGGACACACATCTGGGGAGAGATGAACTAGAGACCAAATTAGCCACTTTTCGGTTTTACAGAAGGCATTTTTCATACTTTAGAAGACTTTAAATACGTCTTATTAAGGACATCCTGAAGAACCCATCTTCTTACACTTATCTCCTTATGGCTTTTTAAATATGGCAAATCAAGGCGATTCGAAATGACTTCCCTTAAAAAAATTCAAACAAAGCAGCTGCCAATAACAAGAGTGCAAATATTTCCTGGTCATGCCTGCAGATCACACAAGAACTAACAAAGTTGCCTTCAGGGGTAACAAAGAATAGTTTAAATATCTATAGTTATCTTTCAACCACTGGACATTGTGAGTGTTTCACTCTCTTATTCTTAAAGGTTCTAATTTCATCTAATTCTATTTTCTTTCCTCCTCTGACCCAAAGTTGTTGAACTTGCAAATGGTTTTGTAAAAACACTAAAATAATTGTGAGAATTAAATGTCAATGAAGTTCTCTACATTCACAAACTATCTGCCAGACTCTCTACATTCATTACACTGTAACCTTTACATTCAGATCTAAAACAGCCTCATCTTTATATAGCTTCCTTTGCTTGTAACTTCTCTCCACCTTCCTAATCAGCATGCTCCTTGGTTTTCCTTAAAAAAAAAAAAANTAACAACAAACCCATAAAACCTAAAAAGGAGGATATGAGAACACCACAAGACACTCACTACACTTTTATATATTACTGATACTTGCAACATTTGTCTCCTCCAAAGAGTCAAAGAAGTAGTGGATGGATTCACCCTTCATTTCTTCAAGTACGAATTTTATGGAAACATTTTCCTTTGCTGCTCCTATTCTGAAGAACTTTCTGCTGGATTGAATTACAAATGCAACACTAGCATAAAAACAAATTAAGAGTCTGAGCAAAACCACTACTCAGAATTTTTCTCTTCATGGACAATTTTGAAATGAAAGTTTACTTCCCTATAAAATCACCAACAGACACATATGCTAAAAAATTTAAATCTTCTACAGTTCAAACATTAAAACATGACTATCAGCATAGTTTTTAACTCTTTAACAACTCTAATTTTAAGCTGCCCAGCCGCTGCTGGGGAAGGAAAAAGAGAAGTGAACAGCAATGTGTGTTAGCAGGGATTCTTCATGCAGCACTGTGGGAATTCTGCACAGAACGAAGGGTCCAACTCAGAATAGAAGTACCTGTGCATCAGATCTGCCTGCTGCCACCAGGCTCTCCACGGGAGGAGAGCTCTGGAGCAATGTCCCCACAGAAGGAGCAGGGATGACAATGTATATGTGAGAAATAACCTAGATAATTTTTCCATATATAAATTGATGAAAGCATTTTATTTACATAAAACAGGTACTATGTAGAGTTTCTGTATCTGCTACTTTCTTTTCCTTCACTGTTACTGATCTCAACCCAACACCTACACAAATCAGTGAGCATGGCTGTCTTCCACTCCTCTAGTTCTTGTAGTATGCAGCCAAATTTCTTCAGAAAACACTATTTACATGTTCAGACATTATTTACTGGGAAAACTTTCACACTATATCAAATGTGTTTCTCATGAAGCTCCAAAACCAGAGAATTCACCAATCCTCAGGAATTCAGGCATACTTGCTCATGTCACTGAGGCAGCTTTCACCACATGTGCTTACTGAGAAGCTACCTGAACTGCAGCATGATAACCACCTCTAAGCTATTCATAGAAATGTAAATCTAAATATAATCCATTGCCATTTTTCAGAAACACCTAAAGCATCCTTGTGATGCCAGTCTCAACAATTATACTGAATCAAGTGATCTGTACCAATTTCACCCCTTAGTATTTTTAGAACATGCACAACATCCTTTTTAGAAATTATTTCATCTGCCAATGCTGTGCAAGAGCATTTGCTCAGTGCAAGCTGACTACATGCCAAGCATTGCAAAAACCAAAGAAAATAAAAAACCTGGCATTTCACTGTGCCTGAAACTGTGGTCAAGTTCATTGTTATTTTATCAGGGGTCCACAAAGAAAAGTCTGTGACTTACTAGTATTCACAATTTTCAGTTCTTTAGTAACTAGTGGCATTGTATTGAGAACATTTCATTCAAGGCAAGAAAAATAATAAAACGCTAAATGGCAGCTCACTCAAAGGCACACCACATTAAATCTTAAAGTGTAAAATAGCAGCTTTAAATGTTCACATCGGAATTCAAAACTTTTTCAAATATAATAAAAAGGCTGAATATGTATGCGTAACTCAATCACTCAATTTTCTATGGGCATAGCTTTCATCTTTATGTTCTTGGATAAAATCCAACATATTTTCAAACACAACAAAAAGACTGAAGCTATGACTGGACATACAAACATTTGTACATAATATAGTGCATTGCAGTACCAATTGTAATGTACTGGGGAAAAAGATCACAAGTTTTAATGTTATATTGATCTCAATACATTCTATCAGAAAAAGAGGCAGCACAATAATAATTTTCATCAGTATGTGTGTGTTTGTACAACTAACATTTTAAAACTGCGATGCAACGCTGCACTGGTTATACCCACACGTTTCAAAAAGAACGGAAAACGGCATTTGGGGACTTTATTTCATGATGGCAACAAAGCACTGGAAACTTTTTTGTTTCATACTGATACTCTGAGCTCAAAAGAGTCCAGCATGTAACACTGAGAGATCTCTGAAGTAGTCTCTCTTTAAGAAAAATTACTAGTCCAAGAAAGAGTGTGTAGCTGCAAAAAAAAAAAAAAAAAAAAAAAGAAGAAGAAGATTAGTTATTTAGTTGTCAGATGATGCTCCTGAGTAGTAACTTCCACAAGCAGCATTCACAGTTCCAGGCTCCAGCACCAAGTGCTGCCCATTAGGCAGCTTGTACCTCTTGGACAAAAACATTTCATCAGATCATCTGGAGGTGCTGATACTTCACTATCCTGATCATCTTTCTATGCTGCAGATTAAATACCCAGATGATAGCAAGGGAAAGTAAATGGTAACTGGGAAGCCCAGTGGCTAGAAAAAAAAGGCAGGTAAAGCTCTTGAGTTCTATTCCTAAGCTTTATTCACCAAACTCAGTAACTATATGAACAGCATTCAGAAAGTGTCTGTTTGCAAGGAACAAATTATTCAGTGAATTCCATGTTTTGTAAATTCGATTTCCAAAATACCTTCTCAGTCAATTAATTACTCAGTTTCTCTAGTTGTCACAATCATACCTTTATGTTTCCTAATGGAGCACACTAGAAGGAAAGCAGGAAAAACTGATAAATTATGCAAGTTGTAACCACTTGTAGTATATTTTAGTACATGGGAATGAAAAAACAAGGATGTCATCAGCATTGAAAAGAACAGGAAAAGAGCATTTCTTTACTTAAAGAGAATTGCAAAATATCTTAATCAGATTCCTGCTCTTTTAATGAGGAAGTCAGAACGATGTCCATCAAGAGACACATTTGATTTGCTCAGTGCAGAAGACTAAAATGGATTCATTAGTATAGGGATGAAAAGACTCACATTAGTGAGCTGAGAGAGAACTCACACGACCTTGCTCGATTTCATGGCAGCAAGTATATATTTATATACATTTATTCTGACAGGTGTACTTTGGATAGCTCATGCTGGAACATGTTAAAAAAGCATCTGCACAGCATTTATTTAATCAGTAGCACAAACACTTCAAAATCCACATAGCAGAACACACTTGTCATATTCTGACCAATACTCACTAAGTTCTCATACATCTTGATTTTCAAAATAAGTATCTGTAAAATTCACTTATATTACCACTAAACACATGGGCATCTTTCTCACCAACTGTGTTGAAAGTAATATTTTATTATTTTCTATTTGAGGTAGATTTTCCTAAAATAAGTTTCAAGCCGACTTTTCCTGTGAGAAACACTGAAAGCCACAGAAATGTTTTCCCTTCTGGTAGCATAATTTTCTTCTTATTTCCATAATTATCTTACTCATACTATTGACCCTCTCTTCCCAGGGTAACTGGGTAAAAATCCACACCTATTAATACAGCATTTTTTATAGAATATGCTCAAATTTTGCTACCAGGGTGCAGCAATGAACTAACTGTGTTTTACTCAGTGCCTTCTATCTATTTCATATAAAAGAAAACTGAACTGAATATTTTCATCTTTCAGATGAAGAACGCGAAGTAATTGATGATTGGAAGGAAAAGGAACAGTTTACACTGAGCTCAGATCCACGGAGCAGGGATTCTCACTGCCCCCACCATAAGGAATTACTGGTCACACTATTACAGAACAGCTGGGAAAGCATTAGACAGCACTAGGGAGGCAAGAATGAACTTAATAAGTGCCCAGGCAGAAATCTTCATGCAAAAACAAATCCCAACACCAGTTTATTAGAAACTACTTTCATACACCTCTTCCAAAAGATAAAGAATTTTGTCCCAAAGTTATGAGCAAGAGAAAATAACAAGGCCCTGATTACCTGGACTTCAGAGATGCAGCTGAAGCTATGCAGTGTTCGAAAGAAAACGTTTCATAAGAGACTAATAAAAGATATTTGAATTGCAGTGTTGAAACTTTGTATCCATGAAAACATGGTATTACTCCTTACAAAGGCTAACGAAAAAAATTCAAGCAATTCTACTTTTCAAATAACAATCTGAGCTCCTGTTAACATATACAAAAATATGGATACAAACACAAACTGAACACTCATAATCGACTTAATACCCATCCTTCCACTCCACCACACACAGGCTGGTAGTGTTAGGACACCTCCTACCACTTATCTACCAAGACATCACGTAACTTGTAGACAAGACCCAAAATCCTTCTCCCATCCACTCCTTTGGATGATTAGTCATTCCCTAAACCAGCCTAAAGCAAACATCATTACATTTCTTCTTGTTCTTTCACACTGGAACGCCAAGGCAAACCTGGCTGTGTGCTCATCTTTAACAGAGGCTGGTTCAGAGCCCAGCTGAATCTCTGAAGCAGCACCAGACAGTGAGCTGTACAAGGGATACCACCCAGCCCACTGGGAAGGGACAAAAGCATGAACTGTGATCTTTGTCCACCCCTGGAGAGCACAGTTCAAACTCCAAAAGATCTGCTTTGCCTCCAGCTGCTCTTAGGGGCATCATAGGAATACTGAGGAGCAGGCTGTTGAGAACTCAGAGACCTGGAGAATTCTGTATACCTGTAACTCAGTGTTCTCTGCAATGAGACTATTAATGACTCTCAGAAGGACTTAATGGGAACGATGCAGTGTAACTATTTGTTTAAATTCGCTGTCGCTAAAAAAAAAAAAAAAAGTGGATATACTGAAAAACACCAGATAAGCTGATAACAAACTTCTGTTACAACATATATATAGATATAACCAGATGGGCTTAACACAAATAGTTAATTTGTTTTCTTTCTCAATTTGATTTCATTAATATTCTGTTCACTTTAATTTACTTTAAAAATGCATAGACACACAATAAAGAACTTGAAAAAACTTGCTGAGAAAAAAAACACTTCCGCTAACATTATCAATGTACAAAGTTTATAGATTTCATGCTGTTTGTTTAAGATACCAGGATATATAACCACATATATTCATCTTCCTTTCCCCATTCTTATCCCCCTACAGATAAAAGTGCATTCAAAAGCCTCATCCAATGAGTCAGTTAAAAATACACATCTGAATCATAAGTATATTCTGAATACAGCTCTAAAGCCAAGGGGGATACTATTAATACATATAACTAAATACACAGCCTTGGCTAGCTACTTTTATTAATACCTTGTTTATTCCACTTAATTGAAGCTACAGCCACAATGTTTCTTCTGCTACTATCCCTTATCTGTACGTTTCTTTGGTTTTAAAATGAGATCTTTGAGTATATCAGCTACTCTACCTTCTATCCCTGATTTTATATTTTTGAAGATTTTTTGTTAAAAGCTAATATTTAAGCACATTATCTAACACACTCTTTCTCTTTTCCAAAGTTTCTGGAGATTTCACTTTCCTGTGAAAAGACAAAATATAGTCCTTTAAACTTCAGTATTTTAAGGAAGGAAACAAGGTAAACTGACCTTTTTCCTACATATCTCCTATGTTTATACACACAACTGCCTCCACAAAAAATTCTAATATTCAGTGCTGTTACTTGAGTCCCAGATCTATTCCAGAATACCATGTAAGGATCAGCACGTCATTTTGCTAAGTTCCACAAAAACGGAGCCCTTGTTTGACAAAGCTTCCCACAAGAACACACGACGGAACAGGTAAACGTAGGAAACACTGACGTTTGACAAAAAAAAAAAAACAACGGGAAGGGTTTGAGTAATTTATCAGAACTGCAAAACTGTCAAAAAAGTTGGCAAAGTGTGCAAGTGTACCTGCTCAGGAAACTAAGTTTCTGCTAATACTACTCTACCAGTAGCTGTTCCCAAACATTTCGTGCCATCACTCTAACTCCTTCCCCTAGACAGTATCGCTCCAACTTGACACGTGTCATTCGCCTATCGCTGCAGGACAGAGGCTTCGCCTTCCTCTTTCACTCGGGCTCTTATCTCTAGCCTATAGCCAAAAACAAGCCTTTCCCATTCTCCCTACAGCAAGAGAGAGACGAGGGACCCAGAATAAAGAAAATAAGCCGCAGCTCAACCCGTTCCCTTCGGCACGCACCGCGGGCACCGCCGCCCGTTCTGCGGCGCTCCAGGAGGCGCGGAGCCGCCCCGCACCCGGCCCTGCCTCTNCGCGCAGGCCGGCCTCCCCGCACGCCGCGGCACGGACAGGTGCAGCCCTCGGCCCGCCCGGGGTCCTGCGCAGCCCGGCCTCAGCCCCGGCCTTCTCCTCCTCCCCTAGCCAGCCCCTTCACCCGCGCACAACCATCGGCCCCAGCCCCGGCCCCGCACAAAGACGGGCCCGAACCCACCGGGCCGCGCAGGGAGGGAGCGGAGCGGAGCCGAGCCAGGCCGGGCTGGCCTCCTCCGATCCTTCCTCGGCCAGCGCTGGCGCCTCGGGCCTCCCGCCCGCCGCCTCTGCCTCCAGCCTCACCTCTTTGGGGACGAGCTGGTTCTCCTCGCTGGGCACCATGGTCGGCGGCGTGGCGCGCAGCCCGCAGCAGGCTGAACCGAGCGCCGTCGTCAGCAGCAGCGGGAGGCGGGGGGACGCCCGCGGCTCATCCTTCCCCTTCTCCTCGCTCTCCTCCTTCTTCTTCTCCTTCTCCTCCTCCTCCGCTTCTTCTTCTTCTTCTTTTTCCTCCTCCTCTTCTTCCTCCTCCTCTTCTTCCTTCTCCTCTTCTACCTCCTCCTCTTCCTCCTCTTCCACCTCCTCCGCTCCCGCGGGCAGCGCCGCGGCTCCGCCCCGCCGCCAATCCATGGCAAAATGGCCGCCGGCGCGGTTCTCGCGAGAACCGCCCCACCCCGGGTTGCTTGCGTCCCGGTGCATTCGTCGCCTGCGGCGCGGCCGTGGGGGATCGTGGTCCCGGACGCGGGCCCGGTGCTGTTGGTGTTTCATGGCCCGGCGCGGGCGAACTGCGCGGCGCTCACCGAGCACGAGGAGTGGTGTCGGAGCCGCAGCGCGGAACTTCCGCGGGCGACCGGGCCAGAGCCCCCCCCCCCTTCTCCCCCGTCACGTTATTCTGCCCTGAGGAATGATGTGGGGAGCAGGGAGTCAATAAATGGAACGGGTACCGGCTGCGGACGCGTTCAGGGAAACACGATGTGCCACGGTGGTGTTCGATCATGGGGTAGACTGGAAGATCTCAGGTGTTGTCTAAGCTGTTTGAGTCCGTGCAAATGGAGGAGCAGGAGGGAGCGGGGAGGGAGAGCGCCAGGTCACTGCCCTAGGTGCTGCTCAGAGCTCGTCAGCTCCCGGCCTAGGCTGCGCTCGGAGCGGGGCTCGAAGCTCTTTAGTGCCCGGCCGAGGGTGCGCTCGGAGTGGGGCTCGCAGCGCCAGGCCCCGCCACACGGGCTCCGTCCCCTCGTAGCGCTTCCCCGGCGGCCCTCCCGGGCTGCAGGGCCACGGGGTCCGTTCCAGTGTGATTCACTCGCTCCTCTGCAGTGCAGGTGCCAGGCTGGAGTGGAAGCGTAAGCACAGTCTGGTCCTGCTGCCGTGTGAGCCCTTACTGGTTGTGAGCTCAGCAGTTGTTCCTTAAAGTCATGCGAGGAAGTTCAGCATATGCTCGCTGTAAATCTGAGGTTAATAGCTTGTTTTCAAACAGAGCGCAAGGCTATTTCTGTGGCATTGCTTAGTTGTTGATTTTTGTCCACAACAAGCTGAACTATATCTGGGTTTTGTGCCACCTGAAACACACTAAAAGCCAAATCACTAGAATGACTAAAACACATACTAGAGGAAAAATAGTTAATGTCTACTTCACTGCAAAGTAGTTCGTAAGTGAAAAGCATTCTACTTGGCTAATGAACAATGCTATATAGTAGCTGTACATTTCTGCACAAATGTTTTTCTTATTTTAGTGTCCTCTTGTGGAAAAATGCAGTACTGAAAATACTTTTGGTTTTGTGTCCGTGAAATTTGAGGTTTGGGGTAATTTTTGAAACCCATTGTACTGGAGGCTATTGAAGATTTGATAAAATTGAATGATCTCCCTTTTTGTGTTCAAAGTATGTAACTTCTCAGGTTCCTCTCTGTTTTCTCAGAGACAAGTGGCAGCTTTTGGAATCAGGATATGTTATTAGTGTTTCTATTAGTATAGTATATTAATGCTTTTAAAAAGTCTTCAAAATGGTAATTTCTGTAAATAACATCAATGTTTTTGTTTTCATCTTTCAAGTATGCTATGGAAATGCTATGTTTCTTGCTTTGTTGTGGTTTGTTTGTTTTTGTTGTTTTTTTTTTTTTAATTTTTGCTCCTTGAATTAAGCATAGAAATCCTCTAATTGAAAAAACTTAAAGTTGTTTTTAAGGATATTTCTAACCTGCTTTACATTATATAACTTAATGGGTTCAAGTTATTTACCTTGTAAGTGTCAGAGGGTTCTTTGGCACAGGAGCTCTTGCCCCGTGGGTTTGAAATATGTTTCACTTGAAAGCCCCTCATCTTAGACCTTTGAGCTCTAATAAAATCAAGTACTGAGACAGCAACCTGCAAGTCCCTTGCTGTTAATGTTACTTTATGTTAAGCACAAGGTTTTGTAGAGCTACCCCTCTACAAGAGGAGGAAAAATATCTAAAATAGTGGAGTTTTTAATAGGAAAGGCAGTATGAAATTAATGAGCTCGAGGTCTTTCTGAAAAGACGTGTTTTGGACATCCTTATCAGCTGTGTTGCGCATTAAAAGGTTTGGGATGTTTTTGAGGGGGACATTTGGAAGCATCTAGGTGTGAGAAAAGGTGTAACTGCAGAAGAAGTGAAAAATTATGTCAGCATCTGTAGAGCACAGCTGCCCAGTGATCTCCAGTTGTCCAGAGGTGTCCAGAGATCCACAAGATGAGTGAGCAGGTGCTTGAGCTGAAGAGCCAGAACAGTGCCAACAACAGAAGCTTCCAGTATGAGGGATCCAGCCATGCAAGCAAACTTGTGTGTGGCTGACTGGTCTGCTTTAAGTTCCCTTCTCCTGCCACTCTGGGGACACACCCCACAAAACCCCTCGGAGGATTCTTCCTCTGGGTTGTGAGGAATCCAGAATTCAGGGACAAGAAACTTTCAGATATGTTACTTTGGAAAGTTCTTTGGACTGTTCTTACAGGTTATTGTTTGCTGCCATTTGTGCATAACAAGGGAAAAGGCTACAGAACTCAATGGCTTTATTTGAAAGACATTGTTTTGTTAGAATAAAGAGGTAGCTACCACAAATATGTGCCTACTAGATAAGAATCAGAATTTTGTTTTTTAAATAAATACTTCATTAGATCCTCCTGCCAACCTTTACAACTGTGCAAACATCCAGTGTAGCATGTGCGCATAAAACATCCTTAATGGACTAATAATCTCTAGTTAATAATTAAATCTCCAGGGGCTTTTGTAATTTGTGGATGCTATAGTATTTAATCTCTTTATGTGAGACTTTTTAAAGAGGAGTATTCAGTATTTGAGTTTCATGAAGGGAATCCTGGCCTTACATAAAGACTGATTTAATGTAGCACAGGTTTAACTTGTTATTAATTGGAAGGAGAAAAATTGATGTCTCAGACTACAGTTGATGCTGGATTTCCAGGTACAGGTAAATTTGTTGGGCTGTTGATTGTCAGATTTGCTCAGAGATACATTAATGAGAGTCACAAGTGCTGCAGTGTGTCAGTTTCCAGCCAGTACAGTGCTTGTCATGCTAATGTATGCACTAGATTAATGGAAATATAGTTAATGCACTGTCAGTGTGCTAAAGCAAATAGCAAACCTCCGTTTTAAAGGATGCTGAACTTGTAAATTCGTCTGTAGGAACAGGATACCTCTTTAAAGACTGTGCTCTAATCGTTCCTGCTTCTCTCTAAGGAGTCACTGAATCCTGTCCCAAGATTTGGCAAATAATTAATAAAGTTTTGAAAAAAGTTCGAAGAACAGAATGGAGTGCTGCCATCTAGCTCTGTCATAGGTACAGTTAGATGCTGTAAACTGATGTCCTTTCCGAAGTAATGTTATCCTACCTGTTTGAAATGGAAAGCCTGTGGAAAGAGGATTGTGTGAATTAATGCCATGGCTGTGGCATGTCTTCTCTGAAACACCTGGTTTTGATTTTTGATTTTTCAAATAGGCTGTTGGTGGTAGAGTAGAGCCAACATTGCAGTGCTTGTTTTTTTCCATATTGTCCTGTTAGAAACACCCAACAAAACAAAACCACACACAAAAAAAATGCCTCTCCCATTAACCAACTAAAAAAACCCCAAAAAAATCCCCAAACCTTCAAAAACCCTTAAACCTGAAGCTGTGAGTCCTTGGCAAGTTGCTGACAAATTCGCAAACTGTCCCAGCCACAGTGTGTTTGCCAGCAGTGGCAGTGGAGCCAGTGCTGATGCAGTGTTCACCCAGAGCTCTGCTGCACCGTCAGCACTCTCAGAAAACACAGCTCAAGGCCTCTTCCCTTTTCCATCTCTGGCAATTCCACATCTACTGATAGGAGGGGAGGTGTGTTAAAGTTCAGGATATCACAGTCCAGCAGGTCATTGCACCGCTGGCTGCTTTGCTGTTTGAGCCTCAGGTAACTTTTCCCCAATTGCACAGCAAATTTTTGAGTATTTCTCTAAAAACCTGCCTGCACCATCCAGTCCTTTCAATAAGGAAAGTTTAAAAAAAAAAAAAACAACAGTAAATTCAGCCCTGATATGGATGGAGGGGAGAACTAACAGGGAGAACAAATAGAATTAGTAGAAGTGCAAAAGAGGAAATGATAGAATTCTGCATCTTTAAATGACCTTTTTACTAGGTAATAATCTATTTGATCTTAGCTCCTTAAGTGTGAAACAGATCAATAAAAGACTAAAGAGTGAATTAAGGTCTTCAAAAAAAGAACACAGATTATTTTTAATTCTTCTATATCTGTTAAGAGGCTTTTATGTTTTAGTATTTTACACTGTTCTTGAATGTGTTAAGCACTGGAATCAAGATACTAATTTAAAGATAAAAAAATGTAAAATTATTTTCTATTATATGTATTTTAAAACCCCCATATAGACTTCTGTGTCTGAAGATGTATATTTTGAAGCAGAATTTTAGAAAGTAAACTCTTTATTTCAAAGAGTTGAAAATGGTGTGGGAAATTAAAAATTAAATGGGAGGTATACTATGGAAAAAATATTGTTTTGCTTTAGAGGGACCAATGTTGCAGGTCTTGTGGTTGCAATAATTAGATAAGCAGCCCTCTGAAAAACATCATGAGATTAAGGAAAAAATTGTTTATGTTCAGTGCTAAACATTGTGTTCTGCAGTTCTTAAGCAGTGTTTTCTGCCATAATCTTTCTGAACAGGCAAGTGCTTTTCTCTCTTCTGACATGGTATTACATGCCAAGATCTTTTTGATCAAAACCAGTAGGGGATTATTTTAATTAATTATAAATCAGCAACCAAGGTTCATTAACATTTTTGTTAAAGATTATCTTATTACTCTAGTTTCGAGACACTGAGTGTTCAGATACTAGCTTAGGAAGTTGGTTTTCTTTTCCATCATAGCATTAATCTTATGTGTGAATTTCCAAAAGAGTTTGGAGCTCAAATTACAGTTGTAAAGAGAAGTACTGCAGAGAGTTTTGCGGGACCGTGTATTCCTCTATTAACATTGAATTCTTCTACCAGCTTGTCTTAAAAATTTCAGCACTGTGTGCTTGTGACTACAGAACAGTTTCTGGCATTAGTAGCCTAAACAAAACACAGTTCCAGGGTGTTTGACCTCTTGATGCACTTTACAAAACCTTCCTGGTGTCACCGGGAGTAAAATGTGTGTGGTAGCAAGCCAACTTCCACACTGTGTGGTAAGAGTTTGGCATTGCGGGCTGGTATCTGTTATGAAAAAGGCCAGGAAACCAATCTCTTTTCAAAAGGCCTTTATTAGAACAGATATGGGTGGGGAATTCAAGGAGCCACACACCCCACCATTGCCCCCACAACACACCCCTGACAAAAAAAAGCAAATGAAATCTACGCATGTGTTGTTTGTAGAGCAGAGTTGGGATTCCAGCATTTACAGCAGGTCCCAGGCACTCACTTTGGCCTATCTAGTCCAGGGATGTCATTCTTTTGTAGTGCTCTCAAGGTTATGGTGAGAAGATGAAGACTATCCATGGATAGCTTGACGTTCCGCACACATGGTAGTGTCTCTCCCGGATTTAGATCTTG
The DNA here is from genome assembly GCA_013400315.1 of Bombycilla garrulus. NCBI lineage: Eukaryota > Metazoa > Chordata > Aves > Passeriformes > Bombycillidae > Bombycilla > Bombycilla garrulus. The sequence goes on from VXBU01005729.1 coordinate 722,507, forward strand.
TGCTGGCTTGTTGCTTTAGGGAATTTTTGTTGTTAATCAAACTTCAGCATTGGAGCTAAGCACCATGGGAGTATCTTGATTTCCTTAACATACTGTGGTGGAGTGGAAACTTATGATGTACGTAAGTATCAAATGTCCTACTTCTCAGCTCAAAGAAAAACAAAGTAACTTCGTGAGTCCACGGGCAAGTGTGGAGCAGCAGAGGCCTTGCTCGATGGGAGGTAAGGGGGAAACTGGGAATACAGGAATTGGGGGGGAGAGTACAGAACAGCTGTAAACAAAAACAACAAGAACAACATAAAACAAACAGTCGGTAACAACACAATATTCCAACAGCACAACACTAAATATTTTGACCAGACAAGGACCACAACCTGAGATCTTCTAGGTTTATTTATTTCAGTATCAGGTAGAGTTTGTGGGTTCCAAGTGGGTCTCACCTGGAGTTTGCTGGCTTAGTCATGGGGCCAGGCTAGCACTGCTGGATCTAAAACATGTGCAGCAGTTTGGAAATATGCTGTCTTTTTAAATGTGCAGCCTGGTGCAGTACATGCATCCTCTCTGGAATGTGGGCTCCTGATAAGAGTAAGTTTCTGAGATTTCTTCCCCCCCCCCAGCTAATTACCTTGTATTTATTACTATTTTAATATTATACCAGTTTTATTACTCAGCTCACCCTTTCCCCTCTCCCCTTCAGTCACTGCTGTCCGAGACAAACAACCTAGGGAGGGAAATCCTAGTCTCTCAGCAGCCGCCGAAACCCCTTCCCCGAGCCGGCAGAAGCAGCGTCGGGTCGGAGCCACCGCGCACAGCCGAG
>VXBU01005729.1:723345-756371 GCA_013400315.1 Bombycilla garrulus
GCGGAGCAGCCGGACCGGGTCCCCCAGGGCCAGCGGCAGCGGCCGCGCCGAGTCGAGCCAGGCCAGAACGGCGGCAGGGACCGTGCCGGCGGAGTGCTGCGCTCAGCCCGAGGGGTTGCATGGGGCCGGGGCGGTGCCGGGTCCCTCGGAGGCGGCGGGAGACAGCGAGAAGCGAAACGGCCGCGTGGTGCATGGCGGAGGTCCGCATGGCGGGCGGTGGCCCGCAGGAGGCCGCATGGAACCGGGCAGAGTGGCTCAGCATGGCAATAGCCCGGCGGCAGCGGCGGCGGCGCGGCTGCAAAGAGCCGGGAGACCCAGGGCAGCGCAGAAGACCAGGAATGCTACAGGCGCAAAGGGGACGAAGAGCAGGCGCATAAGAGGGCCTCGACTGCGAATTCAGAAACTGCGATTTCGCAATCAACTGCTAAGAGGGCAGCATAGGCAACTAAGGAAACGCGGGAAACATCCGGGTACCAACTAGGAAGGGAAAAATTACTTAAAAACCCGAAACTACACGTTATTTAAAGAAAGTGGTAGCGCGCCCTACTCGGGACGAAGCGGGGCTATTAATTAAAGCTTAAAAAAATATCACTGTAACCTGGAGAAATGCGGAAAGGGAGGGACCGAGCCCGCTGGGAATGATAGATTAGGTCTTCCACAGGGACTTCCGTGAGAGGGGAGGTGCCCGGCCCTGCTCATCAGGAGAGCAGGAATTTTTCTTCCGCTGAATTGGCGCAATTGGGAGCAGCAGTGTAGTTCAACCCGTGCGCCCCCACCCAGAGCTGAATTATCTTTATAAAGGGATTAAAAGGAGCAAATTTCCTACCCAGTTTTTATTCATAACAGCTCCCATGTTATCCAACCCTCCCAGGCTGGGAGGTGGCAGGGGCACAAGGCATCTGTGCACAGCAACACGGGAAAGGCTTGCCCATGGAAAAGCAAGAAGGAGGGACAGCTGCCTAGAATTCATACCATGACAGTAATTAAGTCACTAACATGGTTCAGTTACTTTAGGGGTTCAAAAATAGCTCACAGTGACGTAGCCAGTGTATTTAAAAACACTGAATTAACACTTCATGCTTGTGAGGAATTGTGTTGCATTGTCAGCCTGGGAGCACAAAGGCAGCAGTAAACAAGAGGCTGTCATGTGCAAAAGTAACAGAGCAGCCTGGATTCAGTATGCCCTCAGTACTCAGGAGCTCTCAGCATGGACAATCAAGGTGTTTCTGCCCTTGGCTCCTATATCCCTCCTCCTTGGGGCGTTTAATAGTTGGGGTTTGCACTAGGAGTTCCAAGTGACCCTTCAGATTACATCTGGTGACGTTTAGTATTCTGAGTGAGTGCTAATTATGCTTGCAGCTCTTTGGGCAAGCAGGAAGTGGTTTCCCATCCTAAGCATGCCCTAGCACATAGAGACCATTCCACCCTCCCAGGTTTAAGTTCCTAGGTGGCCTTCCCCTAGATGAAACATGGTTTTTCACCTTTTTTTCTTAAGGTGTCATGATAACCAAGTGAAAAGGGGTAGTTTGCAGCTACCTGGGGTCTACCACATCTTCCACTGAGAGGAGGGAAGAAAAGGCATCTTTTGGATGTCTCCAGTCCTAGGACAGGGAGTACCAGGGCAGTGGCTGCAGCAGGACCTCGGTGTGGTCTGCCTTTGGCCTCGGCAGTGCCAGCCGGGCAGACCTGCAGCCTCTTTACTGCAGGGCAGGGCTGGAAAGCAGGAGGGGCTGTCACCATCTCCCCATTTCCACTTGATTGGTGCTTCCTCTCAGTGCTTGACACTGCTCTCTGCTTTGCTCTGTGCTCTCAGACAATTTTCTTCCACTGGTGATTTGTATTTTGAGGAGTATTGGGATGAACCTGGTTATTTTATAGCTGGTTTAGGACCGCTAAGGGGAGGGGAGGTGCTCATCATCTGCTGTCATTCCTCATGCCAGGGCCTGGAGCAAGCTGTGCTGAGACCTTTCTAAAGAAGCTTTTAGGCAGTCTGTGCAGAGCTGCGGGATGTGTGGCTCTCTGAGCTCAACCTTGTCCTTGTTTTGCAATGTTCTGTGTCCTGACCATCTGCAGCCTTCTGGGGCTTTAAGGGCCACTCTGCTATGGGGGTTGCTGAGCTCTTTCTTGCATTATTTAATGTAGCTTTACCTTTGGCAGCAGCAAAGAGAGCTGCCAGAGGTCTTACATAGCATTTAAAATGTCAGCTGCCAGTTTAGAGCACTGGAGCTCTGGCAGGGGGAATGCTGTCACAGGGCAAATGCAGGGAATATCAGTGTGGACACAGCATTAGTCAGTCAGGGCAGGGACTTGTGTACAGAGTATCCTGACGTTGGTGAAATGCCCTTTGAAATCTGCCAGCAAGCTGGCATCTGTGTTGCTTGGGTCATGTATAAGGAAATGCTGCTGGCTCCTGGCTGTTGGGGCTTGTATTCAGCCCTGGCTGTAAGTAGTTGTCAGAGTGTGGGGTGTACACTGATAAATCTGTGGTGCTGGAAGTCTCTCTTTGGGGTGAAAGAGTAGGGCAAAGCACAGGTGGTAAGAGTGTTAAGAGAATATAGTTTCTAAAAGCAATAATTTCAGTCATGTGTATCTCTACCCCAATTATTTTTAATGGACTTTTTCTTTCAAATGTTTGTAATTTATCTGTTGATGGAACTGAATTAACATGGGATAAATAATAAAAAAAAATTGTAACTACTTTTCTTGCTTGTTGTCATTGCCTTTGTGAATAGCTGTGTCTGGAGAGCAGTTGTTTCTTCGGCCCTTGTATTAGAAGGCTTAGCTGCAGAATTTGATTCTTGTATTTGCTGTTAGTATGGCAAGTAGATTTCTTTCAATATTGTTACTTCTTTGCAATTAATTGGGCTGGTTGTTTTAAGTTAAATGCATACTCATTTACCTCTCACCTATGATTTAAACCAGGCTTCTTAATTGGGCCTGTTGGATGTAAGCACATCTTCCAGAGGTGTCCACATAGGTAGGAACAAGTTCCAGATCAGCTGGACTTATTCCAAATCCTTTCCTGCCACTTAAGTCTTCAGCAGAGCATTGTTTTGTAGGCAGCTGTTAAAGGAAGAGGGCTCTGGGGTTGGCTGGTTACTAATGCGCTGTTCATCCCTGGAATGCAGAGCTGCATGAATCAGCAGGATCTCAATGCCAGCCTCAGGGATATAATCATAGGCTGCCTACTGTAGTATTTACCACCGTGCTTTACATATGGAATTAATCTATGCTCTTCCTTCTGCTGGAAATGTGTGCCTTTGCCTAGATGCTGGCTTTGTGTTCCTTATGGGAACAAAACATTTATGTTAAGCAGCCCAGACCAATTTTAAATTCTTATAGGCATGTGGAGTTGTGCTTTTGATACCACCAGCAATGCAAATACTTACAGGAAACCAAATTCCAGGTTTGCTGATGGGAATGCTCTTTGCTAGGATAAGAGTGAGCCGTGAACGTTTTGATGTTCTAGGTTTGTTTCTTCCTACGGAAAAACTTGCATACACAATAAAGCTCCCATTCTGCTCTGCATCCCAGATCTGGGCTGTATGGCAGATTTGTCCTTTTTAAGTCTAAGAGGGTTTCTCAAATGGGGAAAAGGCGAGCCTCAGGCCATCAGAGGCTTATTGTTCCTGCTGCCTAAGAAGTTATAAACAAAGATAGTCAAAGCAGTTGTATTTGTCTTTTAGGTTTTTTATCTCTTCTGACCTCTGAATTCTAAAAAAAATGAAAACATTATGATAACATACTTTTCTAACTGCAAATTTTCTGCTAATATCCTGACTATTCTTCAGTCTGTTCTTCCTAATTTTATGGCTACTCCCTCAGCCTCGTCCTTCAGAGACAGGCTGAAACTGTAATTTGTCTTTTGTTAATCTGCTTTTTGTATCGTCGTGCTATTTATTTTCATGTATTTGAATTTACCCAGGATGGCACTCATGTAGTACACGTTTCAGGCATGAAGATGTTCATGAGGCTTGAACTGACTGCCTCATGAAAACATCCATGTTCTTGGCAGCCTCAGGATGGTGGTTCTTGCCTGCAGCCACATACAAAGACTTTTATCCTCTTTGGTTACCACATTTCTATACAGCCAAAGGAGATTTAATAGGAATTTAGGGGAGTCCTTTTGTACAGTCCTTGGCTGTAACAGCACTTTCATAGTGTCTCTTGAAAACTGAAAGGACAGCTTCTCATGAACAGGTAATGGAACCAAGAATTCCTGTGTTGGAATGAATAAAAATAATGTTCATGCCAAGGTGTTTTGAAGATGCTTTTGTGATTTAATTTTTGGAAATAAATTTGTGGTGTAAGAAACGATTCTCAAAGCCTCACTGCGAGTCTGATTCTGGTCCTTTGACTGCTTAAACCATGGCACTACCTCAGGATGAAGTATTTAGCTGGGTTTTTTTTCTTTTTAATTGAGGAAGGGGGAAAACTGAAAGCACTAAGAATTAAAGTGGATGTGCAATTTTTTAAAATCTCCAATCAAAGTGAATATTTTTGGAGATTTCAGAGTAGTTACTAGTGCTGCACTGGCTATTTAAAATCTATCATGTGATGGAGAATGGTGCCACTCAGTGCACTTGGATTGCTTCCTGCCTTTTTTCTAGGCACTGTTGCCTTGTAAACCCCTAGTTAAGTAAGGTGTTGTTTCAACCAGACTTAGTTTGCTCAAACATGCAGTGTGAAGAAATCTAGCTAAAACTGTAATACCTGGGAGACATTTGCAGGGAGAACTAAAGAGAGAGATATGAAATACCAGCCCAAGGCACTTTCTTCTGCAGTACTCACCTCATCTGTCTAAAGCCTTGAGGTGTGAGAAGTTTGATTTTGAATACATGGTTATGTTTGGTCCTGTTGTTCCATTAACTGTTTGCTTCAGTACATGGCAGCAACCTGTATTTTATTGTTTAGGTGTATGAGATATTCAGTGTATCAGAGTCTTGCTGCAGCTTTGAATCTTGGAAATAGCTGAGGTTTATGATTTGGAATATCCACTCACATTTCATTAGCAATTTTGCTTTTTCTTACATTTCTGAAAGGGAAGTGCCTTTACTTCCTTGCATTATTTATTTCAACTTAGCAAACATCCAAGTCCACACTGTCACAGCTGAAATAATTGAACTTAGAGTTTTGTATCAAGTATACAAATTGTAAGATAATTTGAGTAGTGCTGAGTGCCACTATTTGAACCCAGAGAAGGAAATTTCTGGGTTTTAAAACCGAGAGTAACCCAGACAGACTCTTCTGCTGTAAACTGGATGTATCTGTACATTAGAAGAAGTTAGATATTAGAATCCTTTTGTGAAATATTAACGGCAGCTTTATGTTCTTTCTTTGAATTTATAACATGCCTTAATTTCTTTAAAAAAACAGCAACTTAAGGTTTTCTTGAGAACACAACTAGACCTTCTTCTATGACTATGCTAAGAGGGTTCATGTGAACAGATACACATCTCTTAGGGTCTGCAGGGAGACCACTTTTATTTTGATAGCATGCTCTAACAGCATATTAGCTATGTTTCCCTGTACTCCATGATCATATACTCAGAAAGCATGTGAGAAGAATATGGAAATTTCAAGTGTGGGAAGTGTGGGAACAGCATGACATAGATGCATGTGAACATTAGTCTTTACCATGCATGATGCAGTTTGTGACACTTCAAATTTTGCAAATTACTGTATATACTAGATTTTTTTCATAATAATTTCAAGACTTCTCTGTTTTCCTAAGTTCTCCCAGATAAACCTGGAAGAAGGAACTAAACTTGCTTAAGTTATGTAAATTTGAAGGTTAGTGTGATGATAAAGAACTTCCCAGAAAAGGACATGGCAAGATGAAAGGCAAACCCAAAAGATTTAGAAAATAATGAGACAAATTGTGAAAAAGAGAAAATGAAATGTGATCTCTACAAATAAAATCTGTGTGCCTGGGGAGATGCATGGATAGCCATGATCATAGAAGGGATAAGTGTCTTCAAAAGAGCACATAAGACACTGTCCACATCCTTTTTTGTTTTGTTTTGTACCCAAAGACATTCTGGGAAGAACAAAAACATTTCCCCAGATGCTTTTATAGGACAGAAGGCAAAGGCAAAAAGCTACTTCCTGGTACTGCACTAGACAGGGATGATTGAGAAAGCTCGATTTAAAAATATCTATTATAAAAACACTAAAACATTAATATCAAGTGAAAAAATCAGTCTCTATGTTCTTTCTATCCCACAATAGTCTTGTTGTTGAGAAAGCTGAGCTGAATGTATGTGATCACAGAAGCAGCTGTAGGTGTGAGCCACCTTGCAGCCAGGAGCTCTGTGGCTGTGCTGGGAGCTGCTCTGAGGGTGGAATTAGAGCAAGCTTGGAGGAGAACAGGAAATTGCATCAGGATGACTCCGTGGGTTGTTTACTAGGAGCTAGTGGCACTGGAATAAACAGATGTGCAGCAGCACAGTGTCTCTTTTGTCATGCAGCCTGACAGGACTGGGAATGGACACTTGGAGCTCAGGCCCTGCGTTCAGCAAGGGAAGCCTATAGGATAAGGGAGCTTGTCCCAGACCCTTGGAAACTGGGTAATGTATGGTGCTTTTGATCAGAGACCAGAGCTTTTTGAATCCAGAAGCTGGTTTTGCCAGTATTGCTCCATAAGCAAACTTTAATAGACACACATACAAGTTGAAAGCCTTGCCCACTGCCCTTACCTCTCCCTTCCCCTATGATGGAGAGGCATTTTACAGCTTTCTGAGGTTCTTTGAACAGGGAAATGTGTGGTGAAGAGAGTCAGGTTTCTCACTGCAGCCTGACAGTGACATGGGGAAGAGAAACTCCTCAGCAAGAGAGGGAGCAATGCAAACAGAGACCACTCACAGTTCTTCAGCCTCAGCCACCTCCTCATGAAGTGGGGAAGTACCTGCAGACTGACTCAGTGAGCAAAGCTCAGTTTGCCTTGCAGAATTAGAAGTGATGATAATGACTGCTTTCCTCACTAGACGCCCATGGTGACATTTTCCCATATTTTCTAAGCATATGTAAATATTTGGACCAATTAAACCTCTTCCTCCAGGTATCACAGGAAAGGGAAAATCATTATTTCATCGAGTAATAAATATTTAATATTATGATCAGATACTGCTTCATCAATCTTGTTTCTTTACAGTTAAAGGTGATTCAGATGCTGAATTTTCCAGAACAACAGACATGAATCCAGTGCCAGAAAACAGGGTGGAAAAAAACCCCAAACCTATGAGGAATTTAATAAGACTGAAACATCTTTGTTGTTCCACGGCTGAGTGAACTACAAGGAATGTATTTACATGGATTCACTAGCAATTGTTAGGCCTAATTTATTTCAGTATAGTAGAATGTAGTGAGTGGATTGTAAAGAAGTGTGCCCTTATATTAAAATTATCACACCTCTAGCAGAGATAAAGAATGCTTGATTTATCTTATTGAGGTCTGTGTTCTCCCCAAGTCTTCTGCACAATAACATCCAGAGACCTCTGTGCTCCATTGTAGAACATCAGCCAGTTATGATGTCTTATAAGAATATACTTTTTTCCTAATATCTGAGCTGGAAATAGTTTAATTAGGTTCTAGCCAAATAACTCAAGCTCAACAACCATGTATGTTTCAGTGTTAATGTTTGGTTCCGTAATTGGAAAGAAAGGTCAGCTAAACAGGGAAGGATTTTGTCAGCTAAACAGGGAAGGATTTTGTCAGCATTACAGAAAAACCTTTGTGCTATTCTTTTCTGATACTGTAGGAATTGTCCTTGTTACCATGACCTGTATCCTGGGCATCTGTGCAGTCCTACAGTAACTTACTGTAGGTTACATTTAGACTGTTTTAAAAATGTATTTATTTTCAAGGAATACCTAGCAAATCTCTGTTTGTGCAGTTGATTGTGTCAGGAATGGAGAAAAAGAGAGGCAGAAGGTTGAACTGAATGTTGAATTTGGGTCTATCAAATTGAAAGGAGTTCAGAGTATGTCAAAGAAATGCTGTGTGTTCTGGCTATTAAAAAATAACACTAGTCCAAAAATAACACTAGTCCAAAAATAATGTAAGTATTATGAAAAATTTTGCTTATCTTGTTAATCTTTTATGGCAAATTAGGGTTTTTTTTCATCAAAAGAATTCCTACTTGCTTTTGATTTAAATAATGCAGTTATTTAAATAAAGCTCTTTAGTACTGCTTGTATATTTTCTAGAAAGCCCTATATTAACATAAAATTCAGTATTGCATTTGTATGCAGGGAACATGATCCATTTCCTTCATCTAGCAATCTGCACCACCCATATATTCTTTTTTAAACCTTCAGATGTAACCTCCTTAAATATTTAAGGCACAGTTCCAACAGAATAGTGTTAGGCTGCTCTTCTCTTAACTTTGCCCTCTCTTTTCTAGGTCTTCGTGAAATACTCAAAGTGCTATACTTTTCACTGAAGAACTTGTTATTCAGATATTTTAGAAAACACAAGGAGACCTCAGCCCCACTGCTTTGCTCTCCAGACCTTCTGCTGGACGAGTTGCACTTTTTGAAGGTTTCCTGCTGTTATAGAGAAGTTCTACAAGTGATATCCTGCATTCCCCAAAATCCCAAGTAATTAGGGATTCCTTTTTCCTTTACTGCTATGGTGAAAGGTTTCATTAATTTTCAGCTCCTGTGTGATTATTTCACCGTGTGTATTTTTGTGTGTTTATTTGCTGTGTACAAACACTGCAGCCAGGAATGGTAACCAAAGAAGACATTAATGAAGAGAAAGTAGTTTAATATGCAGTACAAGCTTAAGTATGATGAATAGTTCAGGTGAAGGTAATTTATTCTAGAAATTAATGGTTTTGAACAGCCTAGTGATTAAAAAAATTGTCTTTTTTTGGTAACTTTTCTTTGTATTTTGTTTTATTTAATGTCTGTTCCTTTTCTTAAATCTCATTTTGGACAATAATATTCTTTCAAGTAGTGTAACCAATGTTACACTACTTAAAAGAACATTATAGATAGACATTGGTTGTGTTTAACATTGACAATTGTGGACATTATAAAGGAAAATATCTATTTTAAAACCTTAGTTTATGTAAGTAATCATTCTTTAATGGATGTTTGCAATACATTAAACTATACCTGCAAGGTGAAGCACTTAGTATTTTGGTTTAATTTTTTTTAGCGAGGGCCAATTGTTCCCTGAATAGATCCAAATCCTTAGCTGTTGATTCAGGAAATTATCTTTTTTTCCAGAAACTGTCCTGGAAATTCTTAGAATTCTGTATCCCTTACCATACTCATACAAACATCTAAAAACAGTTTCATCATGTATAATACATCAGATAATAAATGCATAGAAAGTTTTTACCGCAGTATTCTCAAGATGTATTCTCTGTGAATCAGATGGAACAAGACATCTCCTATTTAGTCATGGTTTGGCTGAGCAGGGAGCTATATCTTAACTTATATGGATATTTTAAGTTGCTGAATTGCATTGCTGAAAATGCTTAGAAACATTCTCATTCTAAACTTTTTTTGTTTGTTTGTTTGTTTTTTGTAACTACTCCTCCAGTTTGAGAAAGTGATCTTTCATTTTTTTGACAGAACTTTTGCATAAAGAAGTCCCGTAAAAATAGGACCCAGGCAGTTAAAATCTGAATATTTGTTGGAACCCAGGGGGTTCCTATGATGACTTTGGCCGAGCCAAAACCTGGTCAGGAGGCTTTTCAGCCTTGCCAGAGGTGTCAGAGACCCTGGAATGATACTAAGAATACCTGTAACTCTGATTCTAACCCATGGAACAGGTTGTCAGCTTTGTATGAGGAATTTCAGGTCACAAAAACTTAGATAGTAAAATAGTAGTAGTTATAAGTAAAAAGAAGGTAATTTGAATGTATGTACAGGGGGGTTTAGGGCCCTGTACAGGGGGGTTGGAGATCTGTACAGGGGGGTCTGAGACACAAGATGGAGGATTTTTACACGTGGCATGTTATCTTGTGTTCTTCTTCATCACCTCCATCTTCTTGGTGATGCTGGCACTTTTGGATTGGTTTGACACAGATCTGGACATGGTAATGTGAGGGGCATAGATTGGTACTTAACTGTAAACATTTAATACGTAGTTTTTAGTATAAAAGATTACAGCTCACCCGGGGCGGGCACAGTGTGTCTCTGGACGCGTTCTGTGTCAACCCTGGCAGAGCAGAGAAATCTCTCTTTGATAAGGACTTAATAAACTGCCTTGAGAACACCAACAAACGACTCCAGACTACTCCTTCAACAGCACGGGCCGGAAACCTGGACTTTTCTACATATTGCGGGGTCTCCTGGGGTTAAGGAGATCCCAGCAGTTGTGGCATCCCAGACTGGGCACAAGACCACAACAAATATTCATTGTGGTTGCGGATACTGATAATGATCATCTCCCTGCAGGTATGTTGGATACTTGGCTCAACTCAGCTGGAGGTACTTTTGCAGATCTTCCCCATGAACATGTAGCCATGACTGACATTCCTTCAAAAGAAGAAAGGGAAAAAAGGCTTTGGAGAAAAAAAAAAAAAAAAGGAAGTAGAATTTTGTAACTCTGGAAGTACCTTAGTCTTTTCAGCCCCTTTGCACTTCAAATAGAGTTGTGAATGTTCACTGCTTGCCAATAAAAGGTTTTTCTGACATGAGAATTCTTGTAGGAAGCTCAAGTCAGCTCGGGAGAGCTCAGGGATTCAGACCTCTTAGTTCTTGTTCTGGTGCCCAAACTTCTGGAGCTGTTTGGAGCAGAACTGGGGTTGTCCTGGGGGTCAGAGGTATTCCTGGCCCTTTTAGGAGGCTGCTGGGTGTGGCTGACTGGGTACCCAGGGCTGCAGAGGGGCTATGAGTACACAGTGACCCCCAGACTCTGTCACTGAGTCCCCACTGGGCATTTGCTGCCTCAGGAGATGTCCTTGCTTGGTCAGTTGGATGGGTTTTACAGCTTTTCATATTTTGGAGGAGGAGCAGTGTGTACACACCATCCTTGCAAACATGTCCTCTCTATTCCACAGTTCTAATGCATCTGTTGTTATTTCTTGAAAAGGTTCAAGACAGCAAAGTTCAGGTGTGTAGGAGAGGCAAAATGCCTGAGGGCAGATTGACATTCTGAGGTGAGATACAGAGATAAATCACATTAAAACTAAAGCCCCTTAGCTTTGAAGAGACGCTTGAATGCTGGCAGTGTAAGGTTGCTTTCCAAGTGAAAAAGGTACATCACCTGAGTCCATTTTTCAAAGAGTTCTCAAACTCCACAAACTAAAAAGCTCAATTTGTCAGCTGGGTAACGAGTACCAGGAACTATAATGAGTAGGTTTTACTTGTAAATATGGGCTCACATCATCCGTTCCCCTTCCCCTTACCTGCTCCTCTCTTGAGCCAGAAATATTAATATTTACAGGAATTAACATGGGCATGTGGAGCATCAAAGGATTTGGAGGCTGTTGCCCACAATTCCGCAATTTTGCAGATGGAGAAGTACAACATATTCTAATCTCTGCCTAAACACAGTTTATTTCAGGCTGTGATTTCAGATTAAATAACTGAATATAGAGTTTAGAGACTCCAGACTCTCTAAGTATATTGAATTAAAAATAAAATTCAGGGCTGTTGTTGTAGTGAATAAAAGGCAACATGTTTTACAGAGGAGGCAGTAGAATATATCTCTTGATTCAGTGCACTTCCAAGTAATTACGAAGAGCAGATCTTGCTGGTTAGTCCAGCAACAAAAACATTTTATAATTATATAGAGCCAGATTGTCTGGTTTACAGTTTCCCAATGAAGAACTGTTCTTTGGAAAGCCTAGGGTAGAATTTCCCCTCTTCTACCAGCCCTTCTGAAGGAGCAGGGAAAGAGAAAAAGGTGTTCTTGGCTCACACGATGCATGCTGGGCTAGTGATAGAAGCTGAACTAACGAATCCATTACACATAATTTGAAACTGGTAAGTGCCAAAATGTCTGATAATTGAGGCTGTAGTCCTTTCCTTCAGAGACACCAAATCATTTTTCTGTTGTGTGAATAGTTGTGTCATTCAAAGACAGGGCACGATGGTGGTTTATACTTGTTTCCCAAAGGAATAAATGAAGAGTCAGAGCTGTAAAAGACTGTGACAGAGCAAGAATAAAATCTAACAGCAATGGTGAGCAGTGTCTCCTCACCAGCTGCTCCGACTGCAAAGTAACAGACTCATTTCAGTAACACCTGTGGTGGATTATTAAAGGAACTTCTTGTTATATAGCAAATTTGCATATAGGGAGAGCAGAGAGGTCGCTGCTTACAGCTACAACTCTAAACCCATGTGATGTGAGGGGCTTGCAGGAAGATATGGATTTTGCAGCCAGGAAGAGTAGGAGATTTTTTAGTAACAGGAAACCTTTGGGTGTGCTAATAAAATTAATTTTAGGACATTTCTCAGTAGTCCCATGTGAAAATTGAATGTGCATAGACTCCATGGTGTATGGCCTCTAGAATACCATACATTTTCTAGTTGCTTTCAAGAAATGAAACACTATAAAATTGTATTTTCTTCATTATATATTATAAACATGGAAATAGAAGATTTAAATACTCTATTCACAAATATGAACTCAGAATATTTTGATCATATTAAAGCTACTTTATTTCTTTTTCAAAACAGATTCATGCAGAGCACATGCAACACTTGAAGTGGCATTTTCAGCTATAAAAGCATTGTTGGAAAATTTCACTCTAGATTTAATAGCAGTCAGTGTTTCTTTAGCCCATGGTGTTAAATTCAATCCAACTCTAGGTGGTCCTACTTCTTGTCTTGAAATCTAGTGTGTGTGCATTAGGATGGAGAACTAGAATATGGAGATTTAGAAAAAGGTAAGATATTACATTAGAATTAGAATAACAATGGTCTGTTATTTGGTGAAAAACGCAATAAATTACTTTGCTCCCTTTAGCTGTATTTTGTCCCTTGATCCCTAATGTCAAGGGCTGATGGATGGATGTAATACCTGGCCACGCAAAATACATTTTTTTAAATTGCTTGGGTTTTCCAATCTAGAAGCACAAGGTACCAGCTGCATAGTGGAATTTAGAAGAAAGGAAGTGGATTTCACCAAATTTTAGCCTGTGGTTCCTTTGCTTTCATTTCCACCTGAAATGCAAGTTCCCTTAGTTTTGCATGTCCCACTGCAATGTGAATGTTCTGCTGCACTGAGGGTGAGCTTGCTTGAAGAATTCTTAATTGCTGGTCAGTGTGGCCTGTCCTCTCCACTCTGTATCCAAAGAGCTGGCTTTGGGGAGGGGAGCAAATGACCAGCTCCCATCCCTGGAGATTCCTGACCTGTGTGCCCCAGATCTTCAGTCACTGTGGATACATCTCAGAAATGAAAATAGAAGTGGATTTAAGCCTTTCCCTCACAAGATGGCAGCATCATTTCAGGGAATAACATCTCCTGCGCCAGTCAGGAGGCCCTGGACATCTGAATATTTCCATTTTATCCAGTATGTGAAAGAAACTCTGATAGCTGTGCTCATTTGTGTTACCTGAACTTGGAGATCAGCCTCAGGTACAGGACTGGATGGGTTTCATTCATTTGCTGCTGTGTTTACAATGAAAATTAGGAATTGTGTTGAAACAATGTCATTATTATTGTGACTCTACTTAATAGTGTAGTTACATTCGTGAGATTTCAGCAGCGACATTGGATTGTTTCAAATGCACTAAGCAGACATATCCTACAGAAATGTTGTTTCAGATTCACACATATTTCCCTCCATGTCCACTGTGTGTTTTTATTATTCAAGTCTTGATCCTACTCTCCCTGAAGTCAACGTCTGAGTCGGAATTTTAGGGTAAGGACATAGAAATAGCAGAAGAGAAAGGTCATTAAAGTGGAGGTTTTAATGGGGTTCTAAATATTTTTCCCTCCCTATAAATAATCAGGAATGATGAAAGAGCTGCAGTTTGAACCATTAGAAGTATTGCCCATCAGTTAACTCTGGGCAACACCTTTATTTTGTTTCAGGGCAGCACTGATCCACTTCTACAGGAATTAGGTCAAGTTTATTTCTGGTTCTAAAAACAGATCTATCAATGTGGTCTTACCAATTAGGAATAAAAAGCTTGGAAATACAGGAATCCTCACTGTGTTTTTTGTATGAAGTTGAGCTTCCCAAGAATATAGATACTTTTTTTTGTCTGTTTTTTTATTCCCATTTTGATTTTACACATGAGTTGTGAGCTGAAGAATAATACCCTGTAATTCCTATGGTTGTTTTATAACTTTCTTCAGATATTCCCCTAACAAGACTATTTTCATTTTTGAGTCAGAAAAGCATTTTTCATGACTGCCTGGAGAAATGCCTCTTTTATAGTAATGAAGATATGCTTTGCTATCCTGGGTAGCAACTGTTATTATTTCAAGGAAATATTGGCTGGTGTGCAATAATACTTTAACAAGAAAATACCTGAAGTCTTGTATTTTCATTTTCTTTGAAGTTTTTATGCTGAGCACAAAAATAAATTCTTAGCTTTTCTTTTAATTTCTCAAAATTCGTTATGGTTAAGATATGATTTTACTGACAGGCGATCACTTTGTTTGCACTTCTAGGATTAAGGCAGGTTTAGTCTGCAAGCATAACTTTCTGACAGCTCAAGGTGTTGGACTTAATGATCAGAGATATCAAAATTCATATGTTTAAACTTTACCAAATTGGAATGCAGGGCCTGAGTATTTAATTTGTTCTTTAATCTACCTAGGGATTTTTATTGGTACAGTTCTCCTCATCTTCAGCAATTCACATACAGCTCCCAAACATGAACTTACCATCAGTATTGTTTACTTCTGTGGCTTTGAACACATTTTCTAAGCTTGCTGTAAGAAGGAAGCTGTGGATATAAATGACATTTAGAGGATGAATTCAGGTCCTTGGGTGATGACGACTTCTGGATTCTGCTCTCTCCTCCCTACCCAGCATAGATTGTAAGGAAACAAAAGAAATGCACCTGATATCTTCATTTGTAGAGCCTGGTATCTCCACTCTAACATGCATTTTGAGCTATTGTAAGGACTGAACTGCAGCACACGGGCAGCAGTAAGGGAGAGCTTCAGCAAGGCATCTTCAGACACTGGAGGCTGGTTTGGCTGCTGCAGGTCAGCACACCTCCAGCATTTCCCCTCTCTTCAGTTCAAAAAGAGGGAGAGCAGGCATCTAACCTCCTGGTCACACAAAGCCTGTGATATTCTCCAGGAGCCTCTTCCCTCACTCATCCTGGCAGCAGGACAAGTCTGGTTTCCAAAGAAAATGGAAAGGCATCCTGCTTTAAAGAAGAGGATAATTCAAGGGCTGCCTGTAGCAGAAAATTTAGAGATATTTTAAGGAAATTAAATAATTGAGGTTATTGATGATGAAATGTGCTATTGATCACATTCAAATCCCACCCATGCTGTTAAAAGTGAGAAGCTATTTTTTTACTAAGATGTATGAAATTAATTTTTCTTGTTCCTAGTGGATGAGAATTCTGGTTATAAGTGAGTCTCACTTGTTTAATCAGCAGTGGAATTTAGATCCTATTTGTGGGTCACTGTCCTTTAATCTAGAAGTGTTAATGCTCATGTTTAAGAAAATTTATTTTTCCAGAAAGCATTTAAAAAGGGTTTGGCTTTTACTGTGCTTTTCAGGGTTAGTTAGAAGCACACTTAAAAGGGGAATGAGTTGCTTCTAACCTTTGCAGTGGCACTTGTGAAACAAATGCAAAACTTCGTGATGCAGCTTTTATCACGTGTTAATTCCAGAAGCATTTGTTTCTGCCGAACCCACAAAGAAATGGATTTGTTTAAGAACTTGAATCTCAGTATTTTTTACACATGCTAAATACAAAATACTAAAAGAAAGAAGAGAGGTAACATTATTCCCTTTGGTTACTCAGAGGATGTAACAGAAAAGCAGGTAATGAGGCCAGTACAGATCTCAGATGGTTTAAGGATATGCTGAATTTTTCTTTATACTTGTTTTTAGTAGGGCCTATTTATTTTCATTATTAGAATAATACTAATCCAAGTTTATATTATTATCCATATGTGCAATTTTCATTGAAAGTCTTGGTAGTTGCTTGACTTCTGAAATCCATGTTGAATGGCTAGAAATTTTCAGAAGAAACCTAGAAATAATTAGGAGCATTTCCTTTTTCAGTACCTCGCTTCAGTCAAGAAAGAATTTGCGAAGACACTGTTGAGTTTGACCAGATTACAAAATTTACTTCTCCCTCAAAAACACTGAAATGTTCTGTTTCAAATTCCCATCCCATTTTTCTTCTCCATGCTCTAAGGATTTACGTTGGAATTACAAATATAGGCAGCAGTGAACATTGAAATTTATGTTTATTCATATCGTGATAAAGGTGCACTATTGGAAAACAGATTTTTCAAAAGCGTACATAATGTTGGAATGTTGGAAAATCATCAAAATTATTCTGAGTAGCTGAGTACTGCTCAAAATCATTGGATAGGTCTTCATTTGGCTTTATTTTACTGTAAATAAGAGATACTGAAATCCCAAGCTTTTAATTAAAGTTTCAGGCCATTGTATAATATAAATGTGTCAAAAATCCCCAAACTTACTCTGAGAAGGATAACTAGACATATGGCAAAAATTTCATTAATACTTTTGCTCAAAAACATAATTAGAGGAACATATGTTGTATGGTGAATAACATTGTTTCTACTAATAAAGGAAAGGATTTATTAGAAGTAGTCCTTGAGCCAGATTCTACTTTCTCTTTATGCTATAACAGATGTGGAATAAACTTACAGCTGAAAAATACCAGAACACAAGCTATTGCTTGCAAAGATTTCATACTTGCATGTTTGAGATTAGTGTCTGTTTTTTGAGATTAGTGTTCTGTTTGCTGTATATTAATTTTTAAGTGGTAATATTTGTGGTAACTACAATACATATTACGTAGTCCCAAGCATTGTCTATTATATTGGCTTGCCTGAAAGGTAACACAAAAAATGAATGGATGCTATGCTTTACACAGTATTGCTAAGAAGAAATTTGGTAATATTTTGCCGTTTGTAGATTGGGGGGAGTTAAATAAAGCCCAAAAGCAAGTGGTATTAAGGTAAAATGTTTGGCTGTTAATGTAGAAGAATATGTAAGTTAATTCTCTTTGTAAGTCCTCAGATATTTGGGGTGCTTATTCAGGAATAATTTGTAACAAATTAAACAAAACAGAGGTTTGTGGGCTATCGAAGAGCTTTTCAGGAAATGTGAGCTGTTACTTCATACAGCAGGTCCAAGCCTTTCTAACAGATCAATTTCTTTATGGTACATGCCTTACTATGTCGGAGCTGTAAAAACAGATATAATTTAAGGTTACAAGTGATATATTTTGTATAAAATTCTATTTTAAATATTTATTTAGAGTTCATGACAGATGAAAATTATAGGTGCATGCATTCCACAGTGTAGTTGAAAAAGATATAGGAAAGAGAAAATGAAAAAAAAAACAGATTATGAACTACAGTAAGTTCAGAGATATTGGAGAAGAAGCTGAAGGGTCTTAGAATAAAAAGGAAGGTAAATTAAAAGTTGTAAAGAAGTCTACAGATAAAAATGAAGCCAGGAGAAAGGCTAAGTGAAGACAGGAGCGTCTGCAGGAATCCCGAGTAATGGAAAAAGTGGGCAGATCATCTGGGAATATGGTACTAGAAATTTAGGAAGCTTTCAGTCTTTAAAATGTAAACTTAACTGGGAGAAGTGTTACTGCCCCCTGATCCATACAGGTTGTTTAGGACTTCATACAGTCCTGGGGAAGAGTAGATTATTCTGTGGAAGTTATGCAGTGAGGAGCTGCAGGAGGGTTCTCAGCAGGCTTGGAGCATGAACAGGAGTGGCACATTTGAATGCAATGGTTTCTTTGTCTATGGCTGGGCTGTTACAGAAATCCAGGATTATAAATATACCTATCAGGGAAAGATATTTGTAATGGATTTTCTCACAGGTAACAAAATGGAGATAAAGCACCTGACAGTATCCTAACACTTCATATTAATAGGCTGAAAAAAGAATGTGCATATCAATGTTCTGTGGGCAGTTGTTTCTTCTTTTCTTTGTGAAAGCCCTGTGCAGAAGTTAAAGCTGAAATGAAGAACTGACTCAGAGTGTTTGCAGCAGAAGGAGCAGCCAGAAGAGAAAAGGATGTTTGTGTCCTGCCCTGAATGTGGAATGCTGTGTTATTCCACCATTACCAACAACAAGCTTATGTGGTCAGATATTATTGAAAGTTACTGAAACCAAAACGAGGTGTGGGCTCTGAAAACTTCTTTGCAAGACCCAGAGCTGTGCTACATATGCAGGGAGAGCTTCTGTGATTCAAGTCTCAGAGGGGAAGAAAGAGAGATGTGTACAAGTGATGTATATTGATGGCATGCCTGCAGGCAGAAGGTTTTGTGGAGAATATTTGGGGTAAGATAGGAAGAACAATCAACTGAGAAACAGAAACTCTGACTATGTTTCAAAAGCAAGCGCTAATAGCTCCTGCGAGCTTAAAGCCTTTAATTGTCTTTTTCTGAAAGACTAAAAACTCCTCAAACCATCCAGTATCTGAAATAACTTCCAGTATAACAGCCTGGGGTAAGCAGATACCTCTCACTTACAAATTGCCTTTACAGCTTTGAGAGACATTGCTGCTGAGCTTTGGGTGCATGGCACAATGCAGGCTCGTGACAATCTTTGTCACATGCTAACTCCTTGCTAAAAAAGGAACGGCTGTAAGAAGACTGCAGCACATTTATGATTTCTCCGGAATGAGTAACATGCAGTGGTGAAAGGTATGGATGGCATCAGCTCAGAGATTGCTCAAGAAAATCCCCAATACCTTTTGCAACATAATAACCTGAAAATCTGTCTTAATGATAATCTATCAAGTTAAGATCTACTCGCAGGGTCCTGGCAAAAGGCACTTGGTATTTATATGGAATAAATACAAAGTGGTGTTTTTTACCTACTCAGTGCTTCTGAAGATAGTTTCCATGTGTTTTCCCTCTTAGTTCAGTTCTGAAATGTGCTGCTCAATGGCATTATGTTCTGATTTGTTCCTTTGCAGGTGAAATACACCTTCAAACTAACCAGAAATGCTGTGGCAGAACCAAAACCCCAACTTAGTTCTTTTAAATTTATTTCAAAGACTTTGCAGACTGCATTCTGCCTCCATAGCAAGTCTTGCCTTTTGCAAATCTTGTTGCTTAACTTCAGCTGAGTAAGGCTGTAATTGTTAAGCATTTGAAATGAGCAGGGAAGGGGCTTTGAAGGAAGTGCCCCTGTGTATTAAAGAGTTTATGTTTCTAACTGTGGAGACAGTAGCTTAACAAAGATTGTGTATTTCTGGTTTGGTTCAGACCAGCTGCAGATGGGACACCATCAAATATATTGTTTAAACAGGCTATAAAAAGAGCCTTGCTAAATCCAAGCAGTGTGATGATTCCAGCGAGCTCACTGAAATGAGTTATTTTTGGCAGGAAATAAAGAAGATAGGACTTTGGATGTGCAATGGGAACCTAATTTTCTCTTTATTTAGGGAACAAGAAATGAGAAGCAGCACTACAGCTGAGGGTAAAGCTAGCATAAAACAATGGGGATGAAACACTAAGATAAAACTGACCTCTTCAGGAGGAGAAGTCAGGCTGTGTCTGGCTGGCTTGGCAGAGAAGACACGATGGAAAAGTTTGGGGTTATTTGGGTTGGACTGATGTCTGAAAAAGGCAACCAGTGAGATTCTTGAGGAGGAAGAGGCAGTTTTCTTTAACTCATATATACATTTCCTATATAACATTTTGTGCTTTCTGAGGTGGCCTTTTAGAGTACTTTTTCCAGATGATGTTTTTAGTTCTGTTACCTTGTGTTTGGAAGCCATAAGTGAAATCCTGATAGCAATGAAATGCCTCTTGTTAATTTGAAAAGCGGTGATAATAAAGTTTATAGAATTACACTATTCTCTGCTATTGAAAGTTCTTAAACTAAGCCATTAGTAAGGATGACAGAATTGGGGTTCTGTGCTCTTTCCAGTATTTTCATGGCTAGTTCAGCACTGCAACCGAATTTGTAAACAGGACAACCAAAGTTACAAAATTAACCTTGAAGTAGAGCAAAAGGCCAAAGAGCGTAGGATTTGAAAATAGATCTTGACAAATTCATGAAAGGAGTTGTATGACTCCTAGGAGGTTATTGAATATTTAAATGGATTAGGAAGAGTTGTTAAACTTTTGGTTTTAATCAATTATCTTAGTTGAGGATTATCACTAATTACCTGAAGGATTGAATAATTGTTTTTTTCCCCTCTCTTTTCACTATGCATTTTTTTTTTCATCATTATGTTGGTTGGGTTTGTTTGTTTGTTTCTTTGCTAGGAACTAAAGATGGGAGTCTGAACATCTCATACTGTTATTCCTATGGGAAATCTTAATAATCCTGTGTATATTTTCCACTCGTGCTTGGCAATGCCATCTGGTGTGCAGTTGTCAGATTTGAGGGGAATAAAGAATTCTCTTTTTTCCCATCATCTCATCCTTGTTTACACTGGCAGAGGCTGTTGGGATTTTTATTTTTCTGTGCTCCTCTATTTCATGGAGTAAACTTCACTTCCTGGGGTTAGTTCAACTGCTTCCCTGTGGCTCCCTGGCAGTGTGAGACCTATAGTGCTGCTAAACCTCTTTGTTCTGTATTTCTGTGGGATGCCTGAATGGGTTTTTTTCTTTTGTACTAAAGATGTACATTAGAGGCTACGAGTGTATTTCAGGTGCTGTGTGTGCATGTATGGATAGAATGGATGTTGCTCTCTGTTGCAGTCACAGAGCCTGCTGCTAGGCCTCTTTGGAGAAATGCCTAGTCATGGACTAGTCTCTGCTTCCTGCCTAAGACCCTCTGTTATCTCTCTGTAATACTATTGGCTACATTCCAGATGTCCTAAGACTATAGGTTAGTTCATCCTGACCCTAAAACTATTGGCTAGTTCCCCAGTCCTAACTAACCCTATAAAAACCCCTACTTCTGCCCAGTTTAGTGGAAGAGCCGTCACTGGACACCCCTTCACGGAACCTGCACTAAAGCATTCTGTGGAACCTCTACACGGCCTTCTCGTCTCTTTTCCCTGAGCCAGCCATGGCAAATCCTAGCAGGCTAAGAGCTGAAATCACTGAGAGCTGAAATCACTGAGAGCTGAAATCACTGAGAGCTGAGCTGCCTGATTACCTCAGGCTGAGCTTGCTAGGATAGCCTGGGGGCTGGAGACTCTGCTGGAGATCTCCAGGACACAGCAGTCCCTCCTGGGACCCTGCTGTCCGGGAACATCTGTGGCAGCAGGGGGTCTGACCTCCTGGACCCAGCCCGCATTAGCTCTCTATTTTGATATAACAAATACTACATGGTTTAGGGGTCCAGGGTGATCAAGGTAGTCCCCTCCCATCATTTACACCCCTATTCTGCTAGGAAATGTCTCTGCTACAATCACACATGCAGCAAAATCAACATTGTGCTTTAATCCTGAATGTATTTAAAATCTTGCTTTGAAAATGGGATCATTTTAGACTATTTCTTTGCTATGCAGTGCTCTAGGCTGTACACCCTCCAACTGGTTCACAGGACTTCACCAGGAATGGAATCAAATTATTTAAATCCCTATTTCTCAGTGAAGGATCTAGAGTTTTCAGGGAAATGAAAAAGAGGATCTGTGCTCTTAGAACCATTGCCCAAAAGGTGTTGAAAATCTAATACTTCTAACACTTTTATTTTTCAACAAAATCAGAGCACTCCTACCCTTTCAAATACTTTTCCATGGGACTTAGAAAGCAAAGACTTATGCAAATGTGAAGACTTTGAGATACTTGAATATTAATTACTTTTGAAATCTGCTTCTATTGAGATGTTTGAACACTAAGGACAGTGACCATTACATAATTAATAAGAACGGCTCATTAGTTAATGCAGAGTTTATGTGGCTGTTGATGAATGGCTTGAAGTCCTATTAATTTGTTAATGGTCTGTGTCAATACAGAATTAATTTTTGAGGTGGTATGTGAGTGTTGGATAGGAGACTGCAGAACACTGATAGCGCAATACCAGCTCTGCCAGTGTTGCTACCTTCAAGTAATTTAGGCAGAGATAGGAGAAAGCAATGATTTTTTGTGTTCTCCATTCAACAGTTCTATTTCTGTTTCTACACTTTGCATCCATTCTCTTTATAAAAGTCATAAATGGTATGATCTGAGAAACTTCTAATGTGCAGCTGTGCCTGCTTGGGGAGTGTGCTGAGAGCATGAATAGGTGACACCAGCTCTCGTGCAGTTCTGAACAGGACACAAGGCTGGATTTGTTAATGCATGACATGAAATCCTAACACTGCTCTGGCTTCCTGCAGCCACCCCATGGACCCTGGAGCCTGAAGAGAACTTGTGCTGGAGCAGCAAAAATGTCTCAGTTCCAAAATTTCAGTGAAAGGATGAAGCTCAGCTGACCACCAGTGAATATAAACCTGGTGCCCAGTAAAATGGGGGCTTTTGTGACTTGTTCACAAAAAACAATAAACACTGATATGTTTCCAGGCTGAGGACACAGGACAAAATGAGTAGGAAGAGTCTATGTTGCAGATCAGGTATAATTGATTCTCTGTAATTAAATCAGAGTAATTGCTTTTGGAAGGGGTGCATTGAATGTGAGGATTAGCAAGCTCTTCTCTAAAGAACTGTCAGATGTAGGGAGGGAACTAAAAATGTGGCTGATGGCAGAGTGAGGAGATAACTGCTGTCACTGTTGAGCAGGGAAGTGGCCCAGAGAGGCCATCTTAATGTGAAATATATGTACCAGGGTACTTCAGAGCAGTGATGCATTTGCAAGAGAAAACTATAAAATGACAAATCTGTTAGGTGAGTCAGATCCATTGGTGGGCACCGGCACGGAATAAAGGAACTGATGAGCAGTCACAAGGGAAGAGCCCATTTATATGTGAAACAGTTGCATAAACTAAAACCTGCGTTGTCAGAAGTTTGGGATCAAATTCTTTGGTCCTGTGGGAGTGCACAGGTGTGGGGTGTGAGCATAGACATCAGAAATCAGTGTGAAATACCTGTTGAAGTGGTGGAATGGTAAAGCAGCTCCACAGCCCATCTGAGAGAGAGCACAGGGAGACAGAGGTTGCTTCCTTCAGTGCCATCAGATAGGCAGGAAAGAATCAAATGTTTCTCAGCCCTATCTCCCATTGTTTTATTTGACTTACCTACCAAACCCCCATACCTGAGAATGAATAGATTGTTACTTTAAACGTTTGAACTGCATCACTACAATTGATTTTGAATGTGCAGTTTGCAGCCATCCCTGTATAGATGCAGAAAAGGATTCAGTTCTTGGGCCTGTTTATTGCTTTTATCTGTGATGTTACATTAGAAAGAAATGGGATAGCATAGAAATTCTTCTGTAATAAATGACTATATCAAAAGTATAACGTATAGCTGGGAGATAACATGAGGATTCAGAGCAGGAAAACTCAGAAAAATGCACAGCAGATGTGCAGTGCATACTGTGATGGGACAGAGATGTTTTCCTTGCTTCCTATTTCAAACTAAATGAACTAAAAATCCTACTCTGAATCAGGTAAGAATAAAGTGCAAATGCTGTGCAGCTGTCCTTGCTGAAGGATGGCCTTTGTCTCACGTAATTACACTCACAGTTGTATTACAACACAGCTGTGTGCTAATGGGGTGCTTTGGACATAACTCAAAAGCCACACTGGAATGTTGAGGGTGTCCTATATGAGTCTCCCTGTGCACTTCCTGGTCCCTGTCTGGAAGGAAGCCAGCTAGATGCAAACCACATTTTGTGGGAAAATAAGAGCCTAACCTGTAAGGGTCACAGTGCAATGCAAAATATGCATGGATTTATCTGGGGGGGTCATTACCAACACACCTTAGTGCTGCTCTTTGCCTTGGTGTATACACCAGATCAAGCGGAAAATCAAATGACAGGTTAATGCTCTGCATTTTCAAAACACCTATGAGAGGAGCAGACACTGCTGCCCACGAATATAAACCTTTTAAGAGGTTAAGATGGGCGAAGGAGAAACAAATATTCCTATACTTAACAACAAACTGCTCTTCTCTGTGGAAGTCAATTGCAAGCTTCTATTGGCATTAATGGGAGCAGGTTGGCCTGTTCCTGATCTGTAGAGGGGCTGCACAAAGACCTCTTCAGTGTTTTTTTGGTTAGGTACAGAAATAAAAAATTTAAAATTGAAAAGAAACCCAAAACAACAAACCCAAATGAACAAACAAAAAAACCCCACAAAAACTAACCAACCAAAAATCCACCACCCCCCAAAAAATCCCCAAACAAAATCCCAACAACTAAGTACCACAATTGACCCACATGCCATTTTCTGGGGGAAAGGGTTGTTGATACTCTTGTTATTGCTGCGGGAGAAGTAATTTAGTAGAGAGGGGTGAATTTTGATAGCTGGCCTTGGTGCACTGTTACCATGGTGAGTTGCAAGCAATTCCCCTCTGCATTCGGGTGAGTTTGTGCATTTGCTGAAGTTAACATTGTTACTGAGTGAATTATTGAGTTCAGAATTCCTGGTTTATACTTTGTTGGTACCAGAGTTCTGGGATTAAAGTCCCAGTCTCTGAACGGTTGGCTCCTGAAAAAGCAGTCTGAGGATGTCTTGTGCTTAAATAAGCATTCTCTGGAAGGTGTGAAATGTACCAAATACAGGAAATGGAAAAGAGCCTCTGGCATTCCATGAGATTTTTGAGTGTTCCTGACTGTTTGCCAAGGCTCATTCAAAGGATTACTTCCTTATAGTTCATGGGCAGTGACCCATATAAGAAAAACTTCTGCAACTTCACTTTAGTTATCTAAAAGAATTTTTGGACAAGAGCTTGCTAGAAACAGATTATGCACATTGCATTTATATTTGCTGCCTTCTCACTATCAGATAACTCTTTTAGGTGGGAGAGACTAACCAGATAAGGTTTGATCTTCTGCTATTGGAGAGAGGAACCAGGATCTGAGGTGGAAAGCATTAATCCACAAAGACGCAATTAAAGGTAGAAAACAGGAGCTGTCCATAAAAGGAAAGAAAAAAAAAAAAAAAGAAGCAATGAATTATAATGTTGATGTGTTCTAGAAAGTAATTTTTTCTGAGAGAAATATCGAAGTTAGTCCTGAAGGCAGCTGTCCAGACTGGCTGGACATCCAGTCTGTAAATGCAGTGGAACTGCAAATAATAGTGAACGTCATAGAGTTGTTCAGTTTGGGTTTATTGTGAGTGGATTTTCTGCTGTCCTTACAGATGCAATAACAATTCATATGTCCTTCTGCTCCTTACACAGGAGATTGTGTTCCCTTGGACTTGGAGAAGCACAGAATTTATGACAGATCCATGGAAGGATGTGCTGTGCTCCTGTTGCCTGGTCATTCCATGGCACTAAGGAAAAAATGAGTTCTGACTTGGATGTTTGTGTGGCTCAGGTTGGAAATGAATTAACAACGTGCTGCAGTAATTGGCTCTTTAGGGCTTGAAAGTGGGAAGAAAAGACCAGGTTTTGGCTAGATATGCTCTTGACATGGTGAGGAAGCAGATATGTAAGTGAAATAATGCCTCCTTGCTGTACAGAACTTTGTCTGGACACATAGCTCTTTAATTGTATGTTCTACATGATTCTAGGCAAGGAAGTCCTGAATCAAGCTTTTAATTTCTTTACATAACATGGAATGGTGTTGAGTCTTTTTCTTACCTTTTTCCTAAGCAAAAGGGCGCATTTCTTTCATAGTAAAATATTTAGAATATTATAAATAACTTCTCAGCAATGCATAGTTGTCTGCATTAAAATGGAACTATGTCAGTAATGAATGTTTACTTGGAATTACAGCCAGTATGGTAATGAAATAAAGCCCCATTAGATTTAAGTAATTTGCAAATTGAGGTTGTTATCAGTTAATAATGATATTCCTGGCTGATGTGAAGAAAGGGTCGTGCTACTCAATCAAATAGGAAGTAAGACTTGTAAACAGATGTAAACTAGCATAAATGTTAAATTATGGATTAATTTCATGCATACATTGCAGTAAATCCCCACTAGTAGACAGCTGTCAAGACTGTCTAGAAAACTTGGCTACATTTATTTTCAATGTGATAATTCTCCTGCTTTTCTGCTCCTAGGAAAGCTCTAAGTAATTGTTTTTGTGTGAATTCCAACAGTACATCAGTTTATCACAGTGCTTGTGTAAGTCATATATATTTGTAATTAACCACAAGTTATTCAAGTGCTAAACAGGTGCATCAGCTTCTAGGTCACTTTTGACTGTCTTACCTAGAGCCATACAAAAGAGTAGGCATAAATAATGTTTGAAAGATCCACTGTATCCCTGGAGTTTTTACTAAATGTGTATTTGTACCTGAAGGAGCTGCAGGTGAATCAAGCTGCAGCACAAACCCCTGTGAACCCAGAGTGTTTTGCTCCCTCTCTGTCATTCTGGTTATGTTCTGCTCAACATGAGGCCAAGGTTTTGTTGCCACGAGGTTTCCTCTGACACAAGAATTGACCAGGGACCTGTGTGACTACAGAGCATCTGGGCTGTTTCTTTACCTCCCTTAATTAAAATCAGATCTATTTGTAAGGAAACATTGTGGAAAACCTAGAGGCACCAAAAGGGAGCCTCCAATAGAGAAATTCACTGCAACCTTCTGGAAAGTTTGAAGCTCAAACCAGTGAAAATCTCTGCAGTTGTGGAAAAGCAGAGTATCAAAGAACAAAAAATTCACCATCACGACTGATCAGTAATTTGCAAGTAGCTACAAATAAAACCTGAATTCTCTAACTGTGTCAACTGGGGTCCAGTGAAGCATTTTATTTTCCAATTAGAAATTTATCCTATAAAATGTCTGATTAAATATACCAGTCAAATAGCTTCTCCAATATGAAATACTTAACTATTCTTTGTCGCTTTCAGTAGCTGTGACTTTTGAGAAGTTTTTTGGTTCTGTCTACATTTTCACCAAGAATGACATGATATTAATGGTTAGAGGTTTGGTTGGATGAGAATGCTACAAAGGTGTCTGAGGATATAGTATGGTGACATAAAGGCTTCCTGCTGCTGTATCAGTCTCTGTAACTGCAGAAATGCTTTCAGGAGTTTGCTACCCTTGACTTCTCACTGCCTCCTGTTTGTGGATTCACTAAGGTCTACAAACAGAGTGTTTAAAATGCTGGTAAATCAGAACACCTCTTTACAGGGTGACAATGGGCTGTAATCCTTTTATTCAGCAAGGATTTTCCCTTGTAGAATTGCCTGTGAGTTACTGGGATGTGATCTAACATTCTCTCTTCTTAACTGAAGTCAGACATCTGGCACTGACTGGCTATAAACAGGATTTGATGTTTCTTCAGTCACTCACCTTTTCTCTTGGCACTGAACACTGTAGCTGGGAAGTGCAGGTGTAAGAGGAATTTGCTTTTTGCCAGAGGAAGCTGCAAAGTGGGAAAGGGTGAGCTAGGTGATTCACAGAGGGTTTGGTTTGGTTTTGTTAGCTTGTTTCCCCTAAAGAACTGCCACTGTCATGTGAGGGCATGGGGGTGTCCCCTGTTCTGGGGGCATCAGTTCTGCTTAAATTTTTTTTTCTCTCTGCATGTGAATGTGTCTATTATTTAAATATTAACTACATGCTCCATATTACAATGGTCGAGGATGACTGCTGCTAACAATTCATCTTATGCTTCCTTTCATATAGTATAAGAAAAACTTGCTGAAACTTTGTTTTAAATTATTAATATGAGATTAGATGGCCAAGCAGTTCCTCCTTTCCTCTCATGCCTGAACTTCCTAACCTGACAGCAAGACAGGTGGCCTAGAATTACTGTGATGAAGGAAGCTTGACAGGGTCAAGGAGTCAGCTGGAGCAAAATTAGACAAATAACCACGGTTCAAGGATATGCTGAAATGAGCAGCATCATTTGCATTATCTGTTGGCAGTTATTTTAAGATGCATAAAGCACAGAGTCCACAATGTCCTAACTTTGCAGGGGTAGGCTATAAAGATCATAAAATCTGTGAAAGGGGTCAGACTCTAATTTACACATCCGATTCAAAGCTTGCTGAGGTCAATGAAAACCTCTTGTATTAAGTTTAGTAGGGTTTGGATCATATCTTAAGGAAAAAAAGGCATATTGAGAGAATGCTAAGATTAAATGAGAGCGGTAAAAGTGTTCTCAAGATAAATGCAGTTTTTATCTTCCTATCAATGAAAGGGGAAAAAAAAGTTTATAAAACTGATGGATTATCACAGTTCCATTTTCATTTATTTCAAAACACAACGAACCTAATGAGTGAAGAGGGAGATTATTCATTACCTGCTATTATTCAGTAAATGGAAATGCTCCTTTGCCTCAGGGATCCAGGTGAGTAAATTGGAAGACAGGAGGACAGGATTTGGGAAGACGTCTCCTGCCAGAATGTCCTTTTCAGTACAGAAGGAACCAGAAGTACTGCTGGAATTATTTAGTCCATTGAATACACAATCTTGGAGCTATCCTCTGCATTTTCTGCTGATGGAAATGAGAGCTGCTCCACTGACATTTTGAGCCACATCACCATGTTCTGCAAAGCACATGTTTTTTTCTGCTGTGCTGTTTAGTTGTGAAGGTGCCACTCAGGACGTGGGCTGTTTGTCACACAGAACCAGTGGCGAGATGGCTGTGAGGAAAGGCACTGTACCAGTCACTAATGCTACTCTGCTTCAGCTGCCTCACACAAGAGAAGTCCTTAAATCAAGCACCAAGATCCTTTGAAAAGAAGGAAAAATAGTTAGTTTTGAGTTTGTTCTTTTGCAGCGAAACAGAAATTTCAATGCTCCTACAATCTTACGCCAGGCCAGGCTTTGGTGAGGATAATGGGACATAAGTGCCTTTTGTTTTGCTGTTAGGGAGAGTAAATTGTATAGCTGTCAAGCTGTGGCAAGTCTGTAAGTGCTGAGAGGTGAAATTAACGTGCCAAAGGAGGGGGAAGGAGGCACATCCATCAAGGGAACCTGTTAGAATCCCGAGGCAGGTTTAAACCAGTACTGACACCTTGACCATCTGCTGAGGATATGTGTGGATATAATTGCACAGAACAACTGTAATTTCATTTTTAATAAAAATACCTTAGTTTGCAGGATGTTTGCAGCCGAAGAGAGGAGCTTATCACTCCTGACAAAGGAGCAGCTTCTCCCTCTAAAAGCCCATATTCTTGAAAAAGCTCTATGTTCTTTTTTTAATATTCAGATTCAAACAATTTGGTTTATTAGAGGCTCTCCCATTGTGTGTAAGAAGTTCCATCCAGCCCGTCCTGCAGAGGAAGCTGGAACCCCTTGCAGTTTAGAATTGCTGATGTACCTCGGAATTTATCACACAAGCACTAAGATACTCTGAGCTGTGAGGATGTTCCCAGAGCTTTGTTCTTGTGGTTTATATCACTGGAAGCTACGGCAGGATAATATCTGCTTTTTCTGGCTGCCTGCCTATTATTTTTTATTACAGAAAAAGGGACTGTGAGCTTAGATGATGGGAGTTTTGCGGCCCCTTCCAGTACATGTCAGGGCTGCAGAAGCCACAGAGATGTATTTGCAAATAGATAAGATTTAATACAACTTAATGAAGGCTGTGGACATTTTTGTGCGCTCAAATATACCTTAATGGATGATTTTAAGTATTTAAATTCAAAAGTGGCAGCAGTAAATTTCATTCACCATTTTAAGTCAGGGAAGTTTTCACTCCAGCTTCCTAAGCACAGACACAGTTTTAGGTAGAAGCTCAGTTGTATCTGGTAGGAGTGAAAGTAAATATCCTCTATGCCCTGTCTCTGTCAAGTGATTGATGGTTTCTGAGCATGGACTATTTGGAAATTGTTCCCAGTTGCAGGTTTTGTCACAGTGTCTTTGCTTGTTTGTGATTTATATAATGAGAAAACAAACTAGAGAGATGAGGGTAAAACAGTGAAAGACTATTGTTTATCTCACACATTTTGCATCTACATTTCATATTTCTGTTATTTGGATGAAGAGCTTTGGTCTCCATTTTTCTTTCTTTTGGAGTAGAACATGTATTTGCAGAGGCTCAGGTTTTTCAAAAGGAGATCCATTGTAAGCACAGAAAATCTATTAAAAATGTTTATAGAGAAAAATTATATGGCTGGAGAAAATGTCTGGGATCACTCTGAGATAAATGTTCAGGGGTTTTCTATTTCACTTATCAGGTTTTGCTAGTGTCCCTTTATCTTTAAGCCATATGATTATATCAATTTAGCTTGCTAAAATGGTAGCAATATGTATAGATAGATGCATAAATTCCAAAATCATCAAACCATTTCTCCCAAGATTCAAAAGTGAGTCAAGAAGGCAATGACCTAAGACTCCCTCTTTTTTATAGGTTTCTTTTTGTTTTCCTGACATTTTTGTTTGAGATTTCACTAAAAGCAGTTCTCCCAGTTCTCGAAGAGCTCCAGCTACCATATTTGTACTTCACAACACACCTGGGTTATACGGAAATGTGTTTCATGCTTGACATACTCTTTGTCACCACATACAGAGCTGGCTGGAGTCCCTGTCTGAAGGGGAAAATTTGTCCCAACATCTGGATCCTCTGCTGTGAGCACAGGCTGTACTTGAGGGGGAGCAGAGGATGGAAAGTTTGCCTGGAACTCCCTTTGGTAAGACCCTGCCTGATTGTATTGCTCAGTCATGGCCAGGTTGGAGACACATTTATGGCTTCCAGACTGCATCTCATTTTTTAAGTACTCAAGCAGTTCATATTTAATAGCTTTTCTTTTTCATTAACTCTTTTTGGAAACCCTTTCCGGTGTCAAAATGAACCAATTTCTGCTTCCAGTCCTATTCTTTAGCTTCCCAGGATGCCATCTTCATTAAAATCCAGGAAACACCCTCTGGAAAGGTCTGTCCTTATTCCTAGGGGCAAAGATCCCTTATGCAGGCTGATTGTCAACTGCTTAGTAAGGACATCTTCTACCACCTTCAGAACATTATTTGCTGCTTGCTCTTGGAGAAGCTGCACCACTTGACTGTAATTCAAGTGCTGTACATAGACTGGTTTCTCATTTTAAGACACGCTGCTAATTTTTCTATTCTTGGTATAGAATTGGGGAGGAAGCCTTTTTGTCTGATCCAACATGATTTAAATATAAAACTAAAAGCCTTTCACTAGTCGCTGTCTAGAATTTTCAGTTTTCTTTGTGCAGCTGATGATGACTAAAATCTTTGTCAAGACTTGCCTTTCTGTTCTGTTTTGGTTAAAGATGTATTTAAAGCTGTATTTAGAAAACATGTTTAATACACCAGCATGTTCTATATTTATAGCTATTAACTGTGGCATCATTCCAAGTTCTATTTTAAGACAACTTTTGTTCAGTGTTTGTGTGATGCTCCAATTTCCCTATCCTCCCAGTGCAATGGGGGCTTCTGTTCCTCTCTATATTGTAAGTTTTGTTTTAAGCTCCCTGTAAAAGTTCAGCAGATGTATATTTATTATCTGATATTGTTGAATAATTGCATTTTTTTAAAGTTTAGAAGCTAAAGCTGCTCATCAGGCTTTTTGGTATTACCCTTCCTCTCGTTGCTCCTTTAAGAAATGATGCCTTGATTCTCCAATTGTTTCTAGTACTTTGGTATTTGTGTTCTTTTATTTGTCACCCCAGCTTTCCCAGGAGATAAAGATGGCCTCTTTTTATATAAAATATATTCCAGGAACTTGCTAATGAGGTTGTGGTATGTATGGTTGTGCCTTTGCACAGGGACTATTTTTGAGCTAGAGGTTTCCATATCAACTTACAGAACAGACTCCAGATGGTCTGGAATCCTTCTTTAGCAATCTATAGCTAATCAAACATTCAGCACAAACACCTCTGTTTTTAAAGCTGAGCAGAGTCTTTCAGAAAAGTAGCATATTGATTTTTAGCTTTACTTTTCATAATTTCTTTTGTTTCATTACTTAGTGTTTTTCATTGCACTTATTTTGTTGTGTGGCTCAGGGGCTGTGAGGTGCCTTGTGTCTTACATTTCAATCAATAAAGGAAATTAATAAGGCCTTTGTGGGCCATAGCTTTTTGTTTTTCTGAGTTACTATGAAGGGGAGAAAATCAGGTTGTGCTGTAGCCTATATTTGTAGCAACTTCTACTTGCCAATTGATCTCAAGGAACAAGACAAAGGGAGGTGAAGTAGGTTGGGAGAACAGCTTTCTTTTGTTTTCATGGGACTGATTTGAGGTAAAATATAAATGAGCTGTATGCTGGCTTGGACTGAGCAGTGTTATTTTTGTGTCTGAGTGCAAATAACACAGCACAGTAAGTGCAGAGACTGTTCCTGGCCACCTGCAGTCAAAAAGACATATCAAGGAAGAAACCCATCTCTAAGGAGAGCAGATTCTGCTTCTTAATGAATAGGATCAAACCGGGGCTCCCAGGAGATTTTTCTGTCACACATTCAAATCAGGATTAAGTATTATCTATTGTTTATTAAATAGTGGGAATTACTAAATGCTGAGCATTATTCATTCCATTCTGGAAGCATTGTTTCGTCAGTTTCCTCAGTATTCTAGAGCTAAGAGGCCATGGCACTGTAAGAATATTTTTACAAAGCAAAACCAGGCAAATATCAGTTAAAGGTAACAAAACCTTTTTCTGCTTCTTATATTCACAAAGATACATCTTTGGGTATATATACCCAAATATACTTCTTATATACCCATTATTGTAAATCCTTGAATAATGTTTGGCTTAGATTAACTCTAGATTTGATTCATTAAAACAGTTTCAGGCTTCTTGGACAAAGTTAGGACCATACTTACTAAATATTTTGCTGATTAAAAGCCACCGTGTGTTATTGTTACAGGTATATTTACTCAGTATTCGAGGTGATACAAATTTAATTTAAAAAAATACATATGAATTATCTTTAAAAGGCCTTAATATATTAAAAAAATATATCCCTTATGAATGTGAAAATTAAAT